>MU269986.1:17537723-17777723 GCA_021432705.1 Caranx ignobilis | reverse complement strand
GACCCCAATGGATTTCTAGTCCATCGCCTTAACCACTCGGCCACGACAACCACACACACAGTGATGTTTGTGTGTTGAAGTGGACTTTTACACATGTTGATGTGTAAAAGGACAAAAATTGGATGGAAAAAGTAGCTGCGATGGCCGGGAATCGAACCCGGGTCAACTGCTTGGAAGGCAGCTATGCTCACCACTATACCACCATCGCACAAGTGCACCACAGCTGCCTGCCAAGTCAGCAGTTTACAGCTGTGGAGGAATTTGACTGGAGAGCTGATGCTGCTCTGGTCTCAGGTCTGACTCACTGTAAAAGAGAGCAGCAGTCAGTGTTTACGTTGCTGTTGTTGACAGGATGTGAGGAACCTTTCTAGGAGAGTCATGAGCCTGACCTTACTGACAGGGCTCAAACAGGGAGACTCCACTGGATTTCAAGGATTCCTAACTGCTGGTCCAGGGCTGTGCTTTCTGGGGAAGACTGGTAGTAAAACTGGGCTGCGATGGCCGGGAATCGAACCCGGGTCAACTGCTTGGAAGGCAGCTATGCTCACCACTATACCACCATCGCACGGACACAAGACATTTTCCTTGTGCTTTTCAGACAAGTCAACACTTTACATCAGAAGACAAGATATAGAGCGTGTGGAGCTCCACGGGGATCGAACAGACTCTGAGAACATAGGAGAAGCAATCGTTGTTGACAGGAATCGAACCTGCGCGGGGAGTCCCCAATGGATTTCAAGTCCATCGCCTTAACCACTCGGCCACAACAACGACACTTGTGAGGATCATCCAGTAAAAACCCAGGGTTCCCACATGCAGGATTCAAACCATCAACTCCACTTTAGAGTCATGCACCTCTGCTGTCAGTATAAAAGCACATCAGGAAGATACAGACATGCTACAGGAGCTTTGGTTTGCACCACTTCCTGGAAGACCAGCATCCTCCTTGTCTGCAGGAGTTGAGTCTGAACCACTGTACCGAGGAGGTGCTGTTCATGCTTTGTCCAGCAGATGGCGCTACAGGACAGATGATAGCACAGGAGCACCCGGCAACATCAACCTGTGGAGCTCCTTCAAAACAGTTTCATGACACATTTATGGTGTAAATCAACAAAATGACTCATCTGCTCATTTACAGTTTAATATATATGTATTTACATGTAACGGAGCAGAGTCTGAAAACAATGTTTTGCTCGTGGATGTTGGTGTGACAGCTTGTTGAAGAGGAACCCCTCCCCTCACAGAATATGTGTGTGTGTGTGTGTGTGTGTGTCCAGCGTCTTATATTGTGATTAACAGAGGAATCCAACTGGTCACAATAACGTCTTTGTGTTGAGTGCAGGTGAAAACTCAGCCTCAGGCCTCAGAGTGAACATGTGATGGAGAGTTAGTGCAGTGGGGCCACCTCCGTCTTATCTGCACGTACATGTGTGTATATATATATATGTGTGTGTGTGTGTGTGTGTGTCCATGTGAATGATCTGTGTATGGTAGCACACGGCTGAGCGACGGCGTGTTTGACCGTAAACTTGTTTGCACTTGTGTTTACATGCCAACCAAGATTAACCACATTTAAACCTTTGAGGATTAAGTGAGTTTTAAACTGGTCTTTGTTCAGTTCACCTTAAATGAACCATGAATCCTGTGTTACAGTGGAGAACACCATCCACGCCGCGCGCTCCCATACTGTGTTACCTCCACAGTCTGGGAGAAGTGGTCTCACACTATATACACACATATCCTGATACACATTCAGATGCATATACAGTTTGTTTACTATATGTGCATGGACTGGGTGTACAGTATGTGTCAGTATCAGTATTATCAATAGTTATTATCATGATATTGAAAGAATCCAAGTCGACTTCTTCAGGTTTGGGGGGAAAAATAAACAACAGAGGGAGTTCATGTGAAGTGGACCTGGGAGCCTGACTTGCTCCATCATCACATACAAATATGGATCCTGAGCCGGGCCCGGTCTCCTCTGCCTGGGCACTTGACAAAGCTGCGTCTGTGCTGCGTTTGAGCCTCGGCCCACTGGGGCACCGCGCCACATTCAGCCCCCCTGCTGACATTTCAACATGACACGCTCTGCCATGAAGACGCTTTTCCTTCCATGAAATGTGGAAATGTGCAGGATCCTGTGTGTGTGTATGTGTGTATGTGTGTGTGTCGTCTTCCTGTTTATGTATACTGTATGTTGTTTATTTGCCCCTCGGAGGACGGGGGGGAGGGTTTGACTGTGGCTATTAAGTGAGTTTGAGGGGTAGTTGTTTGTGTACATTGTATGTAGTGTGCTTTTCAGAGAGGAGTGGGTGAAGCAGCAGATGAGTGGAGGTCGACTCGTCTTTACATATATTTCTGCTGTTGTGTGTCTGTGCAGCATTAGAGTGCAAACACAACCTCTTTTGTTTGCCTTGGCGCCCACGGCCTCTCGCTGTTCGCCTGTTTGTCTTCCCCTCCACCAGGCTTTTGGACCCGGCATGAATGACTAAGAAGAACATGACACATATTCTCTGAGGTGAGTTTCCCCACACTTCTTGGCGCTGCCCACCCGCTCGGCTCCTCTGGCCCCCGAGGCCTGTGGGCAGGGACGGATGCCCGGCGGGGGGAACCCTGGAGGGCTGGACACTGGTAAATTTTCGAAAACGAAGCTAAAAGCCAAAGTTGTTCCTAATAAACCTTGTTCCAGTGAGTTGTATAACGTACATCTGCAATGTATGAAAAGTCCAGATAAGTGCAGCCGCCCCCGGAGAACAGACCGACGCTCTCGCCAAGTTCCCACTCTGAATGATGAGGAGGAATATTAGAGGGAAGTGAAAGCAAAACACGGAGAGAGCTAAAACAACCTAAGATTTCACAGCCCTGGCCACAGAAATGCTGCTTGTTTTCAGATGAAGCAACACCGGGGTTGCCCCGGTTTGGCCTCTGTGCTCAAAATATAACTTCACGCCCAGGGGAATGAGTGTTTAAAAGCAGCAAGAAACACAATGAAACAGCACAAACATTAAGAAATGTAAGAAAACAAACTGTGTCACCAGGGTAGTTTTTTATGTGACACATGAAAACCTCCTTAAAAACCCAGTTTGTGGTTTTAGCTGAGTTTCCAGCCTTCGTGCCACCATGTCGAAGATTGTATGTTGTCATTGGCAATATCTGGAATAGAGGCTTTTTTTTTTTTTTTTTTACACAGAGCCAATATCCAGTGACACTGGGGCGACTGTCTCTTTGGACAGCCAATAATCTGGATCTCTTTAAATCCAATAAACATCATGTGGGATGCAAAACAGTTTCGCAAACATTAGTTGCCCAAATTACATCCAATCTCTGGAGGAATGCATCACACTGACCGTGGGTGGTCCGGCCAGCGACATGGCATTTTTTAACTTTCCCCTTCTGTGTAATGGCTTTTTCCAAAAGACATCACATTCAATCACTCGTGACATTTTATCAGGGCTACCTTAAAAAAAAAAAATCTTTCATAAACATGACGTCAGGTATGTTTAGTGCAGGCTTGACTTTCGCCCAGTGTTGTCAGGTGTACACACTCACCACAAGCTCACCACAGACTGGTGGAGGCTGACAGAAAACGGAGGCTCGCTGTGGTCTGGACCAGCAGAGGTTCGGTTCCTCTCTCATCAAGCCACCACTATGGATTCCATCTGTATCACATTACCAAGCCCTCGCTGCCGTGTGGTGTCAGTGCTGCTGCTGCTCTGTGCAGTAAACGCTCCTGAGCTATAAGTGATCAAACCTAACCAACCCCCTCCCCTGCAGACCCCAGAGGAACCCCCTCTGAGATGGATATCACTCCGACATAAACGCTAACACAAAGCAGGATCACCATCACCGCCTACTACTGTATAGGGGGCCCCGGTGGCTGAGGTCCTGATAACTGCAGCAGTTTAAAGGCATCGAGCCTTTGATAAAGAAAAGGAAGCAGAGTGGAAGCTGATGTGGAGCCTCAGAGCTCGTCTGACTGATACAGACAGACCGATAACCAGCTGCAGCTACTATAACACAGCTGACACTGATTAATCACGTTAAAGCTGCGTCCACACTCCTGCCGCCGCCGCCGCCGCTGCTGCTGTTTTAAAAATGCACCTTCTGCTGTTGCTGCTGAGAAATAAGCAGATAGATGTCTGCATATATGAGTGTATAAGCAGCTTGAATCTGATGCGCGCAGCTCAGACAGATGAATAAAAACAAAACAAATCAGTGCTGTAAAGTGAAGTGCAAACTGAGACCTCTGGAAACAATGACGTAGACACCAACTCTTGCCTTTGTTTTGGTTTCATGGATGACCAACTTTTCATCATCATTATCATCATCATCCCTGTTTCCATGACAGACAACAAATATTATATGAACAATAATGAGTCGGTGAGTGGGAGTGATGACAGGACATCATCCTGTAGTTTCACAAATACAACAAAAAAAACAGGTATCTACTCAGTTCAGCTGCAAACAGCGCATCACCATTATTCCTGTACTATGTTTTCTCCAGGTTTATGTAAATACAAGCAACTTTGTGCAAGATCCACATGTATTAAATACTATCACTGACCGCTCCCCACTTATGAGGCCACATGGGGAAATGGGATTGTATCAAAACGAGTCCTAAGTGCAAGTTGTGGTGAAAGATGTGGAGAGTTACGTCACTTTAAACAGCACAGAAGATCTCTGGTGTTTACTCTCACTGCAATGGAAATGAGATGTTAATTACTCATTGTAACCGACCTATAGTGGCTCAGTCTCTACCCCATTCGTCCAGATGTTTGCTTTTAGGTTGGACCATAATTAATTCCCAGTATAAGACGAGCTGCACTGATGAGAACAGGAAATGTACCTTTAACGTTCTGGGGTAAAAAAAACAAAACAAAACAAAACAAAAAAACAAAACACAGATTTTGATTCAGTCGAGAAGCTTTTGTCCGAACAACAGTGTTTATTTAGCTTTAATCACCCACTGTCTCATATTAAAGATAGTTAGCTTTTATGACTTCCTCTGAGTCCCTGCTCTGAAATTCAAACCTCTCTCTCTCACTCACACACACACACACACCCCTCCTCCCCCTCCCATTAAAGTCCACAGACCTGACTCACCATTTATTCTCCTCCCTCCATATGAAGTGTAAGTCTTGGATTTAGCAGGACATGCCAATGCTATTTTACTGTCTCTTTAACTTAAATCCTTATTCCAGAGGACTTGGCGCTCTCGAACGCTGCCCTGTGCATGTTGTTAATATAAGCACTAAATCTCAATTAACAACAAGGAAGCATATTCTGTGGCTCCTGTGGAGATTTATCTTCTGTGGCGGCCGGGGCAGGAGTATTAGAGAGGATTGAATGTGGAGTCTAAACACACTGTGCACATTAGAGTTCATTAAACAGTCGCTGGTCTAAACACACACACACACACACACACCTGTACTGGTTTCTCACTCATTCATCTTCATGCTCTGGTAGCAATAACAACTTAGCAAAAGAAAGAAAGAAAAAAAACCACCTCCAGTCATCTGCTCTGCTTTGTGCACTTATTGACTTAAGGCAGCGAGTGTGTGTGTGTGTGTGTGTGTGTGTGTGTGTGTGTTTGCTTTCTTCTATAACCTACAGCAAATAATCCCTCACATCCCTTTAACAGGATTGGAAATGATGAAATATGCAGCAGGAGGAGGTGCCATTGTATTTCAGTGAAGAAATAACATTCCACTCTTTAAACCCGGGTTAAGATTTGTTTAACAGGATTTCATTGCAGTGTAAAGCTCTGGCTTTACATACGGCTCATACTCAACTGACTCACATTCACATATCATGCAGTTTGTGGTGCACCAGCAGTTGGTAAATCCATTTATTCTGTTTTTATTTAAGGTTTCTCTAAGGTTTATCTAAGGAGCCTCACACAGGACCCCAAATACACAACCCCACATCGTGATCAGTCATCGTCACCTTTAATGGTGATTTATGTGTTAGGAAACATCAGCTTTGAGAGTCTTTGAGAGAAAGTAGTTTGCGTCATCAATATGCTGAAGTTATAATAAGCTTCTTGTCCAAGTGATGCAGTGATCCATACAACATACTCCCCTCTGTGTAATAAGTTAACGTTGGTTTAGTGCGTTGGTCTCTGGGAGTTCCTGTTAGTTTGGTCTAACCTGTTGTAAACTCATTGAACATGTACGTAACTATAACTAGTTTGTGTCTGACCTGATTAACAGCTGCAGCATCGAGCAGCTTATCTCTGACATGAATCACTACTTAACTCACCATCTTCACTGTGTGAGATAAATGAGCATTCAGACCTACACTGACCTTTGACCTCTCCGCTAGGTGGTGTCTTTTCATTCTCCTCGGACACCCAGCGTCCACATGAGGCTGGGAACCAAACAATTACAGCGTCCACATTGTTTTCTCCTCCTCCTCTCTCTCTATCTGCCCTCCTGCCATCCTCTGTTCCCTGCGTGAGGGCCGAGCAAACCGCTGCTTCCCTGAGCCAGAGGCCGCCACCCCGGCCGTGCACGCAGGCCGAGCGTGACTTCAAAGGTTTGTAGCTTGTGGCCGTTTCACTGGGTGTGTTCTTCTACGGCCTGTTTTGTATTTAATCCTCCTCCACAACAACACGAAAAAAAAACAAAGCCCTGAAATATTTTACTGTAAACCAGCTGAGCAGCTAACAGGCCACAGCTATTTGAACGTGATGGGAACCTATTGGGTTTAGCAACAGGACTAAAATACCTAAAACTCCTCTAATCCATATTTTAATGGATCATGTAACGACATCATTAACCAGGAAACATTGTGATTACATGTTTTTACAACTTGTTCTGCTGAGTCCAGATGGGCAGAAAACACAATTAATGCAGATGAGTTAATGTTACACACAGGGACTGTAATTCCCTCCATGTTTTATTGTGTCATTAAACATCTTTATCATCTGACGCGTCAATAAAACAAAACTTTTTCAAGGTTTTCTGTTCTCTAACAAAGACAAAAGATGATGTTTGTTGTATTGTGTTTACAGTGTCTGAACCCTGCCTTCACCCCGTGTCCAGCTCCCCCTATACATGAACAAGTGGTTTAGCCAGTGGGTGGATGCATTGTCTGTATTTGCAGCTTGTTTGTTTGTTTGCATGTGTTTTCTGACTTGCAGTGGCTTGAGCGCTCTGTTTGATGCCTCTGATCTGACATTGGATCATGACTTGTGTTAACGCATCCAGGCTCTCGGGTGAATATTTGATCCTCATAAGGCAGATTTTCATGGCTCCCAGGAAGATGGTACATCTGACTGTCGTTAACTGTCTCATCTCATTCAGCTTCTTATTGTAATTGTTCACATTCCCCTCTGCACATGTCTGTTTGCATGGCACAGCGGCTGTTTTATTGGCGTGAGTGGGTTAAAGACTGCGTCAAGAAAGAGACGACGAGAGGTGAAGCTGAACACAACAAGATGTGGATTTACGTCGCTCCTTATTCTGACTTCAGTAAAAGGCCTGTCCGTGTGTCCATATGGTTTCGTGTGCAGCCCGTGTGCTGTTTGCATTTGCATGTGTGTGATCCTAATCGTCCCTCTGTCTCTGTCCGGCCTGTTTGCTTTGCGCTGACATATGGTGCCACGGCTGTTTATCTGCACCTCAACTAGACACACTGGCTGTTAGGAATGTGTGTGGGAGAGGACAGTGCTGAGCTAACAGACTCTTCTTCCACCGTCATGTCTGTTTACCTGCCATTGTTCTCGCAGCTTCTGTGCACAGAGGAGAAAAGAGTGATTTATGTGTGGAGTGACAACAACAAGTGTTTGGGCTGCAGTGGCGCCAACGCTCCTCTTTACCCTGTGTGATCTGCTGAAGCCCAGAGGCACCGAGTCCACAGCGGCAGTGGTCATTTGTGGAAATCTTTTAAAAAAATAAAAACTAAAAGCTCCAGCGCTCACGCAGACACTTATTCCTGTAAAGCTGTGGTGATTTCAGAGGTAAATGACTCATTTTTCTCTTTTAAAACCAGCTCCCAGAGAGCCAGCGATTCAGTGGAAAAGAGACAGACATGGAGACTTAATGAAGTCAAGTCGCCCACCTCTCTCGTCTGTTATTCCCCCGTTGCCTTCCTCATGCTGCATCTGATATTGTTGATGTTGTTTTTCTTTCTTCCTTCATGAAAAATGAATGGTGGCCCTGTCACGTCGGGGAGTGCAGGGCTCTGGGTTGTCTCCTTCCTGTTGCCTGTCTTATCTCGTGCACAGATCCTGGCCTGGCCTGCTTCAGCCTGAGCCTCTCGCTCACTCCCAAGAGGTGGGCAGAGACAGAACGAGGAGTTGGGGGTTGGGGAGTTGGTCGGGTTGTGTGTGTGTGTGTGTGTGGGGGGGGTGCCCCTCTCTTTCATATTTAGCTCTTTAAAGCAGAGACAGGAAGTTCCTACCAGCTCCTTCCTCACTTTTTAGACCAAACGGGGACACTGGGGGCAAAGGGTTTCAAACGGAGATATGAGGTGGGGGCGCATGACTTGGTGTGTGGGGGCTTTTACTTGAGGCCCTGCCATGAGGTCCTCATTTGTTCTCGGGGGCCATTACTGTGACAGACTGTTTACAATCACCGACAGATTAGGTTTACTTAAGGATTTATGTTATTCCTTTAGCTGAAACGTATAAACACGGCTGATGCTTTTCCACCACCCTGCTGTTATAAGCGGGGGGGGGGGGCTTTAAGCACGAAATGCGAAATGTGTGGATTTTTCTGGGCAGGCAAAACACGCTCTAAGTCCTTCCCAGAGCTCTGATCCGTGGTGCTACCAGTGTTGGATGTTGCTTCACTCACTCTCTTTTCACCTCAGAGGACTCAACACCTTATTAGAAGTGGTACGTGGGTCAGGAGGGGGCCACCGCCACTGGGTGGTGCACTTTGAAAGGGAAGCTGTGGAAGATGTTTTCTATGCACTTCTGAAAAAATCTGCCAGAGAAACTTCCATTCACACACACACACACACCATGCACTACATGTCCCACGGCTTCTCCAGGCGACGACTGAAGTGCATCATCAATACATAAATAATAATCAATATCTGCTTTTATCTGACAAAAAAAAAAAAACAAACCCTGGCGCAGCTCCACATGAATGTCTTTCCAAAACCTTTGCATGTGTCTCTGTCTTTTAAATCCGTCCCATCCCAGTGCTGTCCCTGTCCAGCGGCCCTGCCCCGGGAAAACCACAGCTCCTCAGATCTCTTTTAATTACATGTTTGGGCCTCGGTCACAGAGGAGCTGCACAGCATGGAGTCTGCTGAGGCTTTGGAATTATCAAAACAGAAAATGGCATCATCCTTCCTCTTCTGCTCCCACAGCAAAAAACAACAGCTAAAGAAGAGAAGAGAAGAGAGAGAGAGGGAGGGAGAGGTATTATGTCTCCAGGCTTTGTTGGTCCTGCAGAATAATGAACGCTCCGAGAGGAAATGATAAACATATGAAGCAATTACACTATATAAGAATTCAGCTGAATTCACAAACCCTCGCTTTCAAGTTTATGACGCTGGATCAATGTTGTCTTTTGAAATTTGCAGCCATTAGACGTGACTGTTGTGAGCTGAGTGGGAGATTCTCTCTGCATCATTATTGTTTCTGGATCGATTATACACACACACTCGCTGGCTTCCTCTTTGAAGTCTCATCTTGTAGTTTTTCATAGCGGTTGTCGTCCTAACCACACGATACAGGGAGTTAGGTTCGTTAAGTGGGCCGGCCTCTGATTCACATTTTTCAAACGCGAAGGACCTCTGGCTGACCCTCGCCCACCTGCATGTGGACGCTTTTAATTAATGCATTTGGTTTTTCCATAGGTCTGTTTGTTCTGAAAAAAAAAAGAGAGAGAGAGAGAGAGAGAGAGAGAGAGAGAGAGAGGGAGAGAGAGAGAGCAGGAACACGGCATCCTGGGCGGGTTGGTATCCGGAGTAAGGTTTGGCATGCAGCTCTGTGAGACCACAGATATTCCCCCGGCCTTCCATCTCCTCTTTTTCTCTTTCCTCATTAGCGTAGCCTCCCTCCTCCTTCAGGGCTCTTACACACTCACACACTCCTCCGCTAACACTGTGCCACATTCACCACTGTGTCCTCTCCCTGCACTGGGGTCGCGACCTTTCTCGACAATGCTGTACTCTCCCTTTTCTTTAGGCGCGAGGAGGGTCGTGAGGCTCTAACAGAGAAGGCTGTCTTCCACTCGCACTGTTTGGAGACACACACATGTGGAAACACACAGAGCTTTTTGTCTCATTTGTAAAAGCAAACTTACTGGCGTCCGTGTGAGGCCGCGCTCAATCCCTGTGTCCCGTAGATAGATTTATGGTGTGAGCTTTCCCAAGCAAAACTACAACAACCCTCTTCCTGTCCCCCATTCACTCACTGAGAAACACCCAGACGTATTTCCTGCTGTAATTCACTTTGCAGATCTTAAACTAGTCAGCGCTATATGTTCACCCAAAGCGGGATGTCTCGGTCACCATCAAACATCACAACATCCAGGAGAATCGTGATTCGACCAATCAGCTCGCTCCGTGGTGACATTTACAGTCATTTCACAGGTAACAGAGAGCAGGATGGGTTTACGGCTGGAAGTAGATTTGAAGTTTCACGTCACCGCGTTTCAAGTTCATCGAACGTTAGCTAACGGTTGCTAACTCACAGTTAGCTGCAGAGAAGAAGAAGACGGGCCTTACGCTGTCAACGGTCAGCGTTAGCTTGATGGACTAGACTCTCAGCAGCAGAACCGGGTTTTTGGACTTTACACGGTATCTTTACCGGTGTGCGATCTTCTAATGGGTGAGTACAGGTGTATGTTTTAAGCAAGATGCCTGTGTGTCGGCTGGTTAACGTCAGCTGACTGGTTTGTGTTCAGTCTAGCTGCTGACAGTAACTAACCATAGCAGCCATATCAGATAGGTGGGAGGGGCTGGCAGCAGGTGAACAAGCAGTATCAGATACAGTAGACAGGGTGCAGGGGTCGGTCAGACACATTGAACTGTTCTGATAAAAATCAGCAGCCACGTGGGGAAAACACAGACTTAACGTCGTGTTTGATCCGAGTGGCTACAGGCGGAAACCACTGCCTTGTGTACGACATTATTCAACCGCTGTCAGCAGAGGTTTCTTCCATAAAGACTGGTTTATGCTGCTCGCAGAGGAAGCAGAGAGAAAGAGCGACAAGGGACCCAAGAAAAAAAAAAAACAGAGACCAGACTCAGATTCATGAGGCAGGGTCTTGGGGATACACAGAAACAAGTAAAGCTGTCCCTTGTGAGGAAACAGAGTGGGGTTGGTGGTGGTGGTGGTGGGGGGGGGGGTCAGGATCTCAACTGATTCACTCACGTCCTGAAGGCCAGGGCTTTGTGTCGTAGATGCATGTGTGTGTTTTCACATGCTGCAGGTCCTCAGTCTTCAGTAGGTGTGTTCAGGAAAGTAAATGCAGCTTAATTTAGGTCAGACAAGAAAGCGGTCCAACCAAAACAGGCGTCAGAGACAAGGGAACCATCCCATCCCTCAGTCCCCTCGCTTCCTGTTTTCCTTCAAACCAAGGGGCACCAGAGCTCTGGCTGACTCCATGTGTGTGTGTGTGTGTGTGTGAGATATGAGGGGGATGTTTGGCCCGGTAATGGGTTTTTTGACACTGAAGAGGAAACTAGTTTCAGTGGCTCTTGGGAAACATGTTTAAACCCAAAGAGTGGGCTGCTATTGGAAGATAAAAGTCTCTTTGTTCACGAGACACCAGGGACGCTGCTGACTCAGCAAGGTACAAACCAGGATATTTAAAGTGTTGAGGTTGCTCTGTTGCACAAGACCTGACCCCCATAAAGGATGGGCTAAGTACAGGACACAAGTAAACAGTCTCAGCACAGTGGTGAGCTTGTTACCTTTAAAAACACACACATACACAAGTGGCTGAATGTGAGTCGGTTTTGACATTCGGACTCGGATCAGACAAAGAAGTGCTGTTACAGTAAAAGCCACAGACAGTGTGTTTACATGAGTTCGCACTGTACACAGCTCTGTGTGAAGATATGTGCGTCCCTGTGCATTTTTCGCGCGGCTCTGTGTGCCCCATTGTGTGTGCAAAGGTTAGCTGGTACTTAAACTTCCAATTACACATGTTATTTATTCCGACTGCATGTTTGTTTTTACTATTCTAATATTGTGACGTTGAACTTTCGGCTTTCGTTATCAAGGGAAAGGATCACATTTTAGATGAAGGAGCACCGGGCCATTTAACTTCACCTCTTATGGGAGCTTTTTCTGACCTCGTCATCGCCCCACCTCGGCCGTGCATCCATCCAGGAGGGTGCTGTGTCATCGTGGTGCACTTGCACTGTGCTCATGTGTAATCCTCAGAGTGGTCCATTAACCCGAGTCTCTCTCTCTCTCTCTTTCTTTTTTTATACAGATGTCTTTGCCTCTCTTAATCGCCATGGATCATGTGCTCTGGAAAGACAACCAGTAGGCGCTCTGTCTGCACAGCATCACGTCATGCAGCCTGTGCAAATAAACCCTCGCCGCACACACCAGATACTCTGAGAGTAATGAAGAAAGTGAAGGAGCCAAGAGTGTGATGAAGTTTCTGCAAAGTGACAAACACAACACGAAACAGTGTTGTGTGTTGACACAGTTAAAACAATAGAGACAGATGTGTTGGCTCCGCCGTGCGCCGCCAGCGCGTCTCTCATCGTTCATCTTTTCATATCAGATTCAGCTTCGGCACTGACTAACGTGTTTCCCTGTTATGGTTTGAGGCCTGTGGTTGTGAGTGGTAGCAGAGGAAGTAATGAATTTTACTGGAGCTGCAGCAACAAATTGGTTTGTTGTTGTGATCTGTCCAGTCCCTTGATCTTCAGCTCCACAGGCCTCAGCTTGGTTTGTCTGTTGACAAGGAATAAAACATTGCAGGAACTTCCCACCAGTTGCTGTTTGCACCGACAGCTGATACAAACCAGTTGAAGAGACAGGATTTATGCTGGCCGGAGCGCTCGGTCATGCTGAGAAAGGCAATGCGTGTACCTGTGTGTACACTGAAAGTGCTGTGTGTGTATGTGTGTGTGTGTAGATCATGGTTGGTTTTATGCTTCTTGAGGAGAATCACATGTGTGGCCGCTCGCCGATACACTGGGCCACCCTCAGCTCTCAGCTGCTGCACATAGCGCAGATATTCTAGACCTGTTCTGACAACATCAAACCAAAGGAGCGGAGTTGTGTTACACTGCACAGTGAGTTTGTCACATGCCACAGATTCTGCAGGAAGCAGTGGGACACACTGTATGTAGAGGATGTGGATACTGTCCGCACAGTCTCTGCTTATAACATCAGCAAAACTGTCTGTTTGTTGCTTTGGCTTTATGTTTCAGTAACTACAGACCGGCAGAACGACGACGGCACCGGATTACAGTCATCAGCACTCTGTCGTTAGCAATCGAGTCACCCTTGGATTCTTTAATGAAGACATCACAATGGGGCTTACTGCGTTAATCGCAACACAATGAACCGCATACTGACACATCTGCCAAGACAGAGGCCGCTATTTTAAGAAATGAATATAAAAATGCGACGGGCAGGAAGAGGCACAGTCAAGAATGTGGAAGGATTTAGGAGATTAGGGAAATATGGCGGTTTGGGTCGAATATAAATAAAAAAACACAGTCTTGAAGCTTGAGACGAGATATTATTACTAAACTGACGTTTAAGTGAAACCAGGATCTTTGCCGTCCCAAAAAAAAGTTTGTTGTTTGTTGGGACAGGAAGACTTTCGCTCAAGTTGTTGTTCCAAGATAATCTTTTTATGTTTTAACTGAATCCGAACGGACGCAGAGTCGTGTTTGTTATAACTTTCCAGTATCTTAAATAAAAAAGCTGCAGTGGTATAACGTACGCTAATGCAACCCTTGACCGTGTCCTTCTGCACCCCCCCCCTGTTAAAACTGGGGGTCCTGATGTACGACCTCGTCCAACACCTCCAGTCTCCTGTGAGACTTCAGGGGCCTCAGTCCTGCTGAGCATATCTGTCCACTGTCTCCAGAGGGGGGTCCCACTTTCAATATGGCTTGTACACAGTGACACTCCATCTCTTTCTTTATCACACACACCACACACACACACACACACACACACACACTGAAAGTCATGCTCCTGAGTGATGGAGTCAGCTGGGTTTGTCTCAAAGGGGGAAAGGAGCCAGTGAGTGGGGGTCTCCCCCGTCTCTCTCCCAGCCCTCCCAGTCCTTTAATAAGGCCTTTCTCTAGGTGTCAGAAGGAGATGGGAAAGAGGCCCATGAAGGGAGGTCAGGGTCGCACACAAAGGAAAGTTACACCGCAGATTTGAGCAGTTTAACTCTTACACTGACACTTCAGGAGGCTGAACTCCAGGTGAGACGAGTCGTACTTAAAATAAAAATACAACTCTCTCTCTCTCTCTCAGGCCTCCGGCACCTGTCTGATTAGCTGTAAGAGAAGTGACCTTTTCAAATTCCTACCTGTGATTAAAACAGCTCACACAGCGTCCCACAGAGGTCAAGTTCCTAACACACAGAGGAGACAGAGACGACACGTCTCTGTCTCGTTGGAGTCGGACAGGACTTGTTGAGGAAGGCGTCGAGTTGTGGTTAATGGCAGCCATTAGTGCTGCTGCAGCCTCAGGGCCAATTTAATTAAGACTACTTTTCATGGAGGAAGTCACACTGAGGGAGAAAATAGGATTATAATACTGAAGAAGAAAATGCAGTGTAGACAAATGTCAAGGATTAGAGTAAAAAACAAAGTGAGCAGTTTGGGGACATAACTTTCCCACACACACACACACACACACACACACACACACCCAAAATGCTCACTCTTTTCTTCTCGCAGCTTGTCGTAGGAGTTCATATTAAACATTTTTCACGACTGCCGTGTTCCCGACACAAAGGCCGGTTTGTGCGAGCGGTGTTTGCTCAGTTTATTAAAATAGCCGCTGCACTAAAGTGATCAAACCCCTCCGTTCGCCCTCTAAATCTGAGCAGTCACTCTAAAAATATTTAATATGCACCATCAGCGCAAAACCAACAAGCTGCCTCTCAGTCTGCCTCACTGGCCGCACTTTAAAACAACACACACAGACGTGGTGGAATGCGACCATATCTCTCCGATAAATCCCTTTTTAAAGCTTTTCGATTTCTCTGTGATGCGTCGCGCGGAGGAAACGCCCTCCCTGCATGGAATGTCTCAGCGTTTTCCTCGCTCGTATGTGACCGATATTGCTTTAAAGGGGGGAGAAAAAACCCCTGAATAAAGACATTGTTTAGCAGAAGAGGGAGAAAAGAGCCAATAATGTTGGTGTTGTGTTGGCCCGGGCCTCCGTTTTGCCATGTGAGGCTTTATCTTCTTCCCTCATCAGGCGAAGTCTGCTCTGGGTTATTATAGCTGACCTCTGGGACCTTCCGCCAGTGGAAAGAAAGCTTTTAACCCTTCTATAATTTCCAGATTGTGTACATCCAGCTTTAACTGTGTACACATACTAGTTTACCCTGGGTTTAAGTCATGATCATTACTTGCGAGGGACCCGGCGCGTTTTTTTGACACTGCAACTTTTCTTGTAAACGATTTTCCACTCGTGTAAATACGTGTGCTGCGCAGGGCTTCGAGTTAAAGACCTGATTAATCCCATGGTTTCCATATGACCAGAATAAAAGCCCACCTCTCAGCCCCTGTGTGGAGAAATGAGCGAAAACATCCGTGTTCTGCTCGACCTGAAAACAAACCCGACATTCATAATATCCACAAAATAAATGACCCGCTCCCTCTGAACTCCAGGGGAGCCGTGTACAGTGTAACACAATCTACATTCAAAGTGTCGGACGCACAGGCCTTTGCTCTGTCCCTCGGCGGTGCCCTCCCGCTCGGCTCCAAAAAATGACACACACTCAGAGCAGCACTGTCATCCCCTTGTCCTGTTCTCACCCCCAACCCCAACCCTTTAACCCCCTCCACCCTCCCACCGTCGCCGCCACCCAGCCCCGCCTGTTCTTTCATCTGAAGAAAGTGCCCATTGTGTGGGTAGTTTGTTGTAAAAGAGAGATGTAGCTGTGCCCAGTTGGCGACGGCAGAGTTTCCGTCTCGGAAGAGAGGACATCACTGCCTTGTTGTGATTTCAAGTGCTTTGCTTCACTACTCAAAGGATGGCCTTTCTCAGTTATCTCTGAAAGGACTGCGCTGTCGGCAGGAGCGGGAAGCTGGCAAAGTCTTTCTATCTATAAATCCTTCCATTCACAACATGGCAGGTCTGCACTGGTACAAACTGCAAACCACAAACAACCAGAAACCAAACAACAACCAAATAACCTCATATAAAGGCTAAAGCTAAAGCTAAAAGCTAACTGGGTGAGAAAGAAAGAGCAGCAGTGATTCGGTTTCGATTCACTTTCAGTTTCCTCGCGTGGATGAACTCGCTGCGTAACACTCAGACTTCCCAACACTTCTCTCAGATAGACTGGCACCCCCCCCCCACATGAGCTGATTCTTCTCAGTGTGAGCCTGCATTTTATTTTTCCCTCTTTTGCTTTCACTCTGGAAAATCCTCTTCAGCAAGACACACAAAGCTTGTCTTCACCGTGGAGGGGAAGGAAGCTGCGGGAGCCTGGAATACCAAGGCGCTCCACATCACAGATTCAGAATGGAAAGTCATTATAATGGCCACTGAGGCGCTGGCATAATATTTACAGTGTGTGTGTGTGTGTGTGTGTGTGTGTGTGTGTGTGTGTGTGAACACACTCGTGCCCAGGGGGTTTAGCTGTAGGAAATGCAGCCTGTAGCATCTCGGCCCAGAGCAGGGCGGATCAGGTCTCATCAGGGTCCCTCTGTGCCGTGTGCTGTCAGCTGATGTTGTCATGGTGACACCTTACCAGGTTTCCATGACCCCCCACGCTTTATCACTCCACTCCTTTACCACATCACCTTCAGGAGGTGAGCTGGCACGTCCGTTCATGGCGACCCCTGGTTGAAGTAGCGTTCTGTGTGTTGTTCCCGTTCTCATGACTTTTTAGTGCGGTTCTGTCAGTGTCCCATGTCGTCTAATCTGAGACGCCATCCCCCCCCCCCTTTTCCTCGTGCTGAAGTTTTCTCCCTGGTGGTCTCGGGCGGGAGAGGACCACTACAGGAGGGAGATGAGTTCCTCCCTTTGAAGTCGAGCGCCTCTGAAAGGAGGCCTGACTCGGTCTGAGTGACAGAGCCCGCCCGCCTGCCTGGCAGACATCAAACAGACAGGTCGCCCAGTTCCGACAGCAATGTTTCAAGGGCCCCCCCCCCCACACACACACACACACACACACACATCCCTCCCGCTGTCCTTCTGTACCTCTCAACCACCCATCCACATCAAACTTGAACCTTTTTTTTTTTGTTGAGGTTGTAATTAGAACCAGGCAGGCTGCAACAGAGGTGAGTTGTTTGGGCTACGGACGTGCTGCTGGGGTCAAAGGCCACGTCGGGTTTGAGCCTCCTTTTGTGGGAAGTGACTGGCCCCTGATAAAAAGGGCACAGGCTCCATGTCGGATGGAAGGATGAGAGGAAGAGAAGGGCGTCGAGCTAACTGCATGTCGTGCACAGAAAGAAGAGTTTGTTTGTCATATTAGTCAAAGCATGAGATAAAAATCCAGAGTCTTTCATAACTTGGATTCTCCTTAATCTGCGCAGCCTTGTTAAACCTAGCAATAAAGTTTTTGTGTGACCTTAGCGGTCCTCGCTAGCACTTAAACATCTGAAGCGATGACTCATGTAAAAGCCCTAAAAACCAGTGATGTCGACATGGGAAGTTACAGGGAAGGATCAGCTAAACAGCACTTGTGTCGCTGACTTTTCTGGACGGGAAAACTAACATCGAAGGAAAAACAAAACGCACTCGAAAGGCCGTTTTATGAGGAGTTTCTTTCGGGACTCCATGTTGTGCCATGCATCCTTGTCTCCTTTAAGTAGCAGTGGGTAAACAAAACCAAACTGTCCTCGGGTCTTTGTTTGTGCAACTCGTTAAAACATGACGTTTATTAGCTCGGTGTTCCTTTTCATTGGGGCTTTTAGCTCCATTAGTCTCTTAAGTTGCCCCTTTATATTTCTGAGGGTGTTTATCTTAACTATGTTGACTGGGGCGGACAGAGGGAAGCGCCGGGAGAGAGGGGGGGCAGATGAAACGCAGCATGCCAAAACTAGTCACTCAGCAGTCTATCAGTGACACGCCATCCAGTCTGAAATGTCAGAGTAAGCCTTGTGGCTGTGACACACCCACCCTGCAGCTCTCTCATCAGCTCCAATCTCTGCAAACATGGGCCGGTTACATTCACTAGTCCTCTAATTGCTAATTTACCTAATGGATGTGAGCTGAAGTGTCTGTAGTTATCAGGCCCGGGGGCGGGGGGGGGGGTTGCAGAGAAAGCAGAGGGGTGGAGGTCATACTGGAGAAACCCCCTCGGGGGAATTTCTGCTCCGTCTGAGCACTTTACAGGATTATTTAGGCTAACTTTCATCTTTGTTGCCAGGGCTGGGAGCTCACAGAGTGCTCTGACCTTATGACCTCTGCCTGTTCTCCCCGCTCTCTCTTTGGGAGGAAAATTCCAACATGTGAAGTGTCTCCCCTAACTGCAGCCTCATAAGTATCATCCTGGCTAAGCTCACCGCCAGCTTTGCCCCACGGCCATACGACACGGTGTCATTACAGGAGTAAGAACCAACAAGGTCAAGTTTTCACAATGGCCTTTTCAGGAGGGTTAAGAGGAGCTTCTGCTGAGCTGGAGCACCCGCTCTCTCTCTCTCTCTCTCTGCGGTTGATGATAGCAGGATGCTCGTGTCAGTAACTCTCCTTTTCTGTGTTTTATGTGGAAAACTGCACATGGCTTTGCGCAGACTTCACCAAAGGTTAGACTATTCTGAACGTTGCATTAACTTGTCAACACAAGGATGTAATTAAAGTTTACTCGACCGAGCGCATGACAGACACACAACAACAACAACACGGTGAACTTCAAACATCCCATTCACATACTTCACTGCAATAAATGCGACGTGTCCCTTCATTAAAGTGCGGCTTCGTATGA
The DNA here is from genome assembly GCA_021432705.1 of Caranx ignobilis. Lineage (NCBI taxonomy): Eukaryota > Metazoa > Chordata > Actinopteri > Carangiformes > Carangidae > Caranx > Caranx ignobilis. The sequence goes on along the minus strand of MU269986.1, from coordinate 17,758,653 downwards.
AAAGTGTCCCGATGCCTATAGAGAGTCAACTAATGACCTGGGTGAGTGTTGGAGATCGGCATGCAGCCCCTTAACCCCTGTCTCCCACCGCTTACGTCCCTATGAAGGAATGTAATTGTATTTTGGCGGGCCCTTTCAGCATGTGTATCAGATATTGAATTGGTGTGGGAAAATGATGGAGGGACCTAAAGGACAAAGCCAAGGAGGGGGGGGGGGGGGGGGGTAAGTTGGTGAGAGCCAACTGCTTTGCTTTTAATGCCACAGAAATGGAAGTAGAGAGATATTTGCTTCTTCGGGATAATTTTCATTTAGCGGCGGTGATCGGTGAACGGGGGTGAGTTTGGGGGTGCGGCGTGGAGTTAATGGCCTGAAGACAGAGAGTTCATAATCCTGGGGAATGCACTGCGTAGTCATGATAGAGTCACTGCACAGCCTTTCTCTGATCGGTATCAAAAACCAACAAACCTGCACCCAGTTTTCAGCTGCCTGCTTCCCATTTTCCAAACACTGCACCCACCATTAGCAGAGCAGGAAAATAATCCTCGTCCATATGTAGGTATTTCATGGTAAATGAAATAACGAGAGAGTAATGAGAGAGAGAGAGAGAGAGAGGGCCCCTCTTTGCCAGTGCACAACTGGGAGCTGGAGTCAGGCTTGGCCCTGTTGCCAGGATACCAGGGTCACCCCCCGTGGTCGGCGGGGTTCATCGGCCAGGCTGTAGTCAGGAGAAAGAGAAAGGGGAGGTAGAGCACGAGTGCTGATCAAAGTTTAGCCAGTGTCCCGCTGCTCTCCAAATAAATCCCCCCACTGCTGGGCTCTCAGTGCCAGCCTTGTTTCAATAAGTCTCCCTTATTGTACACACAGCCAGGGGTCTTTGAGCCGAGCCATTCACTGTGAGCTTCCCACAGGATTACATATCTAAATATATGGGGTGAGAAGAGCCACTGCTGCATGTGTGTGTGTGTGTGTGTGTGTGTGTTTGTACATGTGTGAGAGGCAGTTAGTGATTCTGTTAAATTAACCAGAGCTGAAGAGAAAGAGCATGTTGCCGGGCCCACCTCAAACCCACCGGCTGCTCCTGCATTAGTGGGAATTTACCAGCGATCTCCCCTCGTGCTCCCACCGTGAGCCGCTGTGTTTTCAGAGAACTACAAATGTTTCACTCTCAGATAAAGCTGCGCACCCCCTTATTTATTTATTTATTTGAAGGAGTCGCTGAAGGGAACGCTCCTGAAGGCTTTGTTTTTGTTTGCTGTCCTGCCAGGTGGGCGACGAGGAGATCGATATCAGCTTCATCTGGGCGTTCAGTACACAGACGTGTCCAGGAAGTATTTAGCAAAAAAATACATCCTCCAATCGCTTTTATTTTATCTGGTTCTGTATCTTGACAGTACAGGGGGGGGGGGTTAGGTAAGGCTCATGGCTGTGACTCTGAAAAATTTGATGACATATCCAACAATCCTCGATGTAGTGAAGCTTGTTTTAAATCTCCTAACGCCCACATCAAGGCGCTTGAAAAACAGAGCATGTAAGAAATGGACTCTTTGTTGTGTTGAGCACAGAGACGTGCGTATAAATCTGAAATAACGTCCTAAGAATCATATGAGTTAGCTGCTAGCAGGAGAGCTACATCAGAGCTACACATGCTCGGTGGTGTTTCCACGCTGTTGTTTATTCTTGTTTTCAACTTGCTGTGTTGCCTATAAAACGGCCTGAATAGTAAATAACCACCGGTGGAAGAACGGAGCGAGGTTAGTTGTTTGCTGTTGCCTCCGGTGACTGCGCTATGCTAAGCTAGTTATCTCGTGGAGTGGTATCTGTTTCCTCATCTCACTGCTCTTCAATTGGTCATGTCGTATTCCTTCAAGTATCCTTCAGTGTATTGACTAACCCGTGGCTCTAGTTTTGGAAAATCTGTTTAGTTACACACCGCCCCCCCCCCCCCCCCCCCAACCCCTCCAAGCATATGAGGTATTTTGTTGATACCACAGCATGCCTCGACGGGCGTAGAGTTGATGGTGGGGGGGGGGACTTCTGGGGTTTCTAAATGGTCGACAGCACTGTAGATATGGGTCCAGGCTAATAGGCGGTTGAGGTTCCCACTGTCAAGCCTGATGGAAGCCAAACGCCGCAGTGAGTAATTTCATAAATATAGTGGCAGGTGGGACTTGTTGGACATGCCTACTCTCTCCTTTACAAATGGTGGGTAATGTTCCTGACCTCCTCACCCGACCAGGGGCCTCGGCAGCTGGGGCGCCTCAACCTATGCAACCCATACCGTCTACTCCCCTGTGTGTGTGTAACGTGTGTGTGTGTGTGCGGGCATGAATGTGCATTTGTGCCTGTCTGTGTATATAAATTGCCACATGGCCACCTGAGTTTTCCTTTATCCCAGGCCATTTTTCAGCTCTGCCACACACAGTCGCCCGTACAGACACTTTTACAGCTCCCTCCCATTCACAAGAAACTCCTGACTGGAATCTCTGACTTTACCACTTGATGCTGTTATTCCCAATCCTATTGTACCGACATCAGCTCTGTTCGGTTGACACAGCCCCCCCCCCCCCCGGTTTCCACAAACTCTTCATGGTGACACTCGGTCACTGTTGAGGGGATAAATCACGCTACCACTCGGTATAAACATGTCAGCGTTGAGCCTCGAGGTGGGGTGAGTGGATCCAGGGTTACTACTGAGGTTTGTGAGGACGGTGCAGCAAAGTGACCTCAGGGAGGTTGTCACAGATGGGACGGCGGAGACACAAATCTGGCGCTTGTCCTTAAATCAAACTCTGGCGAGGAAGACAAGATGGATCTCCGACCTGGTGGTCTGACACTGCTATAATGGGAACATAAAGGTGACATAGGCTGAGCGAGTGTGGAATGTGTTGTCCTTGACCATCGGGGGAGAAGATAGGAGTCTGCTGCTATAGCAACGTCATGTCTTAGAGGCGGCGGGCAGAGAGCAGAGGCAGGAGGTCAGGCGTCATGGTGATACGGCGCAGGATACCGTCATGTCTGCAGCTGCTGCGTGGTAAAGAAGACGAAGAGAGATGAAAAGAAGGAGTGGTGAGGGAACAAAAGTGCCTCACATAAAATAAAATAAAAGAGCAAAAGAGAGACAACAGGAGAATCAGGCACGGACAGAGACAAACAAATAGACTGTCTCCCAGCTCTCCCACAGTCTGTGGCCAGACAGCGATGTGTAATAAGATGTTACAGTGACTGGTTAATGCATGCCTCATGCAGAGAGGGACAGAGGGACAGAGTGTCTCCATATCCTCAGGCCACAGGGGTCGACTCATTAAAGCAAGTGTCCTCCACTGACGACATTAGTGCACTTTGATGAAGCCGAGGGCTCCACGTCAGCCACGAGGACGCGGATAAACTCCCAATCTCTGCCCGCTAAAAGCTCCTCTTGTCTGGGTCAGGGAGCAGGGAGCTGCAGGGGAGGCTGAGGACGGCAGGGGCCCCGGCTGTGAGGGGAGAGGGTTTCAGGGGATTAAATGGTGCTGATAGGGAGGCCCTGCTCATCCTGCTACCTCAGGGTGTGATGATCTAATGCTGAATGCACAGTGTGGCACCACGTCTTGGACAATGATGACAATCCTGTGTTTGAACAGTAGCAACGCCTGAAAGTTTCTCCTGCGATTGTTTCAGACGTTTCCCGACGTGCACGCCCAGCGGTGGCGTTCAACGTGTTGAAAAGTCCAGAAAAACCGATGTACGTGCAAATGTTTGTTCTTCCTGTTGCTGTTTCCGACAAAGACACAAACGGACAAGGGTTTTCCTCTTCTCACAGAGCAGTCGGGAGTCCACGGAGACTTTCTCTGGGAGAAGAGTCTCCACGGCCAAGTTTTTGGTTTGGCTGAGAAACTCTTATTCCCCCTTTGGCTTCCTACTCACTCTCAGTGGAAATAGTATTTAATGACTTTGCAAAATGCAACAGACGTCACGAAATTAAATACTGAGAATGAGGGCAGAGTTTTTATCATTGGAAAGGCCTGAGTGGGTTTAAGCACTAAGACCCTTAATCAGCCTCATATGGGATCCTACATGATCCCACACAGTCTATTTATTATAGGTTAGGACGCGTCCTCTGAAACAGTTGTTCTTTGTATAAGTGATTTTTTTTTCTCCCGGTGCTTTCTTGTCATGAACATGAAGAGGGCAGGATTGTGTGGGAAACATCATAAGTCATTAAGAGAACAATATCAGAGGCAGGACATGAGTGCGATTTGTTTAGATGTTTGCCTCTGTTTGCCAAGTTGACGTTGTTGTTGGTCAGTTCTCATCCAACCACTGATCATTGGCAGACCCACGCAAACCACAGGAAGCAGATTAGCTCAAGTTTAGAGTTAAAACCTCCCATTAATTTATAACTGAACATGCTTTTTTTCACATTTCATGGTTGCATCGACTGTCACACTGGGTTATTACAATAGAAAACGATGATTTCACGAGACAAACGTTTAGCAAGAAAACAGCTGAGTTGTTTGCTTCGCTCGCTCGAACTTAAACTGTGTTGTGTAGAGTCTGCAACATATTAGATAACTGAAACCTATTCACGTAGCACCGTTAGCGCCATGTGCATGCTAATTTTGGTGGCGTGGCTCTTTTAGCTCCAGCATGCTTGTCACCATCTCCAACAGAATACAACGGTATCTGGCTGCAGTAATGGTCGGTAACTGTCAAGTGTGTGTGTGTCCTTCATGTGTATGTGTGTGTGTGTACATATGCGTGTTGGTCCTGAAGTCATCGTCAACTTTGCATAGAGTCAAACACTCTGGTTGTTTGTCTGTGAGTCCTGTCGCGTCTCTTTCCCTGGAGCTGTCTCCCGAGGACCTGCCAATGCGTCTGGGAAACTCATAAACACAGGCCCATGCAGTCAGCATCACTGATGTCATTGTTGCTGCTTTGTCTCCCACAGCTTGGGCAGTGGACAGAGATCACAGTTCAGTCTGGTCATTTTGGACATGAAAGTCTTAGTCATCTCTGAGGCTGCAGAGATAACAGGTCGTCCCGCCAAAAGCTGAGGTCATGGCTTGGAGAAGATCTTTAAGACATAAACGTTGAGTTGTTTTTGACTCTCTAGCGAAGCAACAAAAGGATTTGTTGACAGAACTCATCCAGCTCTGATAGATATTTGTTCAACAAAATTTGTTTAATTTATGCTCCGCTGCCTTCCACTGAAACAGCTCCCAGATTACATGTCCTCGTGAGCTCTCCAAACGTAACCCGCTCACCCTAAAATCACAAGGATGCAAATTATCTTATTGGTGAAAGGATAATCACAACCAGACTAAGGGTTTCCTCTCCTGCTCTCCTAATGAATCCTGCAGTTCTCCTCTCTGTCCTGACGGTGGCGATCATGAGTGGATCCTGCCTGTGAGGAAGCCTGTGAGAAAGGAGAGGGTCTTTGTCAGCCTCCCTATCAGCTCTGGAGAATGTGTACAAAATAGAGTGCCAGCAGCTTTGCAGTTTGATTTGACGAGCCAGACGTCTGCTTGGCCGACTGCGGCTGCTGCTGCTGCTGCTCAAATCAGATTTTCTCTGGAGTGGCTGAGAGCTCGTATCAAACTTTGTTCCTGCTCTGTGTTCGTTTAGCTCAAATAAATGCCTCGTAATTGCTTCGTTTTCACGATCAGGCCACTCCGAACCGTCAATCATGTAGGAATCACAACCCTTTAAGGCTGATTTATCTGAGCGGATTTGAGGAACGGACATGAAAAACAAGTTACAGCACATTTCACCCAATCAGCTTCAAGCCTGCGTCTCCCACTTCCTGCCCGAGCTGGGAGGCTAATCGATCAAAGGCCGGCTAATCCTCACTCCGTGTCCAGTGTCAGGCAGCGCAGAACAGCGAGTGCTCAGGGGGGTTTATCAAGGAAGAGATGACCTCTGACCCCTAACTGACTGCAGGTCCTGAGACAGGAAGAGGTCAGGGGGTCATAACAGAAACTCATTCACACCTCACTGTGCTGCGCCACAGGGGGAGGTGGTCTCCCGCCGGGTGTCTGTGAGCGTCTGGTGGCTAAACAGCCGCTGTATGAGAACTCCGACAGGATCCTGGCAGCGGTGTCAAAGCAGATATCAGGTTTGGTGGGAGTCTAGACAGTGAATTATGTGTCTTGGAGAACTTGATCCACCTTGATGTGTTATCTAGCAATGCTAATGTTGATTGTGAACGCCACGTAGCCAACAGAGCTTACAAAAACCGACTTTTATGAAGTAATAACACGATGAAAGACTTTATCAGAGCTCAGGAAAACCAAACAGAAAACAGAACAGGTTTTGAGAGCTGGGATAAAACCAGTGAAAGGTAGTTTGACTTCCTGTCAGATTAAGTCCTGCAGGGTTTAAGATAGGATCAAAAAGCACGTCACAGAACGGGAGGTCAGTCGTATTATCTTTACTCATTAGCATCAGGCTTAGGTTTCAATCAGAGGGTGGATCATGGACCTGATCCAGATGGATCCAGATGGGTTTGGACAGAAATTTAGAGATGATGTTCAGGTTTGGGTCGGACTCATCATCGGTCACATCGACCCTTTGATCGTCACTTACAAGATCCCCACACACGCTGTGACCATGGTAACAACGACCGAGAACAGGGCGACACAAGTTTTGATGTTAGCATCATGCTCACGTAGCAGTGCTGATGCTAATGTTGCAGGTCGAATAGTAAAAGCTGTAGTTTGCAGTGGTTGTTGGGATGTTTTCATCTGGACCAAAGAGGTGCAGCATTCAAAGGACTGACGCTGCCATGTGTCGAGCGGCGCCGTGAGCTTGGTGGTTAAAACTGAGATGGAAAAGAAAGAACATGTGTCTTTGTGCTATGACTCTTTATGTATATAACTCTCTTTACCTGGAGGCTCTGTGCAAAAGAGCAGGTGAAAACAGCACAAAAAGATCTGAATTTTCTGTTTAGGGTGAAGACAAAGAAACTGACATGTGATTACAGTAGTGACTTCAAACGCTGCAGACACACAGAGCCGTACAACCCGACTCTTTCAGAATTATGTATTCCAGGAGCCCTCTCATGACAACAGGGTGAGTGAGGCGCATCGACCTGCCCACGCACCACAAAACACGGGCTCATAAAGGGCTGCATTATCAGCGCCGCACACTGCACGACTTTGAAAGGAAAGGGTAAAGGTATCAGTTGAAAAGTACGATCAAACTTTGTCATCTGTCCAAGGCCGACGCTTCTTTGTGTGCTACAGTATCAAAGCGACATGGTGTGGGATCATCAGAGAGCATCGGCTTTGATCTGTTGACGGCTCAGTGTCTGCGCGGCTCAGCGGCTGACCTTTCATCTGGCCCGGGACCTGGGATTCACTCTGGCTTCAGTAATAAGATGATTAACAATAATAACCCCCGAGAGAATGGCAGGGAGGGAAGGGGGGGGGGGGGTTAGAAAGAAAGAAACACAGAGACAAGATTCTTACTGAAGAGTACCTCTGAGCTGCTGTGTTTTCTCTTCTTCTTCTTCTTCTCTTTTTCTCCTCCTGTCTACTCACTCACTCTCGCCGTCATCCCACTTAAAATTCTCTCTCTGCATTTCATCCAAACGTGACAGTCTGTGTGACACGATCCACAAACATCAGCCCTCCCTAACACGAGAGGACCTGGCTGACTGGTACATGTCCCTCTCAGGTCAGGAGTACACACTCTGCTACTTCACCGCAATGTTTTATTATATCTGGACGATATACAATAAATCACTCGCACAGACCTCCGTGGTCCCGACACACGTGTCCCACAGAAGACACAGTTCGGGACTGTGACTGAGAGGCTTCTGCTCCTGTTGAGCATTTATTGTTTGAAAATGTGAGGAGCTAGAAAAGCTAGAAGCTAGAAAAGTCAACAGAACGGAGCCTAAATATTTTCTACTTTGGTCAACAGTTCACATCGTCACGGGATGCTGCGTGTTGAGAAAGAAGGTTCCTCATTTTGGCCGCTCTTTGTTGCTGTGTTTTCTGTTTAAGCACCGGTTTGTGATTCTGATGACAGTGCACATGAATCTTCTGTTTGTAAATGAAAGACCTTCAGAGAAAGTTTAATGTCACCTATTATCAGAGCTGCACTTTTGTTCCCAGCTGTGGAAAAACACATGAGTATAAGTATATTATAAGGTCTATAAAGACTCATTTAGGTTTGGCTTTGTGTTTATCTCACATTTCAGAGCTTTTGTAAGAAAAAAATCAACTTATGCAATCGAATATTATCTCATTCGTGGACCGACCCATCGCAAAGTGTAACAGTAAACTGTCTTATATCTGGAGGATAAACAAAACACCGCGCAGATGTTTTTCCTGTAATGAAAGAAGAGGAAGGTTTTTGATGCTGCCATTTGAGAAAATAAATTTCTGCTGAAATCCCGACCGATAAGTTGATGCTCAGTATGTCATCTGCAAACACATCTTAGACGTACAAACGCACAGGACATCCTGTTTATTTTGTCTGTCCGCTCTCCGGTTTCATGTCTCAGACTGGGACCAGAATCTGCTGCAAACAGGAGCCACAGCGGAGGAAGTGTTTGCTTTTTGGGGGGAAGCTGTACAAACATATTAGGACACCATTAAGGCGAGAGCAACAAAGACAAGATGTGCAGCCCGTCTCCTTGATGTCCGTGCATGTGATGCATTAATACCAGAAGACATGAGGAAGCAATGATGGCACGCAGCAGAAGGCTAAAGCTGTGCTGGGTTGAAAACCGGGCCACCGACGGTTCACTTTCACTGTGTCACCTCCGCATTCAGACACACAGCGGCGCGTAGCACGCTGCGGCTAGCTCATTGCAGTCTGTGTTTCTGCGCTTGTGTTACATACTTATTTACTGCAGGGCTTGGAGGAATGAAAAGAGACCTTCATTTTGGATCTAACCTCGCTTGACCACACACCACAAGAAATGTGGGTAAATATATATCCATAAGAGCTCCTACCCTTTAGTCTGCTGGCCCCGGGGACTTAATGAAATAGACGCTGGAGGCCCCCCTCTACAATCAGCAGACTGAGGCCCAGGGCTCAAATTATAATCAGCCTCAGTTTACACATTGTTTGTTGTGGGGCATTTAGGCCGTCCGAGCTCAGACAATGCGGTTATACTTTCCTGCAGCAAATGGCCTGCATCCTGTGCCTGAACACTGCCAAGAAAACCCTCAAATAACAACGGAGAGAGAGAGAGGGAGAGAGATGTGGCTTCTGTGGGTCTTGCCTAAGAACAGGCCTCAACCTGGCTGCATGTTTGTCAGCAGGGAGAATCAGATATGGCCTCATTTCCCTGGAAACCACCTCCAGTCACCGTCTGCTCGGGCTTTTTTATTTTTCCCCCTGCTGTTTTTTTTTTTCTTTGTCCTTCTTCTCTTTCACTCAAGGTCTTGCTTTTGCCTAATGCAAATTATTAGTCTGCACTTTCCATTTTTCCAACCCATCCTCATTTCCGATCTGGAGATTAGAAGTGGAGGAAGAGAGAGCTCAGCGTAATGAGATGTCGGATTAATACAAAAATTACAGCAGGAAAAAAAAAAAAAAAAAAACCCTCAACTTTCTTTTTTTTTCCTCTCGACCTCTCAACATGCGTGGTGTCATCCTGGGCTGGAATTAATGGGATGTTTTCTCTCGTCTAATCTTCAGAGTCTCGTACTGGGCTGATTTACAATCGCTGAGATACAGCGACTTGGCAGACAGATCAAGTCCGCTGATTGTATCTGGTACGACGCACAATATTTGTCAAAACATTTTGCCCAGGAGCATTCTTTTTCTTACCTCTCCCCGTCTGCCTCCTCTTATCAACGCCCTCCTCCGCCGCTGCCTCCCGTTCCTCCTTCTTCTGTCCTGGACCCCTCGGAGGATCTGAGGCCTCTGAGATCAACATGAAACACAGTGACAGACAGAAACACTTTTATCAATGAGATCCCATTGCATGATGTCTGTGTTGACGAAGATGAAAATAAAAACTTAGAACAAATGTGTCTAATCCTGCTGAGGAATGTGGCCGCATCATCAGAGAAACCAACATTTTCTACGAAAAAAAAAAAAAAAAAAAAGGAGGAAGACAGACGTAGAGATATCGGCGTATCTGCGGCGGTGCTGTCACGCTACGGCCGGGCTGAGCTTCTCCCACAAACACAAGGGGATTAGTTAAAGTCACTCTGACTCTGACAGGATTAAAACATGTGTTGGTATTTCAGTTGTGCTGGCTGCTTGGCAGCCTGTTTAAGCTACTGAAAATATGAACATAGTAGTGGATCCAGTTGGACAGAATTAGTGCGTGAGCTCAGCGCCTGCAGGTAGCAAGACGGAAGTGACACGACACAGACTCCAGTGGGAATCTGACCTGCTACCTGAGTCTTCATGTCAGTGGCCTTGTTGGTTTTGATGTTGTACTTATTTTATTGACCTGAGACTCTACTAAGACTTTACATTCTACTTGTTGGACTTGACTTTAAACTTGGTCTGAGACATTTATGGTGTGACCTTAGACTTGACTTGCACGTGACCTGGGTTCTTGCCAACCTTGACACGGGCCTTGACCTGAATCATGATGTCCTGACTTGACCTTGTACTTGTTGGACTTTAATAGTTGTTTTACAGACTTTTATGCCTTGTCTCGGTACTTGATCGGGAGTTGTTGTCTTCACTTGGGACCTGTTGGATGTGCCAAGTCATATGTAACAAACGCCGCGGTTGCTGAAAAACCCCCGCCTTGATTTAGCTCGGAGGGAGGTGACACCCCAGTAAGGTGCCACGTTGGGTGTGCCCTGCTCTCTGAGGCCTGTGGTGGCTGGGTGGGGATCAGCTGTGGGACACTTGCCACAGTACACTGGGTCTTTGCTTTTCCCCTTGTTAATTAGACCCACATGGAGACAATTTGGGGTCACATTTTCTCATTTACACACACACACACACACACACACACAGAGTCTTAGGGAACTCAAGGTCACATATATCTCTATTAGGAAACAGACCAGACCACTGTAATTGCACAGGTGTAGTTCTGCGAACCTATACATTTATAACTCGTATATCCAGACGTTCTGGATTTGATGAAAATGGCTGCCTCTGGAGAAATGCACGCGCACGCTCTTTAGCGAGTCATACAATAACAAGCGGTACAACAGGATACAGCACTGCGAGGCCGCTGGTCCCTGCAAAGAAAAGAGTTGATTTAAAGAGGGGCAAGTGAACTCAAGTTATGGAAAATATCCGTTTTTTTTTGTTTTTTCTTTCTTTCGCTGCCTTGTTATGCCGCACAAAGAGTCACTGTGCCACCAGTGTTTTTGCTGTTGAGCTCGGAGAAGTGGAGCTCTAATAAACCTCTCATGGCAGACGGCTATTTTATTTAATTAAATGAAAAATCAATTTCACAGTCGTCCAATTCTCTATGTCCATTCATAAAAACAATTCTGTGGATTGCAGCTCTCACTCATTTGATTCATGAAGATGAATAGTCCTGCCTGGAAATGACTCCACTCCTGTGTGTGTGTGTGTGTGTGTGTGTGTGTTTTGCATCTAATAAGGGAGTTGCTCATGTGCTCAAACACATGACAAACATTCTTACAAAAGGTCAAACTTACATGATGGAGTTAGATAAGGATTTTTTTCACTCTGGTTTTTCCCTCTTAATCCTGCTCACACACACACACACACACACTTCAGTGTCAAATGTAAAAGTGATATATTTATATCATCATTTTGTTCTCAAGTCGTACACAACACCGTAACTTGAGTACACTATCAATCCTCATTTTCCCCATCTGTGTAACAATAACAAGCTAACACCAGCATTCAACACTTCCCAATATCCCCTTGGTTCTGGATTTTCCAGCGTTTGGCATACCTCTCTGCGTCTCTTCCAGCCCAGATCCCACAGTCTCATTACGGAGCCAGGGGCCAGAATCTCCCATTATCCCAGTCCCTTCTTATTACCCAGCCCATTATTCCCCAGTGCGAAGACAAAGTGAGACAGGAAATGAAATAAATGCAGTGCAGCGGTTGAAAATGAATGGCTTCTGATTGAGACCACCGCTTCTCGTTGTTTATGGCGCCCGTCCACTTACTTGTCTTTTCCATCACTCGGATGCTGCGTCAGCGCCGAGTGGACTCGGTCACGCAGCGTGTTCACACCGGTTAGACTGTCTTTATATTGGAGACGCAATCTGCAAGGACTGGGGCGGCATTAATGCAGTCAGGAGGGCAGCTCATTACATGTCTGTTGGGTCGACCTCGGGACAAAATATTCAAAGTGTTTACTTGATTAGGAGAAGGCTTTTACCCTTTCCTGTGTTTGAATGGAAACAGAGAAACAAGAAAAACACTGGAAAACCAAATTATTGAGAAACACATAAATAATATTCCCTAAAGTTAAATGTTAAGTGCTGAGCAGCTGTTTTGCTTTATCGATGCAAGTATCAAGGGATCTCTTGCGGTCTGGATGATATCTTGATATCAGACTTGTCACGACTCCAGCCAGCAGCCATTACTAACCGCCAAGTTAGTTGGACAGCTCGCAGATCAGTCAGATTATCTCTGGTCTCTGAAGACTGAGGAGAGAACACAGCGCGAACCTACGTGAGACCTTTCATTTCATGACATCGCACCAGAAGAGGTTTCGCCTTGCATCAAGATTAGTTAACACCCGAGGGTTTTCCACTGCAGAGAAGGGGGCGGACATGGGAACCTTCGAGGAAACCATCATCATCATAACCATAATAAACTTCATTTGTCGAGCTGTTTTCTCAAAGAAATGGTTCGACTTTTTTTATAGTAACTTCCTTTCTTTCCATGAGGAAGAGAAGAAGATTTATAGCACTTGTATCTGCCCTTTGAATATGAAGCAAGACCAAGAGCAGGCCAAAGACTAGAAACTGTCTGGGCTCTGTCCCAGCTCCTCTACAGCTCAACACATCAGATCTCGTTGTTTACGGGCTTTAAAGGTGTAGGTGCTTCAGGCTGAGCTAACCAGCGCCGTGTTTATGCTTTAAGTGTTTTAAAAGGAAAGACAAATACCTATAAAAATCATAAAGCAGTCAAAGAACATACGTTACGGTTGCTGTCAAAGATTCGCTTCATCACAGCATCACGTACCATCAGTTAAAGCACGTCTTATGTTAATAAGTATGTTAATGCTAATCGTGGCAGCTGCAGCCACTTTGTCTCTCTTACGTTGGTGGTTTTGCGAAACAAATATTACAGGCCAAGAAAACAGTCACGCTGACCCTCAGGTCGCCTATTTAACTGTACAAATGGACAATGGTGCCTGTTCTGACAATATAAGTGTTGTAAAATATTATTAGAACGCGTGCAATGGAAATAATTACATATTTAATATGAAGAGAGGAGCACTCGTCGTGCCACAGTGGTGTGTGTGTGTGTGTGTGTGTAATTTGAATGTTTAACTTGCATTAGAGCAGAAATCTGAGCATAATTGGCTCTGATTTCAAATTTAGAATTAAAGAGCATTTAATCCAAAAGTAAATGGTTCATGTTGCTTTTCTTGGATTGGCCGGCACAACTTAAATAAGTGCCTCTGATTACCGGTAATGAGTTTGGGATACACTTTCCAAGAAGTCTTCACACAGAACGTATCACATCATAGGCGAGCGCGGTAGATGGCTCTGCAGGGTGATTATGCAAGAAAAATTTTTGGATAAACAACTGAACCTTGTAAACCGAGGCCCATTTTCTCCGACTCCCTCGCTTCCTCTAACCCCATCGCTAATGAAAATATCCGCAACCATCACCACCCTCTCTGCTCCCTGGAAACTCAGCGACAGCATTACGCTCTGCATTCCTGTCCAGTGAAGTTCTCGGCCGCTGTTTGTTTAGTTTTTTTTTTCTGTCGGTACCATGTCGCTCCAAATGAGTCAGTGGGCACAGCTGCTGTGGTCCCGTTTAAGCCTCGCCCACGCCACAGCTTCTACAACCTGTGCAGATAATAGCTTTATGGTGACAACGTGCTCTGATCAGTGTGGGTTGATGTCCGTTCACCTCCCAACCTGCTGTGCAAACAACAACAGCCTGGCTGCCCTCCTGTCCCTGAGACTCTATTTACCTTTATGTCAAATTAGCTTTCAGGCTCCAATGGTGGCCTCTCTCTCCATCACGCCTCCTTCCAATTTGCAAGGAAGTGCGCTGCTTTTACCTTCCACCGGGATCCAGTGCACCCTGGACAATATATCCAGTTGCCAGGGAAATGGGATATCCAAACAAGCGGAGCCGGGGGACTGTTGACTCAGGATATTGCTAATGTTTTACATTAGCCAACACAAGCCCCGATCTGTCCTGGCTGAGGAATATGCAACAGCCCTATCAGCAGGAGAGTGATCCACAGCCTGACAACTGTACAGGCTTTTAATAGTGCACGGCATCACCCAAAAGAGACGTGCACTTCCTGTCCCACACAGGCACTCTCATGAAATGAAATATTGTGGTAGCCAGAGCATTTGTTATGGCATTAGGCATATGGTCTTATCATCAGACAGCACTCTGTTCTTCATGATAAAGTCCACCATCAGCCCCCCCCCCCCCATCCTGTCTCCTCCGTGGGACCTCCTCCGTCTCTCCCTCTCTGTATTGTTATTATAACACTTCATTCATAAGAACAGAGGCTCGGCAGTTGTGTGGAAAGACGCTGGACTGTACAACAATTGTTTTCCTTCACAAATGCATTTTCAACATAACATCAGGATTAATGTGGAGATGACAGAGTCATTGTGAGGATTTGCAGCATGCAGAGCCTTCTGCCAACAACAGATGGTACCAGAAGTAAAAAAATAATGACCTCATCAATTATCAGGTGTTATGGCTTGAACGCGTTTCATGTGCGAGCCTGTCCACCCTCGCCTCAGCGCTCCTCTGCAACCGACAGTGAAGGCCACACGCAGTCAACACGTCCACATACCACTGGGTGTCACAGAGGCTGGGTCCGTGCACAAGTTGCGGTGATGCACTTGAGAACGCTCGTGTTTACCTATGAGGTATGCGAAGGCCTTCGGGCTGCGTTCAGGTTGTCTAAAACTCCTACGGTTGCGGAAGACTGCGGCAAAATAAAGCAAAGTCATCGGCCGAGAAAAGCCGAGGCTGGATTAAGTTTTGCTGCAACTCAATGCAATGTCATCCAGAAACATCCTGCAGTCATTATGTTACAGGCACAGGGCTTCCAACATGATTACTCACAACTCCTGCCTCACTGTTTCACAAACTCACTTTCTTTATATTTGAGAAACTCAAACTTAATATCCTGAGTCATGTTTCACTCTGGCACGATCACAACAGCCTGGTACTTTTGGAAAACTTTACTGAAATATGAAAAGTACTGAGCCCAGATCTGGTCCAGGACCTGTCAGCAGCAACTGTGTCGATCTTTATCCACATTAAGCAGCTTGTCCCTGAGGATGGCAGCCTTCGCCTGTCAGATATCAACAGCTCCCAAAGATTCATGATGATCCACTGACCTTTAATCACTGGATCATCACCGTGATCATCTGTAAACTTTGATCCAGTTCCAGCAAAACCAATCGGACTCTTCGCCTCCTTAATACAGAGCAAATTAGCAGTTAATCACATTACATCAAAGTAATCATCACACCGATAACGTGAGGCTTTAGGGCCCTGAGGATGCGGGGCCCTCAGGAAGTTGCCTGCTCTGCAGATTTCACAGTAAACCGTCCGCCCTGTGCTCACTCGTGCTGTCTCCCTGATTGATCGTTGTATTGTTAGCAAAGACACACTGCTTACGAAACACACTGAGTCGCTGTGTGTGGAGTCTGAGGCTGCTGTGGGATGTTCGGTGCACAGAGACATTTGTAGCACCGTGACCTTTATCCCCTGTGGGTTCAGTCCTAGAAAAAAACAAAAAAACAAAATTAAATCTCTCTTTATTTCAGTTGGAAAAATAAAAGCGAGCGATAGAGTGAGTCTGCACAGGGACACATGTAACAACACAGGAAGCTGCTGGTTCAGGGAACGATCCTGTCAGCCACGAGCTCTGGACTCTCTTGCCTCAACAATCACAAAGACGCTATCAGAGCCGCGTGTTTGCTTTGGCTCGCGGACAGGCTGCAAACACGCGGTGTGAAAAGCAGGGCAGTAAGTCACACACAGATGGTGAGCCGTGTCTTTCAGTGGCACAATCGCTTCGCTAAATCTCAGGACTGCGGTTATCCTCCGCACCTGGCAGCGCGGCCAGTTAAAGTACGCGCAGATGTCTCGGCGTCTCCGATTGGGTGAACATCTATCAGCGTAGAGCTGTCCGTGTGCTCAGGGCAAATTCAGCCCTTCAAGTTTTTGTGAGGGAAAATAGGATGTGCTTTTATGGTGCTGTTTTCTTTTTTGAATAAACCTCATTTACAAGATGGGGAAACAGGCAATGGAAACTTAAACATCAAGCTTTTTAGTAGCTGCAGCCTCACACACACTCGCATATACTGTGAGTGCTCGCTTCAACTCAAAGAATAAACACACACGGGATCAAATGCATGCAGCACACACACACACACACACACATACACACACAGAAGAAATGAACTCAGTCACTTCACCACAAACGCACACTCACAAACTAACCAACGGCATTAAAAAAAGGGGGAAGCGGAGACAATGGTGCGAGTCTCCGGCAGGGTCGAGTGAGTGACACACAGGGCTATAATTCCCTGGATTTCGGAGAAGCTTTCCAAGCCATACTGACGTCTCTGAGACTGGAGCGAGACGGGTAATGGCCAGTGTTTACCACCACAAACTTCCCCATCACTATAGGCCTGACTCTATAAGTAGCACAGAGTAACTGAGCAGATGAAGCTGCTTCGGTAACCCCCCCCCCCCCCACTCCCTCCCCAACTCCTCGGGGACACATAGGGAGAACCAGGAGTGAGAGAACAAGATAGAAACAGAGAAAGAGAGAGAGAGAGAGAGAGGGCACTGTGTTAGAACAACTCCACTTATGCTGAGCTGCCTACCTCCCCCCTTCCCCTTTTCTTCCCACACTCACTCCCTCCCTCCCTGCCTCCCCCCTCTGCGGACACTGGTGCCAAACTGCCGGGTCGCGGTGGCGAGGGCGCATGTGGTGTATGTCTGCGTGCCTCTGCCTCAGTGTGTGTGTGTGTGTGTGTGAAGGATGAAGACGCAGAGCCAGGGCATACCTTCGGGCCATTAGCTGAGTCCTCGCCGGCCTCAGCAGAACACGACATTAATTGGACGCAGTAGCTGCAGGATCACAGCAGCCTCGGCTAATTTGTAAAATGAGTAAATTGTCTGTCTTGTCCCTCCTGAGTTTGTCTTTGTTGTGGAAGGTGTGTTTTTAAAGGGGGGGGGGGATAATATCTAGCACATGAGCTGTAATAGGCCCTCATTAGAAAAACACACAATTACCAACGCTTCCGCGTGGAGAGTGAGGGTCTGCACTTTTAAAACCTGAGTCTGAGCTTCATTCTTCTGCAGCAGTTAAAACCATGGAACATGTGACTTTTCTACTTTTTACACATTTAATATTTCATTGTAAAAAAAAAAAAAACACAACTTCTTTGCTGCTGTGTTGCAGTGCAAACACCCCTCTGTCGTTCCTTAGCACAGGGGTTGGCGTGGCGTGTCCTGCTGGGCGGCTGACAGGTGACAGGCCTGTGGAGATCAAGTGGGTCCTTCTGATTTGATCTGATGCTCCACTAGTGAACTTGGGGTTTCAATAACATACACTCCCAGATCTGGTTCCAGCTATTACAGATCCAGTGGACCCCCCAGAACCCTTTAATGCAAGTCCATTAGCATTACGATGATGTGACACACAAGGCTGCAAGAGGTTGTATACAATTCAACTGATGGACAGTTGGTAGTGATGCTGCACCAAGACATGCAGCCGTCAACTTTCACAGTATTCAGAGTATTCAGAGTATTCAGAGTACGTATACAGTACATACATCTACATGCAAAGTGCGAATGTGCAGCACACGAGCATTTCGTTTCATTGTTGATGTATGGAAACCAGCAGACTCCATGTGCTATGGATTCACATGTGGGTTTTTTCACATGCGACTTCTTTTGAACTCGGCATCACAAACACCTTTACCAGTCTGCTCTCATGGATTCCTCAGAGCGCGCATGCAGTAACACGGGTTGATGGAATTAGATTTCTTGCGTCCAAAAACCACAGTGCTCAAACTGTACCCAAGTGAGTGCTCTACATGTTTATATAAGCTATGCATACTTTCAAAATGTCTGGCTGCAGAGCTGCAATGACCCCGCTTTTCACTCTAAACAATGGCTGAAATAGAAAAGTGTTATCCACATTAAACTGAGATTTCCATCATAAAAAGGCCACTCTTTGTTTTCCATGGTTCCTGCGGTGAGCGCGGAGGCCTGGGCCCATGAAGATGAATGAGTCAGTGCATTGATAGCAACTGGCATAGAAACACTGCAGCTCTCTGGAGCTCTGGGTTCTTCTGTCCATCCTCCTCTCCACCCGTGCTTCCTCCCCGTCCGCCCCACACACGCTCATCAGACATGCGGATGAGCACAAGAGCCTCCCACAAATCCTCATTTCCCTACAGAGGAACTCTCTCTCATCTCGCTGTCTCTGGTTCCCTCCTCGGCAGAGCGGCTGCGGTGGTGTGTGTGTTCCTGATTCTCTGCCTCCGTGGCCGGGGAGGCGTCTTGGAGCTCTGCCTGGACATTTGTGATTCATCAGTGAGTTTGGTTGTTGCCTTTGTTCTTAACGGCGCTGGTGGAGAGGGTCCAGTAAAATGCTGATGACGCACTGCTGTGCTCCTGGCGTTCAACCCAAAACACAACTACTAACCTCTCCCCCCCCCCGCCACCCCCTCCCGAATCCACAATCCCCACCGCCACCCCCAGACTTCACTGGGCCTCTGCTTCCTCGTGGCCTCATCACACGCCACACCCTCCCTCACAAACAAACAAACACTCGATCCCACATATCCGCTGACATCCCTCAGTGGAGCCGAGCGAAACGAGGCACTATTTTATTTCTCGTTTCAAGAGAACACATCACGGCCTCACTTCCCTTCAGCTGGATTCGTAAATCTCCTCATTCCCTCGTGGCACCTCCTCCCCTCTTCTCCTCCGTCATCACCACCTCTGGTTTTGTGTGATTTTCCTTCATTACCTCTTCAGTTAGTAAATAAAGCCCAGAGTAGTTGGAGTTCATATGGAGCCAAAAAGAGCACCATGGGATGTGCGTACCTGTGTGTGTGTGTGTATGCGCGCGTGTTCCTGGGCGTTATATCGCGTGTGTTTTACAGCGGAGGTCAGCATTGCATCAGCGCGGGCGTGCACGTGTGGCGTGGCCCACCATGTCTGGTTGCAGCGGAGGGCAGGGCAGCTGACAGAGGTGTAGCAGAGGCCCTCACCGCCCATCAGTCATCATAAACTGAGCAGCCTCAGTGATGGAGGGAGGGAGGGAGGGAGGGAGGGAGGGTGGTGTATCAAAAAGCTGAGAATCACATGCGACTTGCTGTTCGTGTTTACAAAAAAATAATCACTCGACAGGAAACAAAATAATGAATGAAAATCTATCGCTGCCGTCAGGAAAGAATGTAAATCTGGGTCCAGGCTCGAGTCTGATTGAAAGCAGGAGCTGCAGAGCTTTCAACCTCATCTCTGGAAAATACAGTCGGTGCAGCTCCTTCATACGATACGGCCTCTAAACACACCTCTCGCAGGTGAAAACGAAGGACAACAACCACCTACATGCTCCAGGAGCCGCGTAAAGTTCCCCCGACGCGGTCACGGTGCTTTTCTGTTAACCATTAGACATCTCATTTGTTTAACTGCACGTATGTTTACCTTTCAGCTCCGTCTGCGGCGGGAATCTGAGACGTGAGAGCGATATGTTGAGTTTACATTTGAAAATGGTTTAACTGTCCGTAACTAATAACGCCGTCAGAAAACGCCAGCGTACCTCGGCGTTGATGTTTTACAGGCATCGTAAACGCGCTCGTAGAACAAAATACGAAGAATTTCTATTTGTGGTGTTTTTTTCCCATCAGAGGAAATTAGGTTTTGAATTGACAGCATTTCCTTTTCCATAATGGCTTCGCTCTGAGGCTGAGCATTCACTCGACCGAGGCCTCGCTCTCTCTCTCTCTCTGTGTCTGTGTGTCTGTGCCACCCCCGTGTAGGTCTCTCTGTTTGGAGAAGGAAACAGGAGGGCCTTGTGGATCATGTAACTTACTTCAGACCGATTTGGGTCAAGCTATGTGACAGGGAAATTGATTTTTCCCTCTTGTTTTTCTTGCAGAGCGGGCCCTACACGCGGCGTTACCTGCTCTGTGTGGCAGAAGGTCTGACCCTGTATGATTTCTTTTGGAGGAGCTTCGTGCAATAACACGGGACGTGGGCTACAGGTCATGTGCTGTTTGGCATCGGAGCGGGCTCGACATGATCCTCTCGCATGTACAGTGGGAAAACACTTCTCTTTGGACACGGTTACCAGACAAAACACGGTTGGCGCGGCGGATGTGTAATACGACTGGTCAGAAATTTATGAATGGAAAACATTGGCTTTTTGTCAGGTGTGCACATTTTCTTGAACTCACCAAACCAGAAGAACCTCATTGTGGAGGATTTAGTCCAGACCTCCGCACCTCGTGCCAAACAGGATCTCCGCTACAACGCAGATCAGTAACCCGTAACAGTGCTTTTCATATTATTTCCATTATTTTGAATTAGTCTGGAGCGGTCAGGTGAGACACCGCAGCAGAAGGGCGAACGCAAACATCATGACTCCACACACACAACTGACCCCGGGTCATGTTACGTCTCTGAGATCTTCCATTGGAGCAAGTTTACAGTAACAACAGGAAGCACCGGGTCTTTCCAAAGACGGATCGATTATAACATTACAGCCGCATGTTCCAGTCAAAACGCAGGACAGTCAGTTGTAATATTGTTTTCTCCAGCGACTGTGGTCGTTATGACAAAGGCTAAGGAAGTCAGGTGACGTAGCACAAACAGTGGAGCAGGAAGTGGAGGTGAAAGGATGAGACGTCAGAGCTAACTGTAGAGAGGCTATGTGATAGCTCTGTGACCCCAAACCATGACTATACCATCGGCTTAAGTGTATGTTTATTGCTGTAACCATGACAACACCAGTCTCACCACAGGGAGGGAGACCGTCCTGTCGGTTGTATCAGTGGAACAAAGATCACATCTAGTGATCTTTGTCAATTGGACAAAAACGTCCAACAAGATAATTTGAGGTCTATTGTGATCACTGTGTACCTCTCTGTGAGACCCCCCCCCATCCCATCCCTCCCCTTCTCCTCCCTCCTTCCCAAAACGTTAAAAAGTTCAAACGTCCATTACACGCCATCCAGCTCCGTGAGAAGCCTCAGGTGGGAGCGGGCTCATCCCTGTTCCTGGCAAAGACACACCTTTGTCTCATAATTGAATGCGAGACAATAGGCAGGGTTATTATCTCAATTTTACCCCCCCCCTCCCTCCCTCCCTCCCCTCCCACTATCTGTCTCTCTCTCACACACACACACATGTTCTCAAGTCCCTTAGTCATAATTGTCCTCCACCAATGGAGCGGGGGATTTTTCTCTCCCCGTCTGACAAAGGCATCCTGTCACTCAGGTTCGCCACTTATCAAATCAAACATGGCACATAAAATGAGCGTCTTTGTCAGCAGCCTCTGTGTGTGGGAGAGGAAGGGGAGGAGGAGGAGGAGGAGGAGGGGGGGGGCTTTTCAACCACTGTAGTAGACTAATTAACCATAATCACAACAACAAGGGTGATTTACTCCACTTATGTGTCTGGTGTCTTCACCCAACACTGTCAGCACCGTCTGAGCCGGGATCCTCTGCACATCACCGCTTTCATCTTACACTCAGCGTTTGAGTTGGACTTTTAAAATCCTCCTAATGAAATTTAATATCTCCAGAGGGATTCACAGATCGACTGGATGCTCGAACGAAGCGGCTAAGTCACTCGGCTAAGTTAATTTGATCAATTACCACTTGAGAAGTAAGAACGCCGCGCTCGCCCACACGGGGACTGAGAGCTGAAGAGGCTGGTGCAGATGGACGCACCAGGAAAATGTGTAAACTCAAGAAGGGAAGTGAGGCGCCCGCTGATGACCTTTCTGAACTGAGAGTGGAAAAGCTCAGGGAGGGGGGGGGGGGGACTCAATGTACTGTAAATCTAGTTTAAGGGGCCCCTCTTACTCTCTCTCTCTCTCACTCTGTTTCGGTGTCTCTCTCTCTCGTACATGCAGGCCCCTGTCCTGGCAGTCGTGGAAAATGTCAGGCCGTGGACTGGCAGAGGATGAAGGGCTGTGGGCGGAGGAGGGGTGGGAGGAAGGGTGTGTGTGTGTGTGTGTGTGTGTGTGTGTGGGTGGGTGGTGGGGGGGTCGGTCGGGGGGCGGAAGAACGACGTTTCTGAGGTTTTCAGACGCCATATTTGTCTAACATTTCTACCCATTTCGAACAAGTTCAGTCACAGTTCATGAAACAGAGCACCTCCATTTACCGGCCTCCTTTGACAAGCCTGTGCTTTATGCTCGGGCTCCTACACACACCCATACGGGCCAAGTGTGTGTGTGTGTGTGTGTGTGCGTGCCATGAATTCATAAGACAGATCTTCCTGAGATTGTCACTTGTGTGAAATCATGATAAATCAGCCTCTTTGAATCTGTAATAGTGAATATTTCTTGCGTAAACACCTGACTCTGCGTTGATGTTGAGTTTGGATTCATCAGAAATGCTGCTCTGTGTTTTCCACATGGGCTGTCAATCAATCAATCAATTTAAGTATTGAATCGCAAACTAATCGCAACGACCGATTCAAACCACAGATCGGGTTCAGTGGAACGAGCATCGATCAATAAACGCCAAAAATCATGTGCGATATCAACTTTAAAATGTCAGTTTTCTGTTTTAAAAAACGTCATTTATGTGGATTTACGTCACCATCAGTGTGTGTGTGTGTGTGTGTGTGTGTGTGTGTGGTACTAGAGCCCAGATATCTCGGCGTCTCTGATGTTGATTGATAAATTCTGCTGATGGATGCCTTTAATTAAAGCCTGGCCGTTGGCTCAGAGGTCAGTCCTGTGCGTGTCAATGTGGCGCTGCGGTCCGTGATGTATCATAGGAGGTCTGGTCATTCCAGGGTGCGGGGGCAGACATCGTGAGAGAGACGGAGGACCCAGCGGTGGGTTAGAGGACACCGAGGGGAGGTTGAGAGACCGACACACAGACATAGTCACAGAGAGGGGAGCTGGAGGTGGGCACAGCCTGGGTTTATGACCAGGGCGGGCAAAGGGGAGCAGGGGTAGGCGGAGGGAAAGACATGGATCAGAGGCACTGACGCCTTCAGACAACAATACACTGTTTCCCCTGTAATCCTGTGATTCATCTGGCTCAATGGAAGACACTTGATAGCAGATGATAATGAAACTTCAACCCCAGACAGCCTGGCTGCCAGGGGCTTTTCCTCACCAGGCCAACAGCTACTTAATGCACGCCGTCTGACCGGACTGTTAGCCTTTCATTTGCAGTCTCTAAGCCAGGCTGGTTCTGCCCGGCGATGAGCTCATTCTGTCCTGAGGGGAGTCGATGTTAAATCTACTGCTCCCTGCTCACATCAGAGGTGAAGGTGTGTGTTTGACTCACTGTGCAGCGTTGCCTTTGCTACCTGGCTCACAGCTTTGCCGCTATGGGTCCGTTCGAGGCCTAAATACCAAAGACGTTCGGCGTCTGAGTGAACTCAGCCTGTTGTGAAACCGCAGCTGTGGGAACACATCTGTTTGAAGACGAGAACCAGGAAGATCAGGAATTTACTGCAACGTAATTAAACCAGGCAAAACAGAGATATAATGTTAAACGAGGATTCAGTTTCACACTTGGCAGGATCGCAGGCCGGTCCTGAGATCGTCACCTCATTGGAAATTTGAGCAACGTTTCCAATATGATATCGACGTTTAATTGATCCTGTGAGGACGTGTGGTAAAATTCCCAGTCCCCATGGGCTGCCATGTTTCAGTGTTGATCTGCGCAGCTCAAATTAAGACGTTTACCGTCTGGTAGCGAAGCTGTTTTGGTCTTTTGCAGCTAATTTCCCCTTAATGACGACTGTTTATGTAACGCTCTCATTAAGGTTTTATTAAGGCTTGAATTTCTGTCTAATTGAGGGTGTTGGAGTGAAAGGTGGGTGAGGGTACATGTGCCGCAAACCAGCATGCACTCAAACCTTGGCCAGGCGCTGCCAAGATGGCGACAGCAGAGCATCAATCCAGAAACCTGAGGCCACACCCACTCGTTATGTACCTGTATGCTCGGCTGCTGTTCTCTTTGCTAATGCAGACAATGCTAACCGTACTTTACATCAGTCCTACATTACGGGCGTCTACGCGGCGCGGATTATTACCAGGTTAGTTAGACTTTGTTCCTGCACACACTCGTCTCAGACCTCAGGAGTTTTGCAGACGTCGACATGTTAACAACGCTGTTCATTTCAAATGTAACGCTGATTGTGATATTTTTGCCGCGGTCACTGTTTACACATATACAGGAAACTGATTTATGCCCTTTTTTCCCCTCGCTGCAGCTTTCATGCTCGGCCTCGCGTTCAGCCCATAAAGTTGCTTTTACACAGAGTAAATGTCAGGCGAATTATGGAAACAACAGCAGCCACAGGTAGTTAATACAATAAGAAGGCTTACTGCTGTTTAGTCATCAGTTCTTTAACATCAGGGGGAAAATAGAGGAGCGCAGCGAGGGGTCGGCTCCCCCCGGCGATGTGTGTGGCGGCAGTAAGTGCTGAGGGAGGCGTCCAAGTCTCGCTACTTTTCTGCACAGGGTTTTGCCAGAGCCTTTTCACGGTGAGAGAGCGTTCCAGTCCAATGAAAGTAATATGTTGTAGGCGGCGAGGGAGGGGGTGGGGAGAGGGGGGGGTGGAAGGGGAAATATAAATCCGCTGTTGTTTTACCTCCTTCAGGGAAAATCCATTGTTTTCCTCTGATGCTGGGCTCACGCTGAAACTCACACACACACACACACACACACAAACCCCCCAAAACACACATGTTCACGTATGAGCTATATATATACCTCTCTCTCTCTCTCTCTCTCTCTCTCTCTCTCTCTCTCTCTCTCTCTCTCTATATATATATATGTGCATGTATGCACACTCAAGTTCATGCAGGCCCGTCATGAACGCTTGAACACATACTGTACATGCTCTGCAGCACATATTCAGTCACAAACAGTGAAGTGCAGCCCAGCAGCGTGTGGTGTGGCGACGAGGGGGTTTGGCTGAAGCTTCACAGAGACTCTGGTTAAATCTGGTTCAGTCCTGAAGCAAAAACTCTGCTCCGAGTGTCTCGGCAGCCTTGTCATCAGCATCTGCTCCGAGCGCTACGCTGTAATAAGTCCAAAGGTCGTCCCTCCCTCCCGTGTATATCCATCCAGTCCGCCGCTCCCACTGCCCACCACTCCCAGTTCGATACGCAACCGGAGCGTGCATTTGTTTGCGAGGGCGCATGTGTGCGATTTCGGCCGAGGCCCCGCATCATCAGCCTCCCACGCCGGCTCCCAGGCTCTCTGATGATGCCTTTCTCAGCTCCCAACTGGCAATTATGTTCAGCTCTTCACATTTTTACTGAGTGGAAAGTGAGGGGTTGGCTGGATGAACAATGACCTTACAGTTGTTCTTTAAATAGCTCATTAATCGACACGAGGCTGTAAAGTAATATGATTTAAACTGTTTGGGAGTGAGCGCGTTTGAGTGCGTGGCAAAGATACCGGGGCTTTATAGGTCCCGCAGCTCCTCCATTGTGCTTCATGTTTGCACTGCTCATACTTTGACACACCCAGGATGCACCTCTGGCTTCATCACAGGAACATGTGCCCGTCACCTCCTGCAGAAACCGCTCATTCATTTTATTGCTGACAGAGCATAAACAAAGTGTTGCGTGTCACGGTAGAGCTTCGT
Source organism: Caranx ignobilis (assembly GCA_021432705.1). NCBI lineage: Eukaryota > Metazoa > Chordata > Actinopteri > Carangiformes > Carangidae > Caranx > Caranx ignobilis. Next base: position 17,732,706 of record MU269986.1, on the reverse strand, counting down.
GTTTCATGAAATACTTTTACTTGTGACGAAGCAGAACGTATAATGTTTCAGTGTAAGTGCCGTGAAAACGGCAAAATGAAAGGCGCTGCCCTGGTGTAAGTGCATAAACAGAACAAACTGTATAATTGTGTTGTGGCCCCGTGACGCAAACTCAAAAGTCAAACTCAGTCACATTGGAGGATTATCTGCTCCTAAGATCCACTGCCCAGCTCCCAGAATAATACTCCCCTTATAACAAGGTTTTCCATTCACATTGCAGAGAGAGAGGAGGAGGAGGAGGAGGAGGAGGAGGAGGAGGAGGAGGGGCCTCATCAATGTTGTGCTCGCTCCAATCATCAGCAATTTAACAGATGCAAACATTTTGGATGAGGTTAACAATAAGCCCTAAATTGAGGGGAGATCCTGACACGAGTTAATGCTGCCACTGGGCTTCACAGGCGTTTAAGATCGTCTGGTTAAACAGAGCCCGACATGTCGAGTCGCTGGCAGCCATGTTGGTTCAGGGAGGATGTCTCGTTTCCCGTGTGCTCGCCGATCCCGCCCTGTGGCTTTTAATGCAACTGCCTGGTGAGCCCCGATAGAGCCGTGTCAGGGATGTCGGGTGACAGAGGTTAAAACCACGGCATGTTTACTCGTTCCGGTGCCAAATCTTCCTCTTCCTCGGGATAAGGCTGGAGCGGGGAAGCCTGCCAGGAGCTGCGGCTCCTCCGAACAGACTTCGTTCCAGTCAGAACTGGAGACGAGACCACCAATTATTTTTATTCTGGGTGATTTGGGTTTCTTGGGGTTAGAATAGAGGAGGGGGAGGAGTTGGTTGGATTCGCTAAATATAAATCCATGAAAGTATGTATTCCAAATCACTACAGAGATCTTTCACTCGGTGCTCCTCTCTCTCTCCATCTGTCCTCAGGTCTTCTGCTTGTTTTTCCTCTTTTAGTCTGCAGCACAGTTAAGTGAATCTATTAAACGCATCCGCCTTTTCAGCCTGCACTCGTGTACTCCTCTTTATCCCCGAGACGCTGAGGTGTCTGTCTGGGGAGAGCGTTTTGCTGACTGCAGCCCTGTTCAGGACAAACCAGGATGTCCCTGGGAGAGGCCGAAACCGCCTCAAGGCAAGGAGGGACAGACAGAGGGAGGAAGGGAGGGCTGAAAGAGAGGTGTGTTTACTGTTAGTTTTCACTCTGGGCCTGTCAGTAAACAGGAAAAGGGCCGTTCTGTTCATTAAAGCCTCGGTTCAAGCCCGTCCGGGACGGTCCGGGGGATTTCCTGCTCTCGGTTAGCCAAGCAGCATGAGGAGACAACAGTGAAGGAAGGGGAGGGAAGGAATGAACTCGGTTCTGCCAGCACCACCACCACCACCACCACCAGTCCGGTCCAGCTCGGTGCCATGTTGGCCTCCACCTCCTGTCACTGCCCGACCCAGGTCCGGTACCACAGCCAAGTTTCCACCAAAGACCTATGGCCTCACGCTGGCACTTAAAACTCAAAGACACATTTATTTTCCCCTTTTTCATTCCTGGATAAACGGACTTAAGAAAACAGAGTCGGGGGTGAAGGTGCCAGCGCTGACATATAAATGAATGAATTTTAAAAATCTGAAACGCTCGCTGTAAAACGTCTCTAGACGTGATGTAAATGACTGCGGGCTCATGAAGCCTGACAGTGGACGCATGATGCAATGGTTAAAGTGGTGCCTTTGGTTTTCCGTACCGACTGGAAAGTGACAGGCCGGGGGCCCGTGGCCCCGAACGTGAAGCTGGTCCGAATATCAAGTGGCCCACTATAGCGAGGTTTACATCCAACAGTGTAAAGACTGGAAGGAGGCTATAAAACGTCCTCGGTGTGGTCCAGATTGGACTCGATGTTTTACATGAGTGGAAGAAACTCTATATGGTTACGTCACCGTAAAGACTCCATAGGTCACGTCATGCAGCCTGGATGGGCTCAGGAGTTGATATCATGGAGACGTAAGCGGCACACGTTCCAGTCCATCCAACATTTGAAACATGTTCATCTATTTTCATATGTCGAGGAGGCGTAACCAGGCCCGTAGTGTCGCAGGTCTGAATTTGCAGCACGTTGGTGTCTTTGTGTTTTTGTAAGTTGAAGCGTGCGTAAAAAGCTTTGCCTTCAGTCAGCATGCTCTCTCCTTCACTGTCACTGAGTAGGACGAGACCCTCAGTGCCAAACATGCAAACAATAAGAGACAGATGACTAAATAGAAGCTGGTTCTTTTTGACTGTAACCAAACAACTTCAAGTGCATCGGCAGCAGCGCCCCGGTGACTTGGCCTATTCAGATAATAATCTTGAGTGGAAAAGTAAGACTCATGCGATCATATTTGCGATCTGACTGATGTAAACACACTGTGAAAAGGAGGGTATTAAATTGCATCTGGAGTTTTAAGTGGGGCCTGTTTTCTGATCTTGTACCAGATACACAAACCTCTTTGTTTCCACTTTTGTTTTATTGCAACAAACAACTCACATTTTATGCTTCACAGTGTCTTATTCTGTCTCCTGGTGTCGTATGGTCGTCTTATGGAGACATGCAACAGCTCAGGATGAGGTGTAAATGTAGCTTGTTGAAAATGATCTCTTTGCTGACGCTCTGGAGTAAAGTGAGCTCAGGTTGAACGGCGTGCAGAGAGAGCCAGGCCGCTGACGCCCTGCGCACGTGCACGTTTCCTTGCCTGTGCATGTTTGTGAGTCAGATGCATGCAGAGATGCACATGTCTGAAAGAAGCAGCTGACCTTATCAGGACTGGAGAGAGAGGAGGGGTGGAGAAGGGGGGTCTGGAGATAATGGCTCTCTGGAGGGAGGTGTTACTGAGCTTCTACAGTCTGACAGTAGCAGCCAGCATCCTGCTTCTCCTCCTCCTCCTCCTCTTCATGCTCCTTCATCTCCCGTTTGACCCACCACTCCACTCTCCTCCTCTATCTGCTCTGTCCTTTTGCCTCTTCACCTCTGGCCCTCTGTCTCTCAGCTCTATCACACACTCTGCTCTTTATCTTTAACTTTGTGCCTCACGCTGCAGAATCCACCGTGGCCTCAACCACACAATCCAAGCAGCCCATACCCAAAGAGTTGTTTTGCCATTGTTGTTGTTTATGACGGGTCATAATCACAGGGCTTTGACAGTTGCACGGACGTTCCTTCCTTTCCGCTCTGCGCTCCAGCTCATCATTCACAACCACCTCAAAATTAGCACTTAAAGCCCCAGACATGACAGATGGGGTATTATGAACGGGAATGATACCAAAGCGAGGGTTTTGCGTGGATGTGTCATACGAAGAAAAAGGATTTCTTGGTGGGAGACCATATCCTGGAAGTCCATTTCAGGCGCAGGACTCGGTGCCTACCGAAGCAGCTGCTGCGGCTTCACAACCAAAAGAATGATGAAGTCTGAGAGAGAGAATCCTCCAGAAGCGTCGCCTCATCCCGGCAGCGCAGGGCTACCAGGCCTGACGTCTGCAACAATGCCAAGAGGAGATGATAGGCCGCAGTAAAACCAGGCTGAAGCGTCTAATTTAGGAGCCCTGGATGGCTCACAAAATACCGAGAGGGAAAAGAGAATAGCTCCCCGCTCCGACATGGAAACTGTCTGGGGGAGTCGGAGCCAGTTAAAACAAACATGAAAATAATTGACATTGCCTCGCTGTTCGACAGCTACGATTGGTGTTCGCAGCGGCACCGTCTAAGTGTTTGAGTGGCGGCGCGGTCGGCCGTCGTATCTCCCGACGATGACGGCGGCGGATCTGCTGAGTCGGTGCTATCGGGAGGTCTCTGGCCTGTGCATGTGCTAAAAGCCTTCAAGCCGCCAGAGCCAATTAGCTGAGCCCCGCTTGAGGGACAGGAGGATGTCTCCAAAGCCTCATGTGATGCTTTCCACTTCCTGTTTGCACTCCCTCGCTTTCCTTCGTTCTCCCAACTCGGGGACATCTGGGGAACACATTCAGTGCAGTCCCACTGCCACCAAGTAAACCACAGAGTAAGTACTAACACACAGCAGAGGTAGAGGAAGAGGCTCGGCCACTTTCTTGTCTCTTGTGCAAACATAGCAAACATTCCTCCTCTCTTCTTTCTCTTCTCTTCTCCTCTCTCTCTTCTCTTCTCCTCTCTTCTCTTCTCTTCTCTACTCTTCTCTTCTCCATCTTGCACCCCACGGTGTTGCAGGTTATTATCCCAGTGCCTGCTGACCTGCGGTTCAAGGCTGACAGAGAGGTCAGAGTGGAGAGTGATAGGAGCGGAGATGAGGCAGAAAAGTGGCAGGTCCAGGTCGAGCCATGGAGACCAGAGGCCCCCGGGGATGGGAAGAGGCGGGGGGGAGATCTTAACAAGACTGCAGGGGGGGAGGAGGGGTGGTGGTGGTGGAAGTGGTTCCTAACAAGACTGGCTGCAGACGTCAGTCAGCTCCCCAGTCTCTAGTCAAGTTAACTTTGTCAAACGCTCATGACTCCGATGGTTTCACATGGAATTGAACCCTCGTGTGTCATATTCCTGCCCCCCCCCTTGTCTCGAAATGTAACTATGACTCATACCAACGTCGTACACACACGACCTTTGCAGACACACGTGTTCTGCCCTGTTTTTATAAAACCGTTATTATCACGCACCGTTTTCCAAATCCTCCTCCTCCTCCTCCTCCTCCTCAGACGTGATGAAGACGCCCGTCGTACAGCAGCTTCATCTCAGCCTGTTAGCATCCAGCAGATAGCGACGTGCTCAGATAGCTGAAAATAGAGCTGCATTCCTTCCTTGTGTTTTTAATATGATAATTGAGAGTCTAATTGCAGCTCGGTGCCAGAAAGCACCGGCCTGGTTCTGTATTTACTCTGCCTTTTATCTAATCAGCTTCCTGCAGGCTGGCTCTGTCTGAGGGCTATCGCCGAACAACCACAGATAGATTTATACACACTCCCTGTGTCGCTGCCAGGACATATTCTGGCTACGGTGTCATGGTCTTCGTCTCGGTCTACTTCCTGAGTCTCAGTCTGGATATGATGAATATTTTCTTGCTGAACTTCTCTTAATAAGCTGCAGCTCTGGCTCCAACACCGTTCATTCTGCACAGTAGCTCGGGGCTCAGGAGCAGGACCTGGTTGCGTGTCGATGTTAACAGGCTGCTGTAAATGTCATCAGAGCAAATGTTGTTATATAAAGAGGAATGTGGGTCAATGGGATGACGGCCTTTACGCCACCTCCACTCACTTCCAGACCAGTCAAGCAGCGCGGCCTTCATTAGATCACTGACTTCTGGTCATGTGTTCTGGCTTATGGGTCACAGCACCAGCAGTGTGTGTGTGTGTGTGTGTGTAGAGAGAGAGAGAGAGAGAGAGACATGTGATAAGAGTGTATCTGCAAAGTATATTCAAGTGTATCTGTGGGAATCCAAAATGATGAGGAAGTGGGAATCAAATTCTAACGCTTCCAGAAACTGCTCATGTGTGTTTGTGGTTGTGTAAGGTTCCCATGTATCACACACACTCACTCCTCTCTCTGCAGCCTCTCCCCCTCCTCCTCCTCCTCCCACGTCTTCCAGCAGATTGCAGTTTCCCTTTGAGGAGCGCTCTGATGGTGGAGGTGATAACGTGTCGCTCTCAAGACGAGGAAGACGCCACTGACTACTGGCCATCCAGACAGGCTCCGACACGCTCTGTCTGAGAGGCTGCGCTGAGAAAAACACCAGTCCTCAGCCCCAGAGCCTTTCTTTGAACTGAACATGTAAAGAGCCACTATCTGTTGTTGTGTGTGTGGAGGTCATCAATTTTGCACAAACGTTAACTTTTTCCAGTTTAGGAGCCAAATTCATACAAAAAAACAAGATAAAAGCCTGGTGACTTCATTACCCACAATGCAACTGGGCTGACAGCAGCTCAGAGACTCTGGTGTGTTATGTCAGCAGTGGCTACTGAGAGCAGGAAGATCACACCTGCGTTAATGAACTTTTCTTGAGCCCCGCCCACTGCTGACGGGAGCGACATCACCTCTGACACTGAATCACAGTCACAGTCAGTTTAGAGACACTTTGTGTTTCCAGCAGCTCGACCGGTGCAGATTCCTCCGCCTGTGGCAGGAGGCGGCGAGGTGACACCGGCGACCCCTCAGAGAAACACTGGCTCCTTCTGTGAGCAGACAAGAAGCCGATGGGGGCGACTCCCTGTGCCCACCACCCTCCAACGCCCCCTCACCGCTCGCTGTAACTCTACCCCGCAGATAACCATCAAACTCTGGGCCTTTGGCGTCCCCCACCACCCCCACTTTCATCCCCTTTGCTCCAGGGTCACAGAGGAGGGGGCAACACTTTCACATCAGCGTGGGCCTGTCTGGAGGCCTCGCATAGCTCTGCTGGAGCCGCTAACTGGCTCACACATTTACACCGTCTTTGTTTTAAAGGCCACCTGCCTCAGTCCTGTTCGCTCCCACAGAAACGCAGCGTCTGTGTCTGAGAGCTGAGCGGTTTGATCGCTCGCTCGCCGGACGACAGGCGTTTTCATTAATCAGTCCGAGGTAACTGATTGGACCAATGAGACGGGGGGCAGATTTATCACGGTCCCGCCAGCGTCAGCACGGTGGGTGTTTGCAGGGATTGGGTGTCTTGTGGGTCAGAATCTAAATATTTACCCGACCCAGCCCTCGTTATACAGCGGAGAGGAGCTTTCTGAAAAAGCCCCACTGTCTAAAAATATAGCGGACGCATTAGTGTGGTGGAGAGACCACTTTAGGGCTGAGTGGTCCTCCTGAGCCGAGCCGAGGGGGACACTGGCTGCTCACGTCTGTGGCAGAGGGGCAGCAGTCAGTGTAACCGGGGGCAGAGGTGCAGACGGACTCATACTTGTTCATTTGATTTGTTGAATCCGTAGAAGAGGAAGACGACAGATCATTTTGTCTTCCGTCTCCGAAACCGTGAAACTTTAACTCGAAGTCAGAAACATCTCACATCCGCTGACACGAGGCCACGCTCATAATCCAGAGCATAAAACTGAATGAACTCTCCCGCTCCCCGAGCAGCCTGGGAAATGGAGGGAATAAAACCCCAGGAAAAATAATCATAACAATATATATAGACCATGGAACCAGCTGAAGACGCGTCCACATTACAGAAATCCATAAAATTTGATTTTCATGAACCACTAAGTGAAATGTCAGTCCTGATGATGTGAAAAGACAGATGGCATTTGGCAGGTGAGCTGAGGTTTGTGGCAACGCACACACACACACACTCTCTCTCTCTCTCTCTCTCTCTCTCACACACACACACACACACACAGAGGGAGGGACCAGTGCGTTGTTTGCGCTGCAGCTGGTAATTGCTTTAGTTCCCTGCCATAAAAGCAATAAAGCCTTATCACTGGGTAAATAAAGCCCGACCATTACCACCGAGGAGCACCGTAAATATTTCCCAATTATCAATATTCCAGTGGGGCGGTGTCCGATATGCGCCCCCCCCCCCCCCTCCTCCCTCTGTGTCATCATAAAAAACCGGAGCTATGGCGACTAATAGCTGCTGGATAAGATAGTCCTGCATTCCTTTCCTCTGAGAGCTCCTCTGCAACGGGAGGGAGGCAGCGACGGAAATATAACGTTGAGTTAAAAATGCTTGTTCTGCACTCACACACCCTCCTCACACACACACACATGAACACACCCTCTCTCTCTCTCTCTCTCTCTCTCTCTCTCTCCAGGGCTGAATGGACAGTGAACCACTTAAAGGACGATCAGATTTCTGTTTGTGTTGGTTCCATTGTGTCCTACAAGAGATGGATGTGTAATTGCCGAGGAACAATACACAGTGAGCTGGCTGAATAAACGCCATGCTGGTTTTGATTTGCGGATCCTCCGTGTTTAGATCTCTCACACACACACACACACACTGACGCGCAGTCAGAGCCGGGATTGAGGTTGTAAACAGGTTTGGTCGCAGAGCAACAAAAGCCACAGTGAAATGCTGACTCGGGGGTCTGCCAGCTCTCCTAATGCAATCATAACGTCCTCTGCGCTGTTGAAAAACTCCGCTCATTATCCTGAGGCTTGATTTGGCCTTTCGGGCTTTTCTCACTGGAAACAGATACGGCTCTGAGTTTAGGTCTGACAGAGCTGCGACGGTGGAAACAACAGCAGCATGGTGCAACATGGTGCGAGCTCACCTAAACCTTACATCTCATCTACCGTGGATACATCAGTGTTATTCTGAGGTGTTGGAAAACAGCTGGCAGATTTAGATGGGATGCAGCTGCAGAGATAAACAGTGTTTCTGAAACTATTTCACAACCACGTAACCACTGAAATAAACCTCGCTCGGTTACCGACCTAAATAAAAACCATATTTAATAACTTCCTGTGAGTGCAGCAGCTTGTTGTTGATTTAAATGCGTCTTATCTGTTGGTCCAGACTGAGATAGTGGGAGGTTTCTGCTCCCTGTTCCTCTATATGATGTCTGTGGATGTCTGCATTAAAGCTCCATACAGTATAAAGGGAAGCTTACAACTGAGACTGAGCCTTAAAACCAGCCGTCAGGACTTCCTGTCACTTTGTGATGTCACAACAAAGCAGTCACACCAAGCCCCGCCCACCTCAAGGTTCAGGATTTGTCTTCTCTGGGTGTTTTACCAGAAACGATCACAGTCGGCCAATCAGAAGAGAGGCTCAGAGCCTCCTGTCTTCTGATTGGCTGACACTGACCTGTTGTCACTGGAGCTCCAGACAGGAGGAGATGGAAAACTACACTGGGATGATCTTCTGGTGCATAAAACCACATGTATACCTTGTTATGGCTCAACACATAATAAAACACAGTCAAAGTGTCAGACGTGGAGCTTTACATAGATAATGTCTGTTTCCTCTGAAATCATGAAACCGTCCTCAGTGTTTGTCACTTTCAGACTTTCTCACCAGCCCAGTGACATTAGCATTAGGTAAGTGTACGAAGTGGCTTTCAAATGCTTTTCACATGATTCTTTGGCTCTCTCGGTTGTTGTTCAGTGTGGAAACTCCCGTCCGACGGGCTAAAACAAACACAAAGCCATTATGACTGACCCGTCCTGCACTCCACATCCTCATAAAAAGTACTGTAAAGCACAAAACATACACATCAGCTCCACACACGCCTGCAAAGCTTCACATCAGACTTGTTTTTCTTTGGCTCAGCGCTGACTCCTGGTGAAGTCCAGTGTGCGCCTGCAGCAGCAGCAGCAGCAGCAGCAGCAGCAGCAGCAGCAGCAGCAGCACTTTATTACTGATTTTTTTTTTTTTTTTTCCAGTAGAAGTTGGAGAATACTTTAATTGCTGCATGATTCATGCTTGTCCTGCATTCCCAGGGCTGTGTATTAAATGCTTCATTAGATCGGCCAAGTGAACATTAGTTTCCAAAATCCCGCCTCGCCCTTTCACCCCCCAGGCGCTGGAGTGTGGGTGTGATGTCTGTGTCTGGCTGCCTGCCCATCTGTGTCATATGGACAGACAAAGAACCAGTGTGTGTGTGTGTGTGTGTGTGTGTGTGTGTCAAGAACCTGTCTAATTGGTTGTGAGAATCACATTCATGTTTGTTTGCTCCTCAGGATGCACCATCCCTGGATCCTCCTCAGCGCTCCCTCCTGACCTGTATACCTGCACTAGCTGGACTCATGTCAGCCTTTTGCTTCCTGGACGTGTTTCTCTGCACCGATTTCATAACAAATGGTTTGGAGTAATTTCTATTAATTATCCTCCTCCTCCTCCTCCTCCTCCTCCTCTAGTTAGAGCTAATCTGTCTGTGGCATCTCTGCTGCCAGTCGTGACACGTACTACGATCTGTGTGAACAGTGAGATGTCATCATGTTACGAACCAAACCGAGACCTATGTGGTGTAAAAATAACTCGCCGGCTTTAGCAGCCTCCCTTTAAAACGTCGAGGATCCACAGGCAGCTGAGTCAGGAATGAAAATAGACGTCAGGAAATTTCAAAGCTGGAAAGTTTTTCTGATTATTTTTAGGTATAAATTAACGACTGTAAGCAAAATGACATGAGCACAGAGTAACGTATTCACTGCCACTGCGCCACACGCTGCGATGCATAATTACACTTTATTTGTCCTCTGTAATACACAATAAAGAGGGAGAGAGCCCAGACTAAACAAAGCTCGAGTGTGCATTTAGATAAGAGAGGATCCAGTTTACATGACTTAAATAACAGAGTTATAAAAGGCCGACATATCCACAAACTCCTCCACGTATAAAGACGCTCATGAAAGGCGTGTGAGCTCATAATGGGACTTGTTATTTTATTGGTCTACAGCAGAGCAGAGTGTAAACTCAACACCTACTGTAATTCAGCTTTTTATTTCACCACAGGCTTCAGCAAAACTCTGCGTTTAGCTGCGAGTCAGAGAGCTGTGGCGTCTGAGGACAAAAAAACAAAACAAAACAAAAATCATGAGTTTTAGTCCGTGTTGGCGTGTCAGTCACTCCGCTCCAGACCGAAACATCTCAACAGCTACTGGACGGATCGGCACTAAACTCTGCACAGACGTTTATGGTTCCCAGAGGATGAATCCTTGCGACTTTTCATCCAGCGTCACCACATGGTTCACATCTGTGTCTTTTACTGTCTCAATAAATTGCGGGTCAATCGCTGCAGATGTTTATGTTCATCTTGGAATGAACAATAAAAAATTCAAAGCAGAAAGTTTTTATTTGTTTACGTTGATGTTGATTTTTGACCGTTTCCTGGTTAGCGAATATTAGCAGCCTAAAACTTCAACAGTAAAACAACGACCATGAAAACCGCCACACAGCGATATATACTCCTCATTATTCTCTAACGGTTAGCCTGCGTGCTAACCTGTAGCTCATTTTAACTTGAACAAAAACTCTTGTAGAGATGAACAAGTTGTTTTACTACTCAAGCCAAACAATCACACACACACACACACACACACACATACAAACCAACAGGGCTAACAGGGAACTGTCAGGGTAAACTGCCAACAGTGGACTTGTGTTTCTGGTCTTTCTGAAAAAACAAAAATATAATATAAAATTTACTTTTAAGGTGTTTAACTGTAATATTACTGAAAATGTGTCTTTTAATTATTTTTAAAGAAGTTGCCAAGAGGGGACTTGGATCTTTGAGCGATGTCTACCTATCAAAGAGTGGACCTCCACATAATGCAGTGGAGCTGTCTGCACCCAGTCTTTCAGCTACTGAGTGTTTGTTTACTACAATGACTTTCTTGGTTTCTGGATAATTTAAGTTGTAATTTAAGTAGTGTTATCATTATTTAAACAAGTCTATGTAATACAGATAGTACAAAATAAATAAATAAATCATGGCCACATTTAGAGTAAATAATGTTTTTGCATGCAATTCAGAAGTAACATAGCTGCAGCACTAATATCAAAGTCTGCAGTATTAGCAACAAAATTGACTTTACATGGGCTTTAATATTGATTAATTCTTCTTTCTTAATAAGGATAATTTGCTCCCCTGTCCTTACTGATCCATAAATTGTGTTGCCTTTGTCATTCTTAGCAGTGGAAGAGGGGACCTTCTATAATCTACATTGTGTATAATCTAAATGCCCCAGGCAGCACACAGTATGTGGATAAAATCTTGCATTGCTGGAATCAATCTTAAAGAGTTAAACTATTTTATTTTGATATGAATTACAGATCCCATAATTGTTGTCAGAAGTCCTTCCTAAACATGGACAGTTTAAATGCCATAGGCACTGACAACCTAATGGTGGAGTGACCTGCAGCCTTTGTCAGACCCAGATCTTTAAAGGTCCATCTCATCACACTTCTACTTTTTAAAAGCACATGGTTTCCATCAATTTTAATTTACTATCCTCGATCTATAGGAATGCATTTTATTTATTATTTTGCATTGCAGAAAAAAGGTCCACACTTGGTTTATATGGAATGACAGAGGTCCACTGTTGGCCGGTACATAATGACACAAGTTCCCACTGAGATAGCATGAAGCGACATACACACTCCAGCATGGATGAATAACGAAGAAATTAGCTACACTGATAATTTTCAAGATACATTTTTAATCTAAATAAGTAGCATAGTTAAGGTACAAATCCTGCATACTTCCCCTTTAATTGTTTGCCCTACTGGACTTTTATACTCCTGGACTGCATTGTTGTCATGGGAAAAAATATTTAAAACAAAACTAAACTAAACTTGGGGTTTGACATGGCCTTGAGCCACACAAAGTTACTCTGTGGCCACCTAATATCCCAAAGGTCAAAGGGTCAAAGATTACTTTATTTATACTCTCTGGTAAATTTTATTTGCAATGAATCAGCCTTAACATTTACATTTACGGCATTTACAAACAGCACAGGACATATAAAAGCACATACATATAAAGTGACAACAGTGCTCAAGACTAGAGTGAAACAAATAAAACCAACTTATGCGAGCAAGCCATCAGCTCTCAAAGTTTCTCCCCCATGTGAATTTCATAGATAGCAGGTGAAAATAAACTATTTTTGTACCGCTTAGTTTTGCAGGCTGGTACCATGGTACCATACCTAAAAATCAGCATTAAGAGGGTTGCCTTTAAAGGACAGATTTCCAAACCATGAAACAAGACAGAAAGATAAAACCGATCCAATAAAAGCCTGATAAAAGAAGTTCAACGTGGTTCTTTCAATTTGGAAAGGTGTACGGTTTTCTCAAACAGTACGGGCGCTGGTGTCCCTTTTTACCAACATCTTCAGTTTGCCTCAAAGTTCAGATTGTTGTCAATGACAGTTCCAAAATATCTGTGTTGACACACTCCACCCAAAATCCCAAAATCCATGTTAGAGTGTGAGCATCGCTGCAAACCATTTAACAGGGGACTTGTGTCATTTTGTTCAAACAAAGAGGGGACTTAAGTCATTCGCTACAATGCAAGTGGGGACCAACTTTTCTGTTTCAGAGCACAAGGTTCAAAACAAAGTCTACACACAAAACCCTCTTTAAAACTTTTCTGTTTTAGATGATGAAATCGATGATTTAACAACAGCTCGTCCCTTTGCTATTGAGACACAAATGTGCAGTTCAATTGTTTGTAAACAACAGTCTGGAATGTGCCATTGGAGTTACAACTTGCAGTCATTTTCCCTCAATTACACGAACGATGCATCAGAACATATCAGGCATGTTAAGCTTGAGACTATTGTTGTGGGATGGGGAGATAATCAGGAACATTCAGCCAAGGAAAATCTGGATTTGCAAATGATAATGACTTTCCTGCACTTGAATATCCTTACAACCTGCAGTCAGTCGTCCCCAATAGAGTTACATACAGCCTCTCTCATAACCAGCCAAACCGGAAGCAAAGTTTTAAAGAGGGTTTTGTGTGTAGACTTTGTTTTGAACTTTGTGCTCTGAAACAGAAAAGTTGGTCCCCACTTGCATTGTAGCGAATGACTGAAGTCCCCTCTTTGTTTGAACAAAATGACACAAGTCCCCTGTTGAATGGTTTGCAGCGATGCTCACACTCCAACATGGATGTATACATTTAGCCAGGAAAAAAAGAAACATCATTGTCAGCAGCTGTGTGACCAAGTTTGACATAAAGGAGGTCAAGTGTTGGATGAGATTTATAAAGGTGTTTCAGGCAGATGAAATGCTGTCTGGGAACAACAACTTAGCATGACACGAGAAATTAAGATTCATCAGACTGTCAGACATACAGGGGAGAAATCAGCCTGTGGGTGGAATAACTCCAAGAAGTCCACTGAACCACTGCAACACAAATTTCTACTCAGCAAAGTATTAGCTTTACTGGAATTCAGGATTAGTTGCCTTCATTTTTGTAATGGGCAGCAATATTCAAACTAAATCTTAATGTGTGTTAGTTTTTCTTCGTTTTGTGAATATTGCACATTGTGTCACATAGTGACATACTGTAAATTCTCAAATAGAAGCCCGGGCTTCTATTTGCTTCAACTGCTGAACTGACCCGGCTTATGTTAGAGACAGGAATATATGAACATGCACTTCAACTGGGAGCAGCAAAGTCTGGTAGCTCTGAGTTTTTACTCAATCTTTGCTTTATTTTGTTGTGTTTTTGTATGTTTTTGTCGTATTTTGTCAACTACTGATGGACACTTCTGTGGGGAGAGGAGATTTTTCAGGAGAGGAGTTTCTGTCATTGAAATGGAGCAAGTGTGGATAGATAGAAAATACTTTATTGATCCCAAAGGGAAATTCATTTGTCTGATAGCTCATCGTAAATTTGCATCATGATTAAAGAGTCTGATGGCTGTTGGTATGAAAGATCTTCGGTATCTTTCTGTCCTGCACCGAAGAGAGAGGAGCCGTCCACCACCGCTGCTTCTTTGATCCATCAAGGTGTTATGAAGTGGATGACCCGTGTTGTTCAGTATGGCCTCCATCATTCTAATTGAGTATCTCTCCACCACCTCCTCCAAAGAGTCCATCTTTACTCCAATGACAGAGCCAGCCTTCTTGACAAGCTTATCCAGCCTCTTTGCCTGCTTTTTTCCTAAACCTCCTCCCCAGCAGACTGCAGCATAAAATGGAGGATGCCACCCTGTTCCAGCTGGATGAGGAGGTGCATGGAGATGTACTGTAGGTCCTTTCTGCCGTCAGTCATCATGCAAAATATCAACTCTCTGCCCAACAAGAGTGATGAGGAGCTAGACATATAGGTGAAGACTCAGGAAGAAGATTTTTTTTCAAATCAAAACAATACTTGTGTACATCCCACCAATGGCTACTGCTGAAGTTCCATGTGAAGGTCTCCATGAAGTCGTTGCTAGGATACAGACTAAATATCCTGAGAAACTTGACTTCAGTCATGTCTCCCTGATGGACTCACTGAAGATGTGGTGGAGAGATACACACTGGTGGAGGCCATTCTGAACAACTCAGATCATCCACTTCATAACACCTTGATGGACCAAGAAAAGAGCGGTGGTGGACGGCTCCTCTCTCTTCACTGCAGGAGGGAGAAATATAGAAGATCCTTTGTACCTTCAGCCATCAGGCTTCTTCATTCTTCTGCAAATGGTTGATAAGCTGACGGACAAATGAATTTCCCTTTGGGCATTAATAAAGGAATTTGTATTTGTATATAGGACAGGCTTTTATTTAATTTTGAACAAATCTTATGCTCAGCAAAGATGGAAAATACTCTTAAATCATTCTGCTGTAATTATAATAAGAATAGAAGCAAAGAACCAGATCTAGAGCATGAATTCATTTAGACGTTTAATCTGCACCAATTAAACTTATTCTAAATTAATGTGTGCTCCGGCCATAGACTGGAAACTGGCTCTGAGTTCTCAATATACTGGCCCGAACAAAACGACCCTAACCCCAACCCTGGAGTGGGTGAGGGGTGTTGATGTGTGCCAGATTACCTATGTCAGTCCTTGACTGTCAGCAGTGTGGGGGATGGTTTCTTGCAGCTGACGATGGTCGTTAGCAAATCTGAAGCCCAACCTGGAGAGGCTTAACATCTTTCAGCCAAGATCTTGTATCCAAATTAGACTGAATGAGACATGGGTATTCCCCTGTCCTAGGTTGGCCATGTGTTACATGCCTATGGCCTTGAAGAAGAAGAAGAACAATGATTGATGTAATTTAGTGACACAATTTCTGTGGCAACTTTAAATAGTAGGGGTACAAGCAGTAACCCACTTTTGTCTAAAGAATGGTCGAGTGTATGATGAGTTTTGTAAAGGTATTTCATACCCTGTGAATCTAAATATTTTCTCACAGAACTCATTTCACTCATGCTGAGTGTTTGATAGATTCCAAGATTCCATCCACGATTTCTCCCCTCTATCTCTGACATTCTGATGAATACTAATTTCTCATACCATGTTAAGTTGTTGTTCCAACACAACATTACTGCTAGTAGACAATAGTAGATCATAAAAAAGGTCCTGGGAGAAAATGCCACGGAAGTTTTTACTCTAAATTACATTTCATCATTCTTCTCCTTCTTCTTCTTGTAGCACATGGCCCAACCAGTCTGATTTGCATATTATCCTGGCTAAAAGAAGTTAGCAACTCTGAAGCCCAACCTAGAAAGGCCTGACAACCACTGTCAGCTACAAGAAACCATCCCCCACACTGTTGACAGTCAAGGACTGACTCAGGTCGTCTGGCACTGATTCACACCCCTCACCCACTCCAGTCACTTCTCAGAAGCCAGTTCCACAAATCTACCTTAAAGTTAGGATCTGTGAAACACATGAGTGTTGGTGACTTCAATCAGTATGTTTACATGACAGTTGAAAGAACTCAATTATGGCCTTAATCCAACCAAAGCTGGACAAATGCATTAGTCCAGCTGAAACTGGACTTCTCCTTATCCAACTAAAACACCCAGATAATGTTATTGGAAACCGGTTTTCTTCTGCATGTATACATGCAAACTGGACAATGTATGTGTACATGCTTCACAACAGTAGAGACAACCGCTTGTGTTGTGAGTAGCTTAGAAGCCGGCCCAACTTGGCCAAAAAAAAAAAAAAAAATGGACCCATGCATCAGTGTATTTGACACAGTGCAACAGCAAGGTGTGTTTTATTAAAAAAAAAAAGAAGTCCATTCCATCTTCCAGGGTTTTGTGTGTAGACTTTGTTTTGAACTTTGTGCTCTGAAACAGAAAAGTTGGTCCCCACTTGCATTGTAGCGAATGACTTAAGTCCCCTCTTTGTTTGAACAAAATGACACAAGTCCCCTGTTAAATGGTTTGCAGCGATGCTCACACTCTAACATGGATTTGGGATTTTGGGTGGAGTGTGTCAACACAGATATTTTGGAACTGTCATTGACAACAATCTGAACTTTGAGGCAAACTGAAGATGTTGGTAAAAAGGGACACCAGCGCCCGTAATGTTTGAGAAAACCGTACATCTTTCCAAATTGAAAGAACCACGTTGACCTTCTTTTATCAGGCTTTTATTGGATCGGTTTTATCTTTCTGTCTTGTTTCATGGTTTGGAAATCTGTCCTTTAAAGGCAACCCTCTTAATGCTGATTTTTAGGTATGGTACCATGGTACCAGCCTGCAAAACTAAGCGGTACAAAAATAGTTTATTTTCACTTGCTATCTATGAAATTCACATGGGGGAGAAACTTTGAGAGCTGATGGCTTGCTCGCATAAGTTGGTTTTATTTGTTTCACTCTAGTCTTGAGCACTGTTGTCACTTTATATGTATGTGCTTTTATATGTCCTGTGCTGTTTGTAAATGCCGTAAATGTAAATGTTAAGGTTGATTCATTGCAAATAAAATTTACCAGAGAGTATAAATAAAGTAATCTTTGACCCTTTGACCTTTGGGATATTAGGTGGCCACAGAGTAACTTTGTGTGGCTCAAGGCCATGTCAAACCCCAAGTTTAGTTTAGTTTTGTTTTAAGTATTTTTTCCCATGACAACAATGCAGTCCAGGACATTCCAGACTGTTGTTTACAAACAATTGAACTGCACATTTGTGTCTCAATAGCAAAGGGACGAGCTGTTGTTAAATCATTGATTTCGGTCCATAGGACCATAGCCACATTCTCTACGGCTTTCTCACTGGGTCTAACCATGTTTATGATTTGAAGCCTTTCCCTCTACATGCACCACTGCTCGTGAGCCTGCTGTTTTAAGAAAAATCTCAGTTCCATTATGATAAGGCTGCATCTTCACAAACTAGTTCAACAGTGGACTTCTTGGAGTTATTCCACCCACTGGCTGATTTCTCCCCTGTATGTCTGACAGTCTGATGAATCTTAATTTCTCGTGTCATGTTAAGTTGTTGTTCCCAGACAGCATTTCCATCTGCCTGAAACACCTTTATAAATCTCATCCAACACTTGACCTCTTTTATGTCAAACTTGGTCACACAGCTGCTGACAATGATGTTTCTTTTTTTCCTGGCTAAATGTATACATCCATGTTGGAGTGTGAGCATCGCTGCAAACCATTCAACAGGGGACTTGTGTCATTTTGTTCAAGTAAAGAGGGGACTTCAGTCATTCGGTACAATGCAAGTGGGGACCAACTTTTCTGTTTCAGAGCACAAAGTTAAAAAAAAAAAAAATCTACACACACAACCATCTTTAAAACTTTCCATCTGCAGACAATGGTAGCTCATATAAATGTTATGTGTTTTTCCCTCTGCACAACAACAACCTGAGAATTAAAAACCTCCAGTACAGCCTTAGGGACTGTAGAAATTGTTGTTGCAGTAGTTTAACACTGGGCTTTGTGGGGTTGATTTATACTCTAGCTGATTTATCCCTCCCCCAGATTATATTATATTTAGATTATAATTATTTTCTTTTGTTGTCCGTTTTGCTTCTTCTTCTTCTTTATTCTCCCATGCTGGAGTGTGTATGTCACTCCATGCTAACTCAGCGGGAACTTGTGTCATTATGTGCCAGCCAACAGTGGACCCCTGTCATTCCATATGAACCAAGTGTGGACCTTTTTTCTGTAATGTAAATTAACAAATAATTCCTATAAATACAGATTGAGAACACAAGTTTATTGTAAAATTGAAACCCTGTGCTTAAAAAACTAGACAAGCAACAAAAGCATGATAAACTTTATTTTATTACAAAATTCAAAAGAAATGATCTTAATGCTGACCATTTTATTTCTAATTTTATTCTGGGTGTTGAGTTTTTCAAAATTTTTAAAATTCTATTATACTTAATGCAGTGTTGAATTTAAAACTCAAGACATCCATCAAAACTGAACCCTTATATTTTGTTACAAAAAATGACAAATTGTGTTTCAAGATTCTGGTTTGTTAACTAAGTAGCCTGTTTGACAGCCTCTCTACAGTCTGAAAGGCTCCCTTGAGCTGCAAGCCGTTCACACTATGGAGGAGTGTAAGAAACGACGTGTGTGAATGAGTCGTTAAAATCCCTGCTCCAGCCTGCAGGGGCACTGCTGAACATCGACTTTTACACTCACACACTTTTAGGTCCCCTCTTGGCAAAAGTTAAAAAAATTCACCAGATGGTTTTTCACATGATTTTAACATTATTTAAGGCATGTCCAAGAGGGGACCTAAAAAATGTCCCCTGTTGGCTCGATGGTCCACTGTTGGTGAATGTGTAACGACGCCGAAGTCCACTGTTAGATAGGTACAAAAGTGCACACTCACACACACACACACTCACACACAGACAGCCAGCTGACTCAGGCAGACTGAGGGGCTGGGGCCGGCGGTTGTGTTGGTGCCTGGGGGCCCCGGCGGGTTTGTTTGTGGTTTGTTTGCTGGGGTGGTGCAGGGGGCGGTGGTGCTGCTGGAGGGGCTGGGAGGTTTACCCACAGCGCTCTCCCTGGCACCAGCCTGTCCCGGAGGAGAAAAAACCCGCCTGTGTTCCTAGACGGACGCTGTCGCTCTGGGGATGTGGCAGCGCAGATATGTGAGGGGAATTAATGAGACAAGACAGTTGTCCAGTTTAAACGTCCAGCGAGGAGAACACAGACACCACAGTCATTCGTCTGATCCCTCCCGGTGCCCTGTGATGCTCGGAAACAAATCTGTTAAGTTACTGTTAACCACTTTGATTTGAAGGCCTGAAGTGAAAACGTCCTGTTTCTGGTCGATCCTGTCCTGTGAAACGACACCAGACGGTTTCTGAGAAACACAAAGACAGATAACACTCGAACAGAGGGTGTGGGCTGATATCACAGACATGGGAGAAATCAGCAGGAATGAAAACACATTGCATGTGAAACTCTAATGGGAGCTACAGTTTTTTTTTTTTTTTTTAATGATTACAATCGAATTGTTGCTTAACTTGAATTAACATTGAATTAAAATGGAGCAGGTTTAAGGTTTAGAAACCAGAGTGACAGCAACAGGGGAAGAAAGTGAAACGATATGAGCAACAGAGAAACATGTTTCTACTTTAACACTCGAACAGACACAAACAAAACAACTGCTGTTGTTGTCATCGCTAATATCACCAGACAGTGGACAGACAGTTCACTGAAAACTACCACCAACCAAAAACAAAACAACAGACTGACTCTCCTGTCACAGACCTGTGTGTGTTCACTGCTGAATCCACCACAGCCACATTAATTTGTTAATGAAATAACACACGGCCTCAGCCTCTAAGAAACAAGATGTTGCACCACAGAAATGTTTTATTATTGTTTTGAGAATCGTCCAGAATTAACCAGGTTGCTGAGTTTCTGTTGTCTGTGCTGCACTGATAACGCCTGATGAATGATACACCAGCGATCCATTAATAAAATGAACTGTTTGTATTTCATTACTTGAGCAATAATAGAAAAAATGTACCTTAGTCGTCCTGTTTACAGTTTGTGTGTATGTGAGAAAGCAGAGGATCAACACGCAGCTATTATCCACTTGATCTGTCTCCGCTGTGATTCATTATCATGTTTCGTAACAGAACCAGACAGCACTCAACAAAAAACAGGGATTTCTTCTAATGGTCTTGTTACGTGGCGAGGAGGCCGGCCGGGCCGTCGGCTCGCCCCAGAATATGAATGAGCTGTAGGACGACGTCCTTTGAAAACACAGCGAATTAGAAAAATTGACTCATCCCACCGAAACAAGAGATCATATGGATGACAGCTGAGGAGGGCAGGAGGGAGAAGATGAAGTGAGAACAAGAGACAGACGTCATTTAAAAAGAGGAAAATATGTGGTAAATATTAAAAGCGCAAACCAGGAAGTGGCTGAAAGAGAGACAGAGCTTGTGTGGGAAGATAAAAAGCAGTAAACATTAATTTATATCTCCGTCCTCAGGCTCAGTCGTAATAAGAGCCACCTTTATTTAAAAAAGAAGAATAAATAAATAAGCCTTGTATTTGGCGGCCATGTGTGCTCAGCAGTCACAAATCAATCTACTGTTTATTAAATTTCCATTCTCTGACAAAGAAAGCTTTCAGTTTGGTGAAGAACTGGAAATATGACTCACGAGTATTAACAAGGTCTTAAAAGAAAAAAAATACTGCATGTGTGAAAATGAGTCAGAAAGCAGCTTAGCATAACCCAAAACACAATTATTATGATTTATGACACAAACACGGTCCAAAAGCATCACAGTCAGATTCGTAGTCAAACATGGAGCGGTCGGGAATGTGAGCGTTTGCTCCGACCGTCCTGTGGTGTAAGTCAGATGTTGATCAATACTGCACAGACAGCGAAAAGTCCATCTGCGACCACATCACTCTGTGGGACGGCGTCGGCCTCATGTGACCGGTTTGACTTATATCAGCCCACAAGGACGGTTCGGTAGCTGCCGAGGTTGACCTGTGGTGTTCCCCAAAGCTCCACCCTGGGTCCCCTTCTGTTCTTTGAGCTTTACTGAGCTGCTGATGGAGAGTTACATGTTACATCTGTTCCATAACTGGAGCTGAGGCTTGTAAACACGTTTATTCCTGCCGTTGAGCTTGACATTTTAACATGGGAGTCTATGGAGACTCACTCTAGTGGTCAGGAGAGGAACTGCAGTTTATTCTCCTCAAGCAAGCGTTGGCTTCAGTTCTAAAATTCTCCTCTTTCCTGACTGGTGGGTGGCACCTCCATTTCTTTTTGAAGCTCCCGGCCTGTCGTTTTGGAAAAGGTGGATCATAGTTGTTATTATTTTGGGATGGATGTGGAGGTGGAACTTGATCAGTCTCAGATTCGTCTTTCTTTTATGCACCTGCACTGTTGTAAACATGTCAATCAAATGCCTGCACTAATCCCTGAGCTGAACACACTTGAGCAGCTCCTGTGTGGACAGCTTCGGTGTAAAGCCGACAGTCAACAACATCACGGAGATGTGATTAATACTCGGTGGCACAACCCCTTTGTTCCCATGAGATTAATGACCTTAATAAAGAAGAAGCTGTTATTTTGAAATCCGTCTTTCAACACACACACGCAGTTAGTGAAGTGTTTCCACATGAGACGGTGCGACTTCCAAACATTTATTCTGTCTAAAGAGGCTAAAAGCTGCTGTATTTATTTAATATTCCACAGAATAATCCAATCACAGGTGTAATATTTTACATGGCACGAGAGGATGTTTTCTCCGCGTCTGCCAAATGAATCATTTCCTAAAAGTATGCTCAAGTAATTACATTTTATTTTCCGCTTTTAATCGTGTTTTGCTTAACTAATGAGAATTTTGTTTTTTCCCTTTAAGCTGCGTCCTGGAGCCTCGCCGTGCCGTCCTGTTTGACCAGGGAAATCTTTTAATTCAGGTCCACAGACTCTGTGTTTACTCTGCACAGGGGACGATTAGCCCAATGCTAAGGTAGGCCAACTTTTTTTTTTCCCCTCACCTGGAGCAGGTAATGAAAATGCTAATGTTGTGTTTGTGTGACTTGCCCTCTTGCTTATGGTCTTGTTTACTGTCATTTGTTGCGCCGTTGAAGAGTTTTCCATGCATCGCTTGTTCCTGTCCTGGAAGAGGTGAAGTGGGTTTTTGTGTGTTTCTGGTCGTCCAAAAAAGTTTTTCCATCAAAGTAAAAAAAAGAAAAAAGAAGGGAAATAAGCAAAGAGACAGAACGAAAGACTGAAGAGACAGAAAGAGGGATGACAAATGAGTTATGAGGAGAAAGAAGGGCAGGAAAAGCTGCTTCCTTCCTTCCTCTCTCCCTCCCTCCATCACGATCGCCCAGGGGCCGCGGCTCCTGGAGCGGCCTCTGTATTTTTAGCTCTAATCAGAGGGGAAGTGCCACCTCTGGGTCCTCAGGGGTCACCGAGGAGCAGAGAGGGAGCAGTCCTGCAGCTTCTGACCAACCGGAGACACACAGACGTGGCCAACCCCCCCCCCCTCTCCGACCCCCTTCAGGACACCGGTGGAAGTTTTAGTTTATTTCCACCACTTTAAAAAAAACAAGATGCTTCTGACTGACGCCTCAGTCTCACTCTGTGGTTCATGTTGCTTCCTCCTGCGAAGGTGTCGTCGTCCTGCTGCTTCCGTCTTTCCATCTGACGACTCTCCCTGTGACTTCCAGGGGCCTCGCTCTGATCAGACTCCCTCTCCACCGACTGTTTACTTCTGTCATGACGTCCACAGCCACAGAAATGTAGCATCCTTCAATTCATTACAGCACAAACTGCTGGAGGACGAGGAGGAGATAATCTTTAATCCAGATAGTGAAAATTAGAGGCAGACTCCTTTTCCAGCTGCCTGGATCTCTCCCTCTCTCTCTCTCTTCGCCCTCCCTCTTTCTTTCCTTTCTACTCCCTCCCTTCAAATGGAGAAACCCTCTCCAGATCTCCTGGTTAGGAAAATGTTTAGTGGTCGGGCCCTGCTTCCTGTAATTACTCCATTATTCACATCCCACTGGTGGAGAGAGACAGTGGGGCAGAGGGCGCCCGGGCTTTACCCAGAGTGCAACTGGGAATTCAGTGCAGAATGTCAGACATGCAAACCGTGCATTCCCGAGCATGCTGTAACACACACACACACACACACACACACACACACACACACACACACACACACGTCAGTCAATCACAGTGGCTACAGACGTTTTCTTTAACACAGGATTGAAATAATTAAGACAAACTGATGTGGAGCTCCGCTGCTGCAAAATGGATTTGGATGTGTCTGATCTTTGGAAAACACACACACACACACACACTCAGTGGTCATGTCAGTGCAGTTGTAATGGAGTGGTCAATCAGACAGTGAGAGCAGCAGCAGTGATGCAGCGTCTCTATTGAGTTAGAGCAGACATTAGCACCAGGGCTGTCTCTCGCCTCAGACTCCGTCTCCTCCTCTGCAAGCGTCTCCATGTCAGCATCCCAGTACAAAGGGCCCGGCTCTGCGCTCCATACAGCCACTGATCATAACCTAATTGGATTGATGTAACTTGTTTTCCAGCCCATTCAATCTAATTTGCCTGGAGCCAGCCACACAGAAATAATTGTCAATATGAATCTGTTCTTTTTTGCTCCGTCTTCTCCGTCTCTCTTTGTGTGGATGTGTGGAGGAGGAAGAGGATGAGGAGGAGGAGGAGGAGGCCAAGCTGTGCAGGAATGTACAGCACTGCAGGTGGAGAAGGGGAAAAGATGGCTGACGACGTTTTAACTTCATCCTTACATCCAGACTCAGATGTCAGACGGAGCCAGAGGTGAACAGTAACTTCTCACTTTTCCTTCACTAAACTTGCAAATCTTATATTATTGACTCCACAAAGCACAAGTGGTGCTGGAAGGACGTGGAAGCTGATCTGAAGTTTCAGAAGCAGGGCTGCGCTTCATTGCAATGTAAATGACACTGTCTTACGGCCAAGTGCAGTGTCCAAATCAAAATGTGTCACAGCAGTGTTGAGCGTCGTCATCACTGTAAGTGTTGTTTGTATCTTCAAGATGAAAAGAGACAAGTTTGAAGAATGAAAAATCTACTTAACGAGCAGCAGGAAACAGATCCAGCAGCTTCACTGACACATGAACACGTTTCACACACTTTTATCAGTCGTTCACACCTTTGTTTGTCCTCTCTCACTTCTGTCTTCGTCTTTGTCCTCGGCACCGGTTGCATTAGCCTCTGTAGCACATGTTATAAACATATTTCCCTCAGTTTGACCCGAGCTCTTGTTTTTAGTGCGCGGCTTTAAAAACAGTGTGAGACAGTGTTTTGACGTGACAGAGCCAGGAAAGACATCCAGCCCATAAACAGTCCAAAACATCCTCAGACTTTGTCCTCGCTCCAAAACTGCTCCTCGTCCAAATCCACAGTGCGAGGCGGCGTGGGCCTAACGTAATCACAGAGTGCTCGTATAAATTAGTGAGCACTCACCCAGACTGTTAAACTCTGGTTGACATCTGTGAGCGGCGTTAAATCCTCTGCATATAGACACAAGAGCTTCTCTCCCTTTATGTGTGTTTACGCAGGGAGTTGGCCGACGCGCATCTGAGTAAACGCCCCAGACGGCTTCAGTGCGCGTTCACCGGGGTCAAGAGGTCACAGTCAAATTCACTTGTCAAAGATGAAGTTTTTTTCCTAGAGGTGTAAAATGGCGGACGACAAAAGAAACTGATCTGCGAACACTCGAGTAACGAAGTATCTCTCACCGCAGCCTTTGTGCCGACGCTCACAATGGTCCGTGTGTGATATGGATCCCTCTCAGACGGTGCAAAGTGGCCGTCTATTGTGAGAGCCGAGCCGCCCTCCTCAATGCGGCCGCGGTAATTATGATATAATTTTTCTTCGGGATTTCAGCACGTCTTCTCACTTTACTCAAAGGAGCCTGGAATTGGGCCGGAGTGAGGTGGTGACGGCTGCGACGCTGCAGGGTGTCAGGGTTTCACAGCAGCTCCCGACCCCCTCGCGCTCTAACAGACTGCAGAGAGTGAATCCTGATCCAGATGACTCAGGTTCCACTACAGGCCCATTATGCGCCGATGACAACAACGAGGCCGAGGACACTCACAGAGCGGCTTTATTTTTTATCATAATTGAGTTTTAATGAATAAGAGCGTATTCTTTTTCATTATGATTCATCTTGATTGCACGCTAGCCTTTTAGCATTAGCACCCAGCCCTTCTTTTTCCACAGTGAAGTTAAATGTGTCATGTAAATGAATGAAATGTTGTCATGGTTACAGTCCAGTGTCTCCACAGGCTCTGGACGTTGTTTCCTGGTATCGAACTAACTCTCTTTCCATTTGGTCTCGATCCTCTTCACTTGTGATTAAAGGGCTGCACCCAGACGTTCGGGGTCGCGACCTTCATGCGTCGTTATCAGATGCTCTAACAAACAAACTGACATCATCCAAACACCAAGAAGCAAGATTGTATCATGACCTCACAGCTTGTTGACGCCCATATGAGCTGCTGGTGTCCACGAGGGGACGAGGAACCTGCACCTGTTCCCACTGTTTACACAATAGGTCGCCACAGAGATGGACTGATAGCTCAGACTCCACGTCTCCCCGCACAGATGCATGACAACATTTCTATGCACAAACCCAAAGTCGCGCGGCTGTAAAACATGAAGATGCGGCGGCAGCTGGGTCGGAGGGACGGAGCACAGACGTGTTTACCCAGAGCAGGTGGACGACACGGCGCATACGATAGCAGGTCTCTAAAGTTTCACGTCAACAAGGAAAGCGAGAGCGCCAGCGTATTGATCCCGTCCACAGGGAGAGATAAGCTGTCGCCACTCATGAAGTCATTTCATGCTACATGCAGGGAGTCGGGGCAGAGAGGACGTCTATGTGGACTGTACATACACAGAGCTATTGTGTCAACACTCACTGAACAAGACCTGCTCACAAGTCAGGAGATGTGTCATCCTGCTAACCTGCCCTCTGTGTGTGTGTGTGTGTGTGTGTGTGTGGGCCAGAGCGACATGTTTGACTCAATCCCACACACTCCAACAACCAGACCTGTATCCATCCACAGCTGAAACTAGTCCCCGCATGCTCATCACGGCACCTTTCTGTGGCCATTCACATTGTGATGTCGTCACCATGACGTCAGCAAATCTTCATTCTCTCCCCAGTGATCCTGCAGGAAAGATCAGGAGGTGACGTCCTGGGCAGAGGCGGCTTTAGGCCGTACGGAGCTGCAGACCGTGTGCGTGGAGGTGGTTCTCTCTGCAGTCGTGTGACAGACAGATGTAAGTGCTGCAGAAATGTTGGCAGCTAAAAGTCTCTTCCTTTAAAAGCCCTATTGAATTACTGCAGACGTTATTTCTACAAGGCGCTCGGAGCATTAATCAAAGGTAATTTCAGGCGATGTTAGCTTTGGTTTCTGTACAGACGCCCTTCAGCGATTCCCCAAGACACTCCAGCAATGTTTTCAGAGCTGTAAAAGAGGCCGAGGCCATGTGTGAGGGGTGAGGAGGGGTGAGGAGGGGGCTTTACATCTGATGACTAACTTTCCCTTACCTTGTTCTCCTCACTCATCGCACTCATTGGGGCCAGTTTCCGTTGCAGTCGGCCCCCGGATCAGATGTCATTTAAATTACAGCA
This sequence comes from Caranx ignobilis, assembly GCA_021432705.1. Classification (NCBI taxonomy): domain Eukaryota; kingdom Metazoa; phylum Chordata; class Actinopteri; order Carangiformes; family Carangidae; genus Caranx; species Caranx ignobilis. The sequence continues at coordinate 17,705,779 of MU269986.1, read as the reverse complement.
AAAGTACAAAGTATCACATGGAACCAAAACAGAAGTTTTTATCTGTGGCTGCTTCCTGTTTCTGTCCGTCTGCAGCTGATAACGCTGCTGTCTGCGCCTCCTGTCCACCCACTGCAGGACCAGGACCAGGACGAGGAGGACTGACAGTCCAAAATCCATCTATGGATTTCAGAGTCCTGTTGCTCGGCTCGCTCCCCCCTCCCTCCCCCCTCTGTCCCTGCTCCCACTCTCTTTTCCTGCCAAATCAATTCTGTGCTGGGACTTTATTGACTCAGGTAAAGGGGCTGTGATCCAGCAGTCAATGTCTGTGTCTGCACAGTGGAGAGGGGGGGTGAGGGGTAGGTGGAGCAGGCAGCATTAATGCAGAGCACCCCCTCCTCACTGGGGTCAGGGATGTACTTCTTCTATGCATTACTGAAGTGCACGCACGCATGGACACACACTCGATGCCTATGTGTGTGTGTGTGTGTGTGTGTGTGTGTGTCCCGGCCTCGGGGTGCTGAGGAGCAGACATCGATTATCAGGCTGTGTGGAGCCACTGGTCTGTCTCCACTGGTGGGAGGAGGCTGGGCTGGTTTGCTGAGGAGCTGCTGTGGCTGGGGGCTACAGGAGATAGAGAGAGAGAGAGAGAGAGACAGGCCGGGGGGGGGTTAAATGGTAATGTCGGGTGATACGTGGGGGTCAGTTTGGGGGGGGGGGGGGGGGGGGTCCTTCCTGCTTCTTTAATGATTAAAGGAGGATGTGACACCCTCCCTGGAGTCACACAGGAGAAGAAGAAGAATCCAGCCCGAGGAGCTTTACAGCCACCGTCGTCGTTACAGCGACCGTTGTCACCGGGCTGAGACGCTGTGAGATGTCAGCGTCGGAGCCTTCACCAGCGTCTGGATCACACCTGGACAGACGCTCAGACTCTCACAGGTGCTGCAGCGAGCTGCTCCTCCACCGGCACCAGTCACAACACCATGTCTGACTTCCATAAGTCTGTGTGTGTCTCAAACTGCAGCTTCAACGTCTACTCAACACGTCACAGTCAAACCTTTACTGTCATAATCATCAGTTTGACTTTGGTTTGACTTGCATTAGGAAAATGAATGTGCTCTTATTTTGATAGGGCCTTCCTGTCCCAGTTTCCAAATGCAGTTCTTTTGTAGCATAATCACAAAACACCTTTTCCACTGAACACATGTTGACGTGTGAATGAGATGAATGAAGGCTGCTCCAGGATCAGGGTGGGGGTGGTGGGGTGGTGGTGGTGGTGGGGGTGGGGCTCTTGTGCCTCTGGCTGCTGAGGTCCAGCTCGTCCTGTCCCCCTGCCCCACCCGATCCTTGGTCCTGTGCTCCAGTGTTATGTCCCCTCTGGTTCAGTCCTGGTGCCAGCCTCCCTCCACCCGCCCTGTGATCAATAGCGGCCCGACTGCCTCATCTACCCCCCACCTCGCTGCTCTCTAACCCCTCCATGACTGGAGCCTCATTAAAAATACATCACCTCCAAATTACATTGATCTTCTTTTACTCTTTTCATTTACTTTGGCTGAATCTGGGCCCCGCCCTCCTTTGTTCTCCTTTTCTGCCGCGTCATGACGACGACAGCAGCAGCAGCAGCAGCAGGATCCTGTGAATCAACTCGTCTGATCGATTCCTCTGCAGCTGCTGCACCTTTCTGTTTGCACCGACTCATCGGTCGTGTCGATTTCTGCTGTTTTCACTTCACTTATTTGGACGTTTTCTGCTTTTCCTCTCCAGGTTGCAGCTTCTCCATCTGATCCTGGGTGGCATTCCTCTGGGAGATGATAATGAGCACGGCTGAGGGCCGTCGGCTCACCTGGGGGCTGCGGGGCGAGTTTGTACAAGCTGCTCGTCGTCTCTATCACGGCAGACAGACCAACCACGCAGTGTGATGGGCTGATACCCGGCCTGCTGCACGCATACGCTCAGCTGCTGAACCGTCCATCTCCTTTAACCCCCCCCCCCCCGGCTCCTCCTTCACACCAGCACAGAGACACAGTGATGCTCAGATGGTCACAGCCTCATCATGTCCCCGTTCATCTAGAATCATAAGGTAAAAACTTGACCTTTGACCTTCAGCCACCTAATCTAAGCAGTTCAGCCTTGTGTCTATGTGAATGTTGGTGAGATATCATATTCACAAGGTTGAAACTGTGTCCTTGTGAGGTCACCACACCCTCAATGTTTAACCTTTGACCCCGACAATGTAGCGAGCTCAAAACAACATGGCCGCCGCTCTGACTGTCGAAATCTCTATCTTTTCCACATGAATCTTTAAACCGCTGCTTTAACGGCTCCAGGCTTTTTAAAGGACGAGACTACACTTCTCTTACTGTCTTACTGTTACCGAATGAAGAGAAGATGTTCAACCCCCCCCCCCCCCCCCCCATGAGTGAGTTTCAGTCCACAGCCTGGAGGAGCTTCTGCTGCTTTAGCTGTTGGGAAGAAGGAGGAAAAACACACAAGCTCTGCTCTAATCCCACCTTCATCCTGTGTGCAGCAGGTAAGCCTGACCCAGGGTCGTCCCTCAGACAAAAATGTGGGGATTCCTCCTCTGTTTTCACAGATTAAAGCAGAAGATCTGAAAGAGTCACACACTTTTCTCCAGATCATTTCTTCTTCACGTTTAAAGCAGGAAACTAAACTTTACATCCTGATCTTCACTGAACGTGTGTGTTTTTTCTTGCCGAACCAGGAAATGAACTATGAAGGCGGTGTTTCTCTGACCAGTTAAAACCAGCAGTTAACAAAAGATGAAAAAAAATGTTATTTACCAAATGAACGAAGCACTAGGTACAAACACTTCCAGTGTAATTTGTGTCTCCAGTTTCCCATTGTGCCTCTGAGCATGAGGTCGTTTCAGGGAAACAACGGCAGCAAAGCCAGAAAAACAAAAAAAACATTAACTGTTTTATTTTCATGTGTAAAAAACTGCGGCTTTAAACCAGTCGACCTGATCGTACACAAAAGAGGATCAATCTGAAAGTGTGTCGTAAACAACCTCGCCACAGTGAAATCAGGTGAGGAGACGGTGGTCGAGGGGGAGGGGGGGGGGCTGCAGGGAGCTGAGGACTGAGCTCAGCAGAGGGAGCTCTTTCTTCTGTGTGTGTGTGTGTGTGTGCATCCATGCATAGGTTCAGCCATACAGAGCTCACTCTGCTGCAGATCTCACACACAGCGTTTGACTTAAAGCTCCAACAGCCTCCACCTCCGTGATGCTGCAGACACACACACACACACACACACACACTTGTAACACGTCTCTGACATGACGACTTCCAGGGGGCAGATTCATCAGAAGTAACGGACCGACTGTGTTTGCTGCTGATTTTTTTTTTTTCTTCTTCCTGTCCTCACACTCTGATCTGTCGCTGCTCTATCCACGTCTGGAGGAGACCCAGAGTCAAGAAACCAGATCCACACCCGCGCCTCGCAGCGTCCGCCAGAAACGACCTGTTCCCATGAGTTCAGAGAGGAAAAGGTCCTGGAACGTCACACTTAATATCACACGCTGCTGCTCACACACACACACACACACACACACACACAGAGGGGCGGCTGCTGCTGGCCACAAACACTGTGTAGAGTAATCATCAAGTCACACAGTAGTTCTTGTTATCAGAAGATCCAGCCCACACACACACACACACACACACACACACACCTATGGCTCCGGTCTGTTGTGAACTGCTATAAAAATTCCATTCATCCACACACTGTGGGAGGGGTCGCCTAAAGGTGATGAGGGGAGCGAGTTTCTATGGCGACGGTAATGAGTGAACGAGGTCGAGTGCAGGGACCCGGGGCTGCGATGCGCTTTGTGGCTTCTTTTGTCCACACAACAGTGGAAATTAAAGGACGCAGGAACAACAGGACTGAGTACACATGACCTAATGAGGGTCCAGCATTAGCCAGGCCTCTGGGAGGAAGGGAGGGAGGGAGGGGTGGGGGTGGGAGCAGGAGGGAGGGAGGGAGGATGAGGGGGGACGGGGGCGGGCTTACAGGTGTTATGTCACTTTGGTTTTTTGCTTTAGCTTGTGAGGACTGTTTCTGTGCTGTGACATGTGCAGCTCTGTGATGCTCTACATGTTTCCAGGTATTATCCACATCCGTCCGTGTGTGTGTGTGTGTGTGTGTGTGTGTTTTCCATTCCAGCGTCACCTCCCCTCTTTCCCGCCCTCCTCTTCCTCCTCTCCTCCCGCTCTCCGCTGACTGCCCTGAGCTGAAGTGACAGCAGCTCTCATTAAATACGAAACACCGGTCACATGCAAAATTGACCCCGCGAGTGTCCTGACTCACCCTCCTCCCTCCCTCCTTCCTCCCTCCCTCCCTCCCTCCTCCTCCTCCTCCTCCCCTGGTGCGGAGCGACCGAAGCCCCAGAGGTGTCAGGTATGGAGAGGGGAGGAGGTCTGGATGGATTTAGCTGAGGTTTGATGGATGTTAATGTGGAACGTCTGATACCAGCGGATCTCTGTCCACAGCCTTTTACACACATTTCCCATAGAAGCAACTGGAGGAAGCTGAATAACTAACACTGTGTATTTAACCCAGAGCTTCACTGTATATTAAACACACAAACATCACCAAGTGTAAACACAAAGAGTAAACAGCGTGCAGCCTCAGACTGAACACACACTCCTTGGTCCAGTTGTCTGACACGACAGAGAGGACGAGCCTGACACTGACCCTCAGTGGCGGCCATGACAGTGAACCAGTCACCAGGTAACAACACCCTCACCTGCTCGCCGGTCGTTTCAGGTCTGAATGACTCCTTTATATCATTTCATATATGTGTATGTTTGCATTATAGACGTGTGTTACATCTCTACTGATTAACATGTGTGGTTGCAGCAGCATGTTGTCGTCCTGTATGACGTCTCATCAGATGCATATAAAAGTAGATCTTCCTGTATCTATGGTAACAGCACTGTTTATACAACTGTGGACGTCCAGAGTCTTTACAACATGTATTTACACTGAGTTGAACAGTTTCTGTTTTCTATACCCTATGTAATGTACAGTGAGTAATGTGTCCCGTATATAATGTCTGTGAGTGTGTGTGTGTGTGTGTGTGTGTGTGGACAGACCAGACCCAGCTGCAGTGTTATTGCACTTGGCTGCCTCTGACGACTTAATGGGATGTTTGATTTCCACGTCAGACTTCCTGCTCCACCGATGCTCAACTTTTAGCCCTTTGATATTTTGACTTCCCCGCTCACTACTCAAAACAAACACACACATATCCACACATGTGTAAGTACACAAACACCAGACTGACCTCGTATCACCTGCGACACACGTTACTAATTTCATTTACTCATGAGGACAGAGCCAAAACACACACTCGGCTCGTTTGCTTTTACTTTTAGGGCCAATTATTCCAATGGTTTCCCCTTAAAGAGGAGCGAGCGCCACAGAGGGTTCCTCCAGGTTTCACTCCACCGCAATCAGACATCTTGTTTGTCATCACCTCCGGGCCACGAGGATGACCCGCCCGAGAGACAGGATACTCTCCACCCAGCGGTATCGCTTACACCCGCTGATGCTATCTGACATGTCTGCTCTCTATCTCTGCGCCGCGCGATGATAAAAGACGTCTTCTGATTCTCATGAAGAGACGACTCCAGGTCGCGGCCCGGTGCGACCTCTCTGACGTCTCCACTGTTTGCTGAAGAGCCTGAAAGTCTCCATGTCACTCATTAGGAAAAGTCACAACAGCCTGTATTTATGTGTGCGGCTCTGTGTTTCTTCTGAAAGGCTAAATGGCTAAGTTTATCTGGAGCGTAAATAAAGGCGCCAGCACCGTAGCATCACCGCACACAGAGAGACGGCTCTGAATGACCCTCTGCAGTCAGGAGACAAACGCTAAGGCGACTCCAGGACGTCACCCACAGGTTTCTGAGGCTCAGAGCGAAGCTGCTGCACTGGCACCACCTTGGCAGAGCATGACTCCGCCCCTTTAACTACCATCTTATCCTGGCCACGCCCTAATCTAAATGAAACGATGTAAACATATGGATTATTTAGTTTAACTTGTTGAAATGGAATCTGGTCGTACTGTTGTAGACTCACTCTAGTGGTCAGGAGAGGAACTGCACGTTATTGTCACCTCGGCGTCTGAGCGCTGCTCTGGCAGGTGCCAGGTCTCTTCGTCCATGTTTCTGTGTCTTTCAGGAGTCTCGTTAAATATCACATTATATTATTGGTCTAGTTTTTCATTGTCACATAAAGGTCACATTCTTCCAGCGACAGAACAGACGGGCTTTTGTGAACGTAGCCTGAGAGGGACTTTCTGTTTTTGATCATTGGTTAATGCTTCAAGGTCAGAGTTTGGTGGCAGTTAAAGTTTAGTGTCCAGATTTTTCTTTTATTATATTCAAAGGGCTCCATTCGTATCCACAGAGAGCTTTGTAATTTCAGGCTGAGCTAAAGTACAGCCACGTTAAAACATGGACCAACTCTGTGATAGAGCCTTTTCTGAAGCAGACATTTTGTTATTAACACCTGAACACAGACGATCAGCTGCAGGAAAACACAACACAGGTGACTTTTTTCTGATTGACTTCGCGGCTCCATTGTAATACAAGCGCGGTTGCTTCTTTCTGTTGGCCCCGCCCACATCACCTGATGTTAAACTACTGCAGGTAACACACCGTGCACAACCTCACAACAACATCCCAATACCCTGACCTGTACCTGTCACATGATGCTGAGACAGGCGTGTTCACAAAAACAAGATGGAAACACTGTAAACACGCAAAAACATGCTTTTCAAGAAAATTCACATTTTGCGTTTTACAGATGCAGCTTCTTATCTGTTGCACCGCGCGGAGCAAATAAACAACTGTGAGCACTTTGAGTGTGTGTGCATGTGAGCTTATGTGTGTGTGTGTGTATGTGTGTGTGCACGCAGAGATCATGCAGAGGAGGATTATACACACATAAGTAAACAAAAGAAACAGAGGATTAAGAATTTAAAAGAAAGACAAACACTCTGACGCTGCGGATGTTTGAGAAGTGTCAAAAAAAGTTCATCCCTGTGCACGAGTGTGTGTGTGTGTGTGTGTGAAGACAGTATGTAGAGGGGGAGGGCGCGCTCTCTGGACACGTTCCCTCTCCCCTCATTAGATGGTTAACCAGTGTCCAGTCAGGCACACTGAAAACGGGCCCCTCCAACCGACCGTCCGTCTCATCTCCAGAGACAGCAAACAAACCTCCCCGCGGCAGCGCTCCATGAGAGCAGCTCCCAGCAGCCCTGATCGGACGGGTCAGAGGAATGAAAGGGCCGGGTTGTTGAGAAAACAGGCGGAGGGAGGGAAGGAGGGAAGGAGGGAGGGAGGGAGTTTTCAATCGATTCTCTACATATAACCCCGTCTGACATGCATGTCGGTAGCCGCTTGCTAATTACGGCCCCGAATCTCCACTAGGAGGTTGTTGTGTCACCGGGTCCCGGGAACAATCTGCTGATTGTTGTGTGAGAAGATTGGTCAGACAAGGGCCGGCCACTTTCCCCCCAATTATCCCCATTTAGTGGTTCTGCTTCAAGCTGCCTGGACGGGGGAAGAGGGGGAAAAAGAAGGGAAGCAGAGGGAGAACGGAGGGAGGGAGGGAGGGAGGGAGGAGAGAAAACCGTCCGTCAGCTACTGAGTCATTTCATCTCAACACCGAGCTGCGGAAAGTTGAACACGTCCTCAGCGAAGAGGTTTTCAGTTTGCGGCGCTGCTTGTTTTAAGAGCGACCAATGGTCCTTGGCCTAATGAGCTCAGCTACCCCCCCTCCCCCGCCTACCTAGAGGGGGAGGAGGAGGAGGAGGGGGGAGGTGGGGGGTCAAAAAGGGCCGATTATGAATTGAGTTAATGAGCCTGGATTGGAGAGGGTGGGTGGTGGAGGGGGCAGGGGCAGCCTGAGAATTCACCCTTTACCCCCCCCCCCCCCCTCCTGTTTCCTTCCTCTCCGCCCGTCACTGAGTGAACGGACTGTGCAGCAGGTGTTTCCACAGCGAGCTGATTCCCACTGATGGAGTCCTGGTGTTAAATGTGGAGCGTGTCAGATTCTTCAGACGTGACGCTAACGTGATGAGTTTGACACGTCTCAGACCTGCGGCGGCTTCGCGGCTGCGTTCGCGGCTCCTGCTCGACACGTAGCAAACATCATACGGTGAGAACATGAGCAGATGTTACGATGGGATGTTTGTTGGGTCTTGGACCAAACAAACTCGTCCCCGAGGATCTGATTTGTTACCTTTAACAAAACGAACCGCAGCTCCTGCTGTTTGTCCTGCGACCTTTGACCTCTTCTGAGTCACTGATGTTTAAAGCTACAGAGCCAGCGTTAGCATTAGCAGCTGTTTAGATGCTGTCTCTGCATGTTTAGTTGATAACAACACAAACGTCTTATATACAAACTGATGTTAGCATGCTAACTGGCTAGCTCTGGCTCAGCTGCATGCAAGTCGGTCACTGACACACACGTCTGTCTGAGCTCTGTTCACCACATTCGTCCATCCAGACGACAGCGTAAAATATAAACATATGGAAAAATACGGAAAATATAGGAAGAGAAAAAAGTCACAGCTGTTAATGAGAAGAGAATGAAAGAAGTTTTGTTTCGGTTTTACTTTGGAAAGTAATATTTTTTGTCCTTTGACGTCACTTCCTGCGAGAACAAAATGTCACTGTGCGGTCGAGTCAGAGACAAATGAACTGTCCTCCGTGTTTTCCAGCTCGGCTGGTGTGAGAGCGGAGAGGTGAGTCTGTGGACACCGTGAACTCTGTGGCCGAGCCGAGCCGGGACGGAGGTCAGAGGAAAACGGGAGGATGTTGGGAGGACGAGGGAGAGAGGAGGGAGGAGGGAGGAGTCGAGAAAAGGGAGGCGAGGTGTGTTTGTGTTCGGCTTGGCCTACTTAGACTGATTTCAGCCCCGGCAACAACCCGGCGGAGCTCCTGCTCTTCGCCCACTGAGCCGGGCTCAACACCCCGACTTGATCACTCAACCATGTGACTCGGGGCCCCGAGCCAAGAAGAGCAGAGACAGACAGACGGAGAGAGACAGAGAGAGACTTGACTCCATGAGCGGCAACATTACTCACATTTATCAATTTCATTTTCAATCTAATAGAGCCAACTATGGTGGCTGGAGATTTGTATCAAACCACTTATCTGCACAATTTATCAAGTATCCTCAAAGGCTCGGCTTATTAGCTGAGCCCGTGGGGATGACATAAGGTCAGGGCCGCGGACAAAAACCCTCTTTCTGCATCTGGCCTCTTTAAACCAGGCTGAACTTTTCCATGGCAGATAATAGCAGACTGCTGATCTTCAGCTCCGTATCAAAAGACGCTCGTTTCCCACACTGAGGCTCCGTCTAGTTCCCACAGGCGACTCCAGGCTCGGCGAGCAGTTAGCCGACGCGCTCGGCATTTGCCACGCCAGGCTTATCATCAGCACATTCTGACTCCATCACAGGCCCCCCATTCATCCATCCATCCCCTGCTGCTGCTGCCGCCGCTGCTGCTGCCGCTGTTCGCCTTCACCCCAAAAATGCACATTGTTTGTGGAAAAGAGAGAAGTCAAACAAGAGGGCTGTTTGTGTATCACCCAGGCGCCGACTTCAGTAAACAAAGGCAGATAATAAAAGAGCTCAGTTACACTGCTCTTTATTTGCTGCGGTCCTGTTTGCTGAGTCACGCAACTTCAAATTCCCTCACATGCTGCGACGTTACATAAACAGGAGCTCTGTGTCCGCGGCCGCTCACCTCCGTCTCTGGGCGTTTGATGCTTTCATGCACCTCGGCTCTTTGTTCAGAGGGACAGACAGACAGCCAGACAGACAGACGGACGGACGGACGCAGCGGGAGTGTCCTGCTGACATTTCCGCAGCGACGGCAGCAACACGCGGTGACCTTTCGGCCGAGGGGACGCTCACGCCACCCGACTGATAGCAGAGATAGGACTGTGTGTTTATGTAGGACGCTGATGTCTCCCTGTCTGTCCGTCTCCCTGTCTCCATGGCTGCAGTGATCCATGGACAGTGTCATCAGAGTTTAGAGGACAAACTGTTTGGACCTTTTCAAAGTGACATCACAGTTTTTAGCTCTGACTCAAACAGAGACGCTTCAGGTTGCGTCTCATTCATGACGATTCTCTCTCTTCCATATATCTGTTTGGAGGACTTCAGGTGTCCACACCTCTGTCTCTGTCTCTCTTCATTTCATTTGCTGAACTTTTTCTTGTTGTTTTCTTTCTCGTGTGTTTTTTTTTTCCTGGCGGGGGTTTTCCCTCCTGCAAACAACGGCCTTTATTAAACCCTGCGTGTCTTTCTTTCTCCCTCACTATCTGCCTTGATATTAACCCATTGATCAGCATTATATTTTATCTGTGAGGCAAAAGTTCAATGGGGGCTTTGTTGCGTTCATCCGACCAAAGTTCAGCTCCATGCCACCGGCTAACAGGCCGCGTCTGAAGCCTCAGCGCAGATTAGAAATATGTTCTTCTATTAGATTGAAAGCAGCAGCGATAAGCACAGTGATATTATTATTGTGAGCTCATGAAACCGGCCTTTCTGTGTGGATTAGCCTCTATCAGTCTGTTTAATGTCTCATGACTCTTTATCTCCCCGCCTCTCTCTCTCTCTCTCTCTGTGTGTGTGTGTGTGTCAGAGTCTCTCCCTTTGTTCTCCACAGCAAACAGGTCAATACTGATCCACCACAAACACAGAGAACACGTAGAGTTTGTGATTAAAGGAAGGAGTTAGGTCTTCGTTAACAGATCACCTGGTTAAGAAAAAGAAAATAAGACTCGAGTTTGATCATTATTATTTGTCGACGCTCTGAAATCCCAGGTTGCTGTGAATGCACCACATGCCACAAGTGACACAACCGAATGATCGGAAAACCGACGGATCGCTCGTCGTCCTGCGAGAAGAGACGAGCCCAGAGGTCGTCTGTTCGGCTCGTTGTTACGTTTTGTTGCTAGGCGACACCTAGTGGTCGCAGTTATTATGACCGGAGCGAAGGGAAGAGTGCGGCGGCGTTGTAAAAAAAAAAAAGAGCGACTGTCCGGAGGTCGGAGAGAGAGCTGGGCTTGGATTTCCACATGAAACCTGCAGTTCGGTGGTTTTGTTTTTGTCAGAGCCTGCGCCCTCGTCTTATTATTGCGGTAACCATGGCGACAAAGTAGTTCACATGTTGGAGAAGTGCTTATTTTAAACCAAAAATTGTGAACCAAGTAGTTTTACTGCCTCAGTCCTGATGAAGCCATGACCATTATTTTAGGAACCATGACGATGACTGGTTCGCCCTCGCCATTTTCTTCCTCCTCCTCCTCCTCCTCCTCCTCCTCCTCCTTTTTCTTCTACTCCTCCACTGGTTCCCACAACCAAACAGAGGTAAATGTGTCGTCGAGCTGGAGCAGCACTCTCAGCAGATTTGACAGGAAATTCCCAACACCGATCAATTCCTTTTTTTTCCTTAACCACCAAATCCCTCATTTGACTCGAGGGCGGAGAGGAAGGAAACCGCTGCTGAGGCCAAAAACGACAAGTGAACTAACTGATCCTTTTTTTTTTTTTTTTACACAGAAACAAGCTGTCACACAAAATGAAAGGGATAAGTCATACAAGTGCTTAAGAGCCATGCAATACTTCCTCGTCCTGGCTATCATCATTAAAGCCGGGACTCGACCCTGCGAGTATTTTCTTACACCTCTCTGATGTTTATTTAGATTCAGTTTCATGCGGAGCCATCAGAGCTCGGCTGCCCGCGTTTATTTCTGTCTTTATTTGCTTTGATTAAAATAAATGCTCCTCCTGGGCGAGACGTGGGGGAGGAACTCCCGGCTCGAGATGTGATGTTGATACGTGCGGGACAGGCCTCCACAAAAACCTTATTGTGTGGCTTAATTGCGCCCAGTGGGTTGTGACTGCGGCGGCGGGGAGTGAGGTAAAGGGTGCTGCCCCGGACCGCGGGCTGGGCCGAGCCGTGCCCTTACGCTGCAACAATTCCACAGCTGTCATCGCCTCATTGTCCCGCCAATTACCCATAATTACCCCTGGCAGCATCAGCACCATTCAGCAGCGATAACAAAAGATGGTACCTTCCTGCCAGTGAGGTGGGGTGGTGGTGGTGGGGGGGGTGGCGTGTTACAGTGTCGTCTGGAGATTCACAGAGAGGAAGAACGCGTTAACGACCGGCTGCAAAGGTCAGCGCTGTCGAACGAGACGCTTCAACACGAACATGAGAAGCTGAGAAACAAAAACGACATGTTTCCTCAGTGGGAGCGGTTTGCATTTCACATCTGACACTGACGAGACAAAATATGAGTACTGAGCTGTTTTAGGGACACAGGGACACAGGGACACATGGACACATGGACACAGGGACACATGACTGATGTTTTCTGTCAAGAATAAATGAATGAATGCGTCTATAATGACAGGAAGCGAGAAAGTCAAGATCAGACAACACACGTTATTATTACATTTAGTTGAATATTTAACACTTGAAGGACTTTTAATTTGAAAGCGGGACCAGAAACACTGAGATTTGACCGTCTTCACTTCCTCTTTATCGTTTTATTGGTTTGATTATTGATGTAAATGTGACAACATGTCGCCACATGGATTTGCGATCCTATAACCCGGCTCCATGCTCTGTAATGTTATGTCAGTGCAGTGTAGCAGTGTAGATAATTGGCACATAACTCACGTTGTGCTACAGGCTGCAGACTCTAAATCATGCTCAGTGAAGCTGCTAGCGATGCAGAGGTTGCTGCAGATGTTTCTGCTCCCCTGGTTATCACGGCTCTGTGTGTCTGTCTGCTACTGGTTATCCAGGCCGGGGGTTTAATCATTACAGAAAGCCCAGACATGTTCCCATGCTGCGACTGATTTCACCGTCATTTTTCATCCCTGAGCGTCTGGAACGAACTTTACAGCCGCAGCTCCTTCACTTAATCATGTTTTATGGCTCCTCTGACCCTCGCCGCCGAGAGGAGATGGCAGAGCGCGACGGGCCAGGGCCTTAGACTAATAATTATAAAGCAGGCCGCTCTGTCTGTTGACCAGACAGCTACTTCCTCAGATAACACACAGAGCTGGCACACGGAGCAAACAGGACCAGGAATAAATAAGTGACTTTGTCACAGCTGTGAAACAAGAAAAGACTTTAGGTTGAAAATCCTGAGCTGAACTCAGCAAACGAAGTAAACAAAGTAAGATTAAAGATGGCTGCCAGTCACATGACTCAGTGACGTTTTCATGTGGTGAAAATATACAAATTAAAGTGTCGACATCAGTGTTTTAGCTTTATATTAAAAGACAGCTGCAGCTGCTCTTCTCAAGTGCAACGACCTGAACCCAGTGCAGCGAATCCACTGATTGCAGATCAGTGCATCGTACAACCCCGGGTCAGATCATCTGATTTATTGCTTCAAATGCTAAACACATTAAAGTCAATCCCACAGTGGTGTCTGGAGTTAGCTGACATGAGCTAACATGCAGCAGGAGCTGAGGTGAGTCGGTCACAGTGGAAGGTGAATCTCTCTCCTCATAAACTCAACCTCTCTGGTCAAAGAAGAGACGTGTGTTATTCCTCCTCTCTGTGTGTTTGTGTTGTTGTGTCGGCCTCCACTCTGACTCCCATAAGTTCAAACACACGCGCTGCCAAATTGTCGTATTTCACACACAAGCTCAGAAAACAGTGGCGCAGTGAAACAAGGAAGTGCTGTGAAAGTCACAGGCGAACACAATTTCTGCGGTGTGACTGCGTAACTTTGACACCTCGCCGTGCCAGCGTCAACAGTCGACGTCTCCAAACCACACGGCCGCAGCTTCCAGGACGCTCGCTGCGAGCTCACAACAACATTTCTGAAGAATTAGTTTATTAAGACGACGGGACTTCATAATATTTGCATGAGGCCAGACCGAGGTCAGCTGGAGAGGCGGGGGCGCTGACGTCGTGTGTCCTGGACGACCTTCACTCCGGCTCCGCTTTGTGCTCAGTGCATTAGATGTAGGTTTTATGAAGTGAACGCAGATCTGAAACGTCCAAACACACTGGGCTCTGCGGCTCTCGAGCCCAGAGGACGAGCGCTGAAGTGACGCCTGCCGCCGCCCTGATCTATAAACTGGGAGACTGCGGCGGCTCTGGGCTCCCACAGTCCGACTGAAGAGGCTTTTTATGACCTGTTTATGTTAACAAAGCGGCGGCCTGCTCTCCTGTCCCCTCTCCCATCCAGCGCTGTGGATCCAGCAGCGTGGGAACAGGAACCGGCCGCTGCTCCACACACACACACACACACACACACACATGCCCTGCTCAGATCACGCCTCCCTGCGCTGTCCTCACCTGCTGCTGTAACTTTGTCACGTCATAAAGAAACAGCCGCTAAATCGAGCGCCGTTTTCACATCCACGTCGGGAGGAAACGCCGCGGCAGTGTTTTCCTCTGCTCAGCTTTCACCACGTCTCTCGCACTCGGCTCCGGGGCCTGTGCAGCGAAACCAAACAGCATAACAGCCTCTTTGTACGTGTTGCATATATTTCTGGCTTTTTTTTTTTCGGCGCCGTGATTAAACAATGTGCGCATTATTTTCATGCACATTATGCGCGGTGGAAAATGCTTTCATGTCAGGGCAGGGTTTCTCAGCGGCGCTGCCCGACACGAGTCACACTCAATCTGTGCTGAGGGAAACCAGCGGCGGCCGCAGGCTGCACGGCCCGGCCCAGCTCGGCCCGGCCCAGCTCGGCTCGGCACCGCCCGAGGTTTCTCTTCATTTATTTTTACGTTTCCGCTCGTTTTATCCGCTGCTCTCTCAGAGCCGGAGGTCGAGCGCGAGGTCAAAGCGGCGTTTGCTTCTCATACACACCGAGCCTTCTGTCTTCATTAGCCCGTGATGCTGATTTCTATTTGATCACTTCACTGAGCTCTAATCGAGCCTGTATCGGCAGCAGGCGCTCGCAGTTCACATTGACATTATTAAAGTGGAGACTTCACAGGCCCAAACTTAATTCAAAAAGCTCAAGCTGCTTTTACGCCTGTAATTATGAGATTTATACCCCCACCGCTACCTATCCCCTTTTTTTTTATTTTCTTAAAATTTTTCCACCTCAATTTCCAGTTACATCCTTAACTGGTAAAGGAGCTCAAATTAAGCGGCCACAGTGGCAATCTGGTTCCTATTTCAGGACGTAAAAGATTGAAAAGAAAAAAACAGAGAGAAAGAGAAAGAGAGAGAGAGAGAGAGCGGGCTGCTGCCTGCCACCGCCGAGATGCTAACCATTTCCATCTGCCTGTGTGTCTTTGCTAAATCCCCCAACCCGCCTTCTCTCTCTCTCTCTTTTTTTTTTTTTCCGGCAGCGTCCCGCTGCTTCTTCCCCTCGCTAAACAGACTTTAAAGAGCGTGCATGGGAGTGGGCGGGACTCAACTAGGTGCAAGCACTTCAGGGAGCCAACCACAGCCTCCCAGCCCGCCGTACACCTCCTCTGATTGGCTGCGGCAGCTGCACAGATGTTCCCTCTTTAATGATTTTTGTAACCATTAAGTTAATAGTTGTTTATGGCAGTGAAATGCAGGAATGTGGAGGGAAGTGGATGACGGGGGGGGGGGGGGGGGGGGGGGAAGGAGGGAGGGGGCGCACGGCTGATGGATGGGGAAGTAGGGGACATCTGAGTACGGGGGGGTGGGGGTGGGGGGGGCTTCTTACAGACTTCGGACCAAGTGTGGTGGAGACTGTGGCTTGATGTTACAAGAGGGGGGTCGGAGACAGAGGCTTCACACATACTCTGTCATC
Source organism: Caranx ignobilis (assembly GCA_021432705.1). Lineage (NCBI taxonomy): Eukaryota > Metazoa > Chordata > Actinopteri > Carangiformes > Carangidae > Caranx > Caranx ignobilis. The sequence goes on along the minus strand of MU269986.1, from coordinate 17,689,984 downwards.
TAGAGACACACATATACACACATGAACACATGAACACGTATGTCCTTGTACACTGATGCATCATGACTGTTGCCGGGAGCAACGCATCACTACAGCTCCACTCGTTTCTGCAGTAAACAGTTGTGTAACGAGTCTCTTTCCCTTTCTGCAATGCATGATGGTCCATGTAGTGCTGTGGCTTCCCACTATAGAGGGATGAGCTGGCTCCATTTTTACTTTTATGATTTTACTAAATCACTCTTTATGACCTGACTGTGATGTCATGTGACCTGCAGGGGATCTGTCTGCGTCTGAGAAGAGGAGCAGGACGACTCGCACTGATTTAAACAGAAGAACATGTGACAACAAACCAGAGTTAAGAAAGGATGTGTTCATTATCTGAGACAGAAGATAGACGTCACTGGACCGCCTTAAAAACTTCCCTGCCTCTGTGTGTGTGTGTGTGTGTGTGTGTGTGTTCATACTATCACTGCTGTGGAGCACATATGTAGCACATTACACATTCATTTCCCTCATGGTATTTGAGCTTTTCCTCAGACGTGTGTTATCGTCCCACTTCCTCCTGCTGCAGCGTCTCGGCAGACAAAAGCGTTTATCTCCGTCCAATCAGGCGTCCGAGCTCCGAGCTGCAGGAGCCACCGACACGTAAACACCGCTCGGGAATCAAACACACGCCGTGTTGTCTCTGTTCCCTCTCTGTTTGAAGAGCAGGACTTTTCCACAGTAGGGCCCCCGGTCTTTGGCCAGGTACAACCCCCGGTGAAGGTGTGGCCTGCTGGGTCACAATGAGTCCCAGGTGTCCCTCAGAGGAGGGGTGGGGCTGTGGCTATCGCTAACGATGCTAACACAAACCTTCTGCCACGGCCATATAAAACGCTGCCCCCTTATTAAGAGGGGAAAATGAGGGATGGGTTTCCTATAGGGTCCCTCGAGGGGCTCCGTGGAGCGTGACGTGAGGGGACCGTGGGGGCCGAGGGGGCGGAGGGCCGCTAACGCACACACTGCAGCTATCAATCTGTCTGCTGGTCGTCTCTCTGGAGGACAACCTGAAATCTCCCATGAATGATTTGCAGAGGCAAAACCGCAGGCACATGTGTCTGACTCTGTGTGTGTGTGTGTGTGTGTGTGTGTGTGTGCTGATTCATGTTTGCTTTTGACTCTGCTGAAGGAGCCTCCACGTTCAGGAGGCAGGCACTTTATTCACCACATTCAAGCACCAAACTACGGTGGCCCTGAGGGCTCATACGACACATTGTTTTTGCAGGAAAACAGACAAAAGTCAATGGATAAAAACAAGCTGCGAAATCTGGCACAAGTCAAACCGTGTCTAACGCCACGCCCACTACAGGAAACAGGAAGTACAAACCGTTTTGTGCCATGAACCCTGCATGTAATGAGTTATCTTCTGCACAGAGGATCTTTGATTCAGCAGCAAACCTCACACACACTCCGAACTTTCCCAACATGAAGATGATTTTATCAGTCTCAGTGTGTGAAGGGCACACACACACTTCCTCCTCTGCCGCCACCACCTCCTGTGACCCACAGAGTTGAATGTAAAACTCCTCTCAACACTTCACTACCTGTATGTTTTGGCCTAATACCTCAGATTTAATGCTACACTTCACCTCCCAGTCTCACCTCCTAAACAGCTGAGTGCTCCCTGATCCACCCCCCCCCCCCCCACACACACACACACCTTCTCCCCCCTCCCCCTGTTAAAACTCTTTCTATCTGCAAGCCGGCTGCGTCCATCAACAGGAAATTAACCCCAGCCTCCCTGTAATGTGAAACAGCATCGGGCTCCGTTCATTCACAAGTCTAACACACACACATTGTTAAAAATATGCCCTGACGCCTGGGACTAGGGTGAGGATGAAGTCATCAACACACAGGCAAGAGTGTGGATATGCACACACACACACACACACACACACACGCAGAGTATTCCCACCACTGCCTGGCTGTGGAGCCGGTGTGTTATGGCTTCACTGCGGGCAGACGTACAGCTGGGAATGTGGGACGTGCACGCAGGAATACCTGGCAAGGCTGGGAAAGGAATGCTGCACTGACAGGAAGGTATGGATAGGAAACTAAGGGGTGTGTGTGTGTGTGTGTGTGTGTTGGGGGGGGGGCATCAACTGTGCCTAAAGACAAATACACACACACACACACTGATGTCCACGTTAGCTAACCGTCCGTTGTTATTCTGCTGCTGCTGCTTCCTCCAAAAATAAAAACATGAAATGCATAATTTCCTGCGCAGGAAGAGATTTTCTCTGGGAAAGTCCTTCCAGACGGGAAAAATAAAAGTGAAGTGTGTCAGATCAGCGTGACGGAAAAACAGATATTTATTTATATCAGAGGGGAAAATGAGTGTGAGGTCACCGCCTCGTTCACTACGGACACATGACACAGACGGCAGGAGACGGACGGTTATGAATTATGACTGTGATGTTTTGTTGATCGACAGAAGAGACGTTAACAGGATTTGCATTGACGCGTTCTTATCTCGTAAACTTTGACGGCGTCAGTTTATATATATGACGTTCAACAGTTGTCCAGATGATTTATTAGCGCGGCGCTTAGACTGTGCTCATACAGTTCATGTTGTTGTTGTGTAAAGGACAGTATAACAGTGTCTCCTCCAGCTCCGGCTGATTAGAGCCGAGCGGCAGAGATAACAAAGCGAGGAGGTGATTTCCAACACGGAGATTACGCACGTCGCACGGTTTGACGACCTTCAGTTATAAAAAAAATAAAAACAGATCACGCGCTCAACTCAAACAACATCTGAAAGTGATCGACTGCGCTGCTGCTGCTGCTGCTGCTGCTGCCTCAGTCTGACACCCACCACCATCCACACAAACTCTCACCAACAGCTTCCCCTGAGCCCTCGGCCAGTTAACCGAGCCGGGAAACCCTGTCTCCCTGCAGTATAGATTCCTGAGCATCATAAGGTAACCATAACCTCAGTGTGGGTTTGGAGACGTTCTTAAATCATAGCTGCCCGTCCCCTCAACGCAGCTACGGCTAAAAATAAACGGGAGCTGCAGCATTAAGGCCGGAGATGAATGAGCAGCAGGCTGGATCTATTAGCCGCCGCTGCTGCTGCTGCTGCTGCTGCTGCTGCCTTAAAGCTGTGAGCACTTCAAACGGCCCAGCAGATGTTGCTGATTTATTAACACAACAAGGAAACTGCTAATGGTATCTCCACTTTATTTGCTTTGGCTAATTACAAGGAGCAAAGTCCTGAGAGCTGACGGCCGGGATACCGCTGAGAGGACTCGGTCTGTGAGCGAGGAGCCACAGCCAGCCTCGGGTCAGAGCGGTCAGTACAGCCCCACAACTGTCTATTGTCTGTGGACAATACACACACACACACACACACACACACACACTCCGTTGTCAGAGACTATAAACATCCAGCCTTCAAACAATGAGGCTGAAACAAAAAAACAAACATTTTCTTCATGACCTCGTCAAAATCTAGACTTTGGACAAATTTGGACATTTTACCCAGAATGCAACAGTCAGCTCAGTTATTTTCAATCCACCAAAGAAATGTATGGAAATGCTGTTTTTATCTGAAGCTGTCGAGCTCTCAGTGAAACCATCGATGTGCCTGCATCCACTGCCGCTAAAGACCATCAGGCGGGAAAACAAAACTGGCCTCCTAATAAGGAGGAGCAGGAGACCGTGTGTGTGTGTGTGTGTGTGTGTGTGAGAGAGAGCTGTGTGAGAGCAGGTGTGGGAGGGGTGACATGTAATCATAGTTTCTCAAGGTCAATCAATCTGATCTTATGTGTGTGTCACATCTTATCTTGTCACTGACATTATAGTTCAACAACGATGCACCAACAGGCGTGTGTGTGTGTGTGTATGTGTGTGTGTGTGTGTGTGTCGGGGGGACAGGATGAGCACTATTCGGACGCCCAGGGGAGAAGAGACTGGCGGCATCACAAGGTTGTGGGGGTAATTTTCATACCTGTGCCGTTGGTAATGGTGCATGGATTTCATGGGCCCCAAATAAGACTGAAGGGATTAGATGACCCTGGTCTACTGTAGAGAGAGAGAGAGAGAGAGAGAGAGTGGGAGAGAGGGGGGGAGAGAGAGAGAGAGAGAGAGAGAGGGAGGGAGGGAGAGAGAGAGAGAGCATTAGCTTTGTTAGGAAGATAAACGAATATAAAGCCGCAGCACATTTACAACAATTAGAGAAACAAAGGTCAAAGTGCAAACACTTCCTGCTGATGAACTGTTGTTACCATGTGTTCAGGTGCAGTCAGCTGTGATATCTATGATAAGTGTGTGTGTGTGTGTGTGTGTGTGTGTGTGACTGGACAAGGGCCGCTGGTCATTTACAGTGTTTAAACAACAACAGACAGACAGACGGAGAGTGAGTGAGTGAGTGAGTGAGAAAAAAGAAGGAGGGATCGTTGGGGGGGGGGGGGGGGGCAGCTGAAGAAGGGGCTGGAAGAGCTGGAGGGTGAAAATTGCAGGAGTGGGATTATGGGAGATTACTGAGCAGGAGCAGGAGCAGGATGTGGGGAGAGGGAGCGAGGTCGCTTTCATCTGGTCGCACAAGACAAAGGAGCTGCCAGTGACGAGCCCGGGCCCCTGCGCACACACACACACACACACACACACACACACACACACACACACATACACACACACACAGAGTCGTGCTGGATGGTCGATGGGGTGTTAGGCAATGACAGAGTGGGTGAGGGAGGGCGACGGAGAGAAAGAGTTAGGGTTAAAATGTTTCTGAAAGTTTCTACTGAATGAGATGTACACACACACACACACACACACACACACACACACACACACACACACACGATGGAGGGGGGGTCTAGATGAGTGTTTGTAGTCTAACTGGAGCTTCTGTTTCTCGCAGGCAGACGCTCTAATTACACCTCTACACCACACTACTGTCGCACTGTAGCTCAGATGATGAAGGGCCTCTTGTGTGTGTGTGTGTGTGTGTGTGTGTGTGTGTGTGTGTGTGTGTGTGTGTGTCTCCCGCCCTTTGCAGGTGTGAATTTCATTATGTGTTTGTGTGTGTGGAGGTTTTGCATACATGTTTATATATCACTCACCAGCCTATCAGCTGTTACCGTCTCACCCTCTCTCTCTCTCTCTCTCTCTCTCTCTCTGTCTCACACTCACTCACTCACTCACTCAACCAAGTCTGCACGAGAGAGAGAGAGAGAGAGAGAGAGAGTCATCTGTCTATGTCGTCCGCCCAGCCATATCTAATGACCGCTAACAGGGCGTCTGGTCTACGTCAACATTCAGACCTTTACTCCTGTTTCACCTCCCGCAGTATTTACTCTCTCTCTCTCTCTCTCTCTCTCTCTCTCTCTCTCTGCATTTACATTCACACACGTCAACGTGCGCTTTAATGTAAACACACACTGCCACGTGCACACGCATGACAACATAACCGTACAACGAGGGCTCACAGCACCTTAAAGCAAACTCACCCAGCTGCACATCTGCGCTGTTGTTGCCCCGGGCGACGCCGCAGCCGAGCGCGTTCGCAAAGCTCTGTAAATAAAAGCACAACCAGATCATGGAAAACTCCGAAATATGTAATATGTTCAAAAATCACAGAATAACCCCAAACCCAAACTATTAACAAGACGACGAGCTCATATAAAAGCTTGAACACAAACAGGCTGTGATGGGTTGTGGCTCCGGGGGGGGGGGGGGGCTCCACAGGCTCCTCACAGCTCTTTCAGATCAATTCAACATGTTATTGAATGAAAGGACATAAAAACTGAGCTCGTATCGGACGTCGCCACGCGCTCAGAGACAAGTCAATCATGACAGGAAGTGAACGTGGTCCTGGCGTGAGCTCAGGTTCTGCACCGTGTGCACCGCGAGGCCGCGCGCTGCTGCCTTGAAATGACGACAGACTTCATACAGTTGGTCTCCCCCGCCCTCGGGCCCTCTCCCCCAGCTCTGTGCTGTGATGGCTCTCTGTCTTGGGGAGGGCTTATATCTGTCTCTCAGGTATCCCTCAGCTAAGACTTTAATCTCAGCCAGAAACTAGAGCCACACACGGCACTAATGGCCCATAATGGCCGACAAAAAAACACGGGGAACAACCTGCGGGGGCTTTTCACAATCTGCTAATTCCACTGTCTCAGCCTTGGACCCATTCACCCTCCATCTCTCTTTATCTCTCGCTGTCTTCCTTCCTCCCCTCTTCTCCTCCTCTCTCTCTGATCTCTCTCTCTCTCCCGGGCCGCGCTGGCGTTTGGTCTGTCGGCAGCAGTCGATTCCACACTCGGCTGCATACTTGACGCTTTGTTTTGGGACCTGCTGACCCCACTACCCCACAGATGTGTGTGTGTGTGTGTGTGTGCCAGTTTACCTGTGCACACAGGAGCTCTGAATGTGTGTGTGGTTTTATCAAAAGGACATTGGCACATAAAAGTGTTGCGAAGCAGCGAGCGGCGCGGCGGCGGCTCCACAGCCGACGGCCCTCTGACAACAACTCCCTTTGTTGGCCTTTCTCTTGACTTAAGAGCTTTTCTCCTCCAGTAACCTGAACAGTTTATTATCCACTGCAGCCATTCAGTGGCACAATGCGGGTGTGGCCGCGGCTGCACAAGTAGCAACAGAGGTGGTGGGGGGGGGGGGCTTTGGAGGGTGTGTTTGACTGTTTGTTTGTTGTTGTGGACATTAAAGCAGCTTGACCTCCCTTGAACAACATGGTGTTTTGAGCCGCAGTCACCCAGAAGAGGGTTTGTATTCATGGTCAACAGGATTTGTGTTTATGTGTGTGTGTGTGTGTGTGTGTGTGTGTGTGTGTGGATAGGTGGGGTGAGCTGAGCTATTTTAAGATCTTACACACATTGTTCATCACTAAAATCATCAATCAACTAATTAATCAGCTTCTGGTATTGATTGAGTAGCGTAGCTTAGCATAGCACGGAGACTGAGAACAGGTGGGAACAGCCTGCTCTATTGAACCTGACCGTCATGACCCTGAAGGTCACATGACATTTATTTAACAGGGTTAGTTTGTCACGTCACACGACCATGGGACAATAAAGTCCATCGACAGATTTCCTCTTAACCTAAGAACGTCTCACAGGGAAGATAAGAGGAGTATTTTACTTTTATTTGAGAGGTTTATTTCCTCCTGATGATAACCAGCTGAGTCACTGTTCACCTGAATATTCCCGTCACTGTGACACGTCCTGTATCACTTCACCTTAATGTCTCTCCGTCTTCCACCTTATTTTCCCAGTGTGATATTATCACAAAGGTATCGCGTGAGTCATCCAAACCACAGAAGCCACCAGAAACCGACCAAGATGACAGGACCATGGAGGGGGGGGGGGGGGGGGGGGCGGTTGGCCACCATTGTGCTGTAGGAGACGCTGGTGGTTGGAAGCAAAACAATGTGAACGACGCTTCCACAGACAAACAGGCGTCAAGCTGTCACTCAGATATGGTGTAATCCACACGCCTACTGACCTCTGCTGCTGAGTGATGCAACCTGTGTGTGTGTGTGTGTGTGTGTGTGTGTGTGTCAGATGTTTGTGTTTGCACTGTACTTAGCTCACCTTTCCCCAGTTTTAACAGTCGACACTCGCCTGCTTCGACAACACAACAAGTTCAAAGGTCAAGGTCAGGCTGAACTGCATTCAAATATGTGACGTTAAAGACGTAACGACAGGCTGAACAACATCAGTGAACTAGTTAGTTTCCACCTGAACTGCTCACTTTGTGTGCTAATACCGGCTAGCATTAGCCATTAGCAGCTAATACCAGCTGCACATCACACCAGACAAATCACACTCCTACATCTTAGCTTTCGTAAAAACTGCAGCTTCGTTAACGTCTTAAACCGAATCATTAGATCAAGTGGAGCGTTTGTATTTTTGACCAACTAACTTTCATCAAGTCAACAACAACAAAGGAACTGGGTTTTGCAAGAACAATGAAACAACGTTGCTGCATCTAAACAACTTTTGCTCGGCCTCTGGCAGGAAGAATCTGATCTCCTAGTTGCCTCTCTTCACATTCATCAAAGTCCCCCCCCCCCGGCCTGCCGGTGCATGCCCTCGCTGGAAGCTTTCCCCAGTGTTTGACCGCTCAATAAGTTAAATTAGTCACTGTCTTCCTGCAAAACCGAGCCTAAACAACGCCAGACCCCTCCGACTCAAGTGGTCTCCCTGGCTTCCATCAAAGTCACAGAGAATCTCCCTCTTTCCTCCCCGCTGCAGGAAACTCTGGTGAGTCGGGGAAACGAGGTTCTAAGGTTTCATAAATTATGTTTTCCCTCCTTAAAAAGGGGAGGGTGAGGTGTGTGTGTGTGGCTGTATCAGTTCCCTGTGTGTAGCCGGACTCATTAGGAGGTTATATCAGAGTGTCGTTTCCCCCCCTTGACTAAATATCCCTGCTCTCCACCCGACCAATCACAACACAACCCAGGAGAGAACTGGTTTTAATCAGCACTGGTGTGTGTGTGTGTGTGTGTGTGTGTGTGTGTGTGAGTATTTATAGCTGAAGTGTGTCCTCGTGCAGCTGTTTTGCTCTTTCTCCTACATTCTTTCATTCATTCAACATCTCTCTAATTGATGTAACATAGCTGTAAGTAAGTGAACATAACTCCGCAGCAGGAATGTGCACACAGAGGAAGCGAACAGACAGTGAACAACCCTCCAATATTCTCCGTCAGCTCCGGCTTGGCACAATATACCATTTCATTTTAATCCAATCTGGGGAAATCATTTGCAGGGGGAGCTGCTCTCATGCCACGGCCCTGATGTGCTGCCTGTTTTGGAGCTATTTCTGACCCGCCTCCTGCCTCTGCGCCTCCTGCGTGCTGGTATCTGGATGTGTGGTGGAGTCTTGATGAATGGAGAGGGCAAGAAATGTGACTCGTGTTTGATATGCTGCAGCGCAGCGCGCCGTCCAACGCCACATCTGCTAGAGCTCAGAGTGCGGCTTGTTGTTGACATCAGTCTTTATCCTGCTCCTACGTTTCTATTATTCTGCTGCTTTACTTTGCTTACGACTGTTTCTTCCTAAGTTGTGAAGTGTGTGTGTGTCTGTTCTTGATCATAATATTGTTCTAGCCGACTGCTGCTACCTGGTTTCATGCTAACAGAGTGTTAGCCTGGTTCTTGCTTGCAGAAACCCTCCTCTCTCTCTCTCTCCCTCTCATTCTCTCAGTCTTTGCTTCCATCTCTCTATCTGCCTCCTATTCTTGCTCTCTGTCCTTCTTTTAGTCTCTCTTTACAGGACAGACTATAATCTTGGCTTGGGCTCCAGTATCTCCTCCTACCCTTCAATCTCGTGCAGCCATAATTATGGCCACACCAGGCAGAGAGGCTTCTAAATCATTCGGAGATGGTTTGGCTTCCTGACTCCTTTATTTTTTCCCCTCCTCTCCTTCTTAAATAAAGTGGGAGAGAAGCTCCATTTGGGCTTGTTCTGAAGGCTAAATTATAACTGTGCAGACGTTCCTCTTTCGCTGACTCGCCTTTTGATATTTTATCTTGCACTATTTCGAGCGCCTTATAAAAAAAGACGGGTTGACATTATAGGAGGGGAAAATGTGGCTTCCAGCTCTCAAGCTGACTTTTCCAAGCAGGGAGTCAATCTGTCATTCACTTTGAATGTTTAGGATATAAAAAAAAAAAACAAAAGAAACACGCTTCGCTTTCTGACAATGACTTTTAAGACTTCAGTTTTTGAGAATGAATTCTCCAGCGCTGCTTGACAACAGAACCGCAAAATTGTTCCAACTATAGAGCCCGGCTCATGAAGCCCTTAACCCGCTCAGCGCTGGGCTGCTTCTGCTTTGAGCTCAGTCATTTCCCAGACTTATGGCATAGTCACCACGTCTCTGGTTCACATTCACAATAGTTTTTTTATGACAAAGCTGCCTTATTATTAAGAAGCAAAGATCTGTAGTTATGAGTTTTTGCTTTTTCTTATAATTCTGGGATGATTTATGGAAATTTATCCACAATGGACACAGAAATGATCCCTAGAAATAACAAAGTGCTGTTGATTCCAGCGGCATGTTTATAGTGTCTGCTCTGGTTTCTGAGAGGGCTGGATGCCACTTCTCATGCACTCCAGATCTGTAAGATAAAAATGTCCTTGTGCACAGTGATAGTGACGTGTTTTAGGTCTCCAGCAGCAGCAGCAGCAGGACATCTATCTGAAATGCATGCAGTAGATATGGATGAATGTGAATATGGAGTGTGAATGAAGCTGTAGTCACTGACAGCACGTCCTGTATGATGGGCCTTGTTTCAGGAAACAGTGAGTTTGCTTTTAAATTGATGTTTATGCCGAGGTACTACTGTCTACTTCATGTTTTGGCCTCTATTTTTGGCTTTTAAAGTTTCCCATCTGCCACACAGTGTGATGCGTAAATGGGAAAAGTGATTTCTGGGAAGTGCAGAGCTGAAACATTACAGTAGAGTTTACAGTAATTTGTCACAGTGAAGTAAGGTCTGTGTCTTCTTCTTTCCATTTCTCTCATCAGAGGCCTGGTCTGTTCTCTGTCCCAGGAAAAAAAGGCCAGTGCACTCAGTGGCATGCACTTCACTTTGACCTGATAACCTGCAGAGAGGACGGACAGAGACGGGGGCAGAGAAAGAGCAGAGCGAGGACAGATAAAGGCGGAGAGATAGGAGCGCGGCTGCGGTGGTGGTGGTGGTGGTGGTGGTGATGGAAGCACGAGAGGAATAAAAACTAAACATGAAAGAGAGGAAGGAAAGGTGGATGGTGGGCGGATGACATGAAACACATCCTCCCTGTTTTCTATCTGCCGTCCATCGGTTTGTGATCTTCTGTAAATACATTTCATATAAGTTTATTTGCCCAGAGCGGATCCCTGCGACGGGAAGGAAAACAAAGTTCAAACGCCACTAATGTGATTATGTCGAGATCAGAGCGCAGATCCTATCGCTCCCTCGCTTCAAAAACACAGTCGCACCACGAGCTCCACAAGCCACCCCTCACATATGACAGCCGCGCGGTAGAGGCCGCGGTGCGTGGAGTCCTGAAAACAAAAGAACAAGGGAGCCAGTGTGAGATGATTGGATCAAAAGAGGTGGTTTGGATGTGATTTATGATTAAAAGAAGAATGTGGACAGTCGAGGAGCATTTCTTACGTGTTGGAGGCTGCAACAGAGCTGGCTTTGTCAAACAACACGCTGTCATGGCGCTAATCTAACATGTAGGCGGAGCTCTCAGGTCTCTCAAACTGCATTTACATTCAGCTCTCGCTGGTCGATCCACGAATATATTTAGTAGATTTTGCGAAGCACTTTTTTTTTTTTAATCGTCTACTGACACCAAAGCACGAAACGAGACGTGAGGTTGACTCTTGAGGTTGTGAAATCTGATTAAGAAATGGGATTACAGCCTTAAATCACATCATGTATTCTGGCTTTTACACGAAAAGCTGTTACGCTCATATACGTGCAGCTACGTGCAGCGACGTCCAAGCTGCACGATCTTTATTCACAGTGTTTTGTATATGATACTTAATGAGGAGATGAACACATCCTGGTTCTGCAGAAAATGCACTTTACAGATGAAGCTGCGCTGAAATCAAAGCTGTAATGTTCCTTTTTTTTTTTACATACATGTGGAGATGAGAGTGTTCACGTCACCAGGACAGAAATATCTGCTTTATATGAGCCTGTGTATGTTTTTCTGTTACCTAGAACGACCGCGCCGACTTTTACTGAGAAATAAACTGTCACTTATTCAGACTTGCATGTAAAGTTGCCATTGTGTAATGAAGTGCACGTCTAAAAAGTGGTTTATGGACTACAGTTTGCATATAAAACGGGGGTGTGCAATATATCCAGCCATTCTCTTTCCTCCTGTGTCTCACATTTGCCCTCCATACAAATAACGTAATGCGTGTAGAATTTCCACACCGATATTTTATGACAGCGTATTATTTAATCTTGCATGTAAACCACAGGGACGGGCCGCCGATCATATACCTCCTTCCTGCATTACACCACACACACGGCCACAGTATCCCTGCACAATGACCTCCATTTACGCAGCCCGCCTTCTGAGCAGAGAGGCATTAACGTCCAACGGCATCAAAGCTTCGGAGGGATCTCCGAGGAGACGTGAGCTTTACGGTCTGACTCCAGCCACCGGCTCCCATCTTAGTTTCCTTACACCTCTGCGTGTCAAGCAGGGACCGTGGCGAATGCTGCAGCACAACACGGAGGTGGGTGGGAGCAGCAGGAGGGGTGTTACAACGTCTTTATATTATATTACTGTTCATTCATGAGTTGGAGGAGAGAGCGTGCCAAGGCCTGGCAGGAAAATGTTCAACTAGCTTCCAGTCTAGGCCCCCTCCTCTCCTCTCCCTCCCTCTCCCTCCCTCTCTGGATGGGAGACAGGCTGTGTTTAAGGCCTCTGTTAGTGATTTAACAGGGTACATGACCTTGGGGAAACTGGAGTTTGGAAACAATGTGGGGCAATATAGGAAAAGTCAAAACATATCTCCGGTACAGCAACACTGTAGGTTATGTAAACACATCCTGCTCTCGGGGTCGGCGTTATTTATCGACGACGGTCATGTGCAGTAGGTGAGCACATGGCAGAGCTGCAGGAGGTACACTGTGTGGGCCTCAACAGGCTGTAAATCCACTATTGTGTGACGTTACGGCCGCAGCTCAGAAGCACGGGATGAGAGTGAATTTTATTGCGCAAAAATCTGTGAGAACTTATTTTTCAAAATTAAAACCAACAAAAGAGTCGTCAATCACCGCAGCTGCCTCCGCGCACATCTGGATTCATTCACCGAAACACTGTCAATGGTCTTACTGTTCACACAGCACGCTGCGGCCTCCTATCTGACGCTAACCAGGGCTTTAATGAATGAACAAATAAAAGCAAGGCCGTGTCTGTCTGTAGGTGGATCCTCAGCAGCACAGGTGCACCAGGGCTGAGGCCGAGCACCGTCTGGATCTGCCCTTCACCGGTGATGACAGAGCAGCTAGTGATGGCAAGAGCTGAGTGAGTGTGTGTGTGTGCACAACCATCGCACCACCTGCAGTTACTTATCACCTCCCATCTGGCTGCTGGAGGACAGATGGCAGAGGCACCTGACACACGCAGACAGCCCAGCGAGCGGAGCCTCTCACTGCGCCACGCTGAGCAGGGAGGTGGGCTTCAGGCGATGGAGGCTGGAGGCAGTGGGACAGAGTCTGGACACATGGAGCCAGTTTGCCTCACTAAAAGCTAGTGTCATGTCTGCAACATCTCTACCTTGTCATTATCTGTCCCTGCATGCCCTAATTTCAGCCCCCGTGGCTCCCTGGGACACCTATAATGATGGCAGCACAGAGCAGAGGGCTGGTGCCAGTGGAACAGGCCCCGGGGCTAACAGTGCTAGTGACTCACAGAGTAAGGAGGAGAGAGCACGCAACCTGGCTGGACGTTCAGATTGAAGACACACGGGGCAAATGAGAGGTTGCATGTGGCATAAACATGCATGTAAACACACTCAACCACCGCCTCCACTTCCAGTCCCACCAGCTGCCCCTCTGAAAATCCATAATTGGCTGGAGATCGTACCCTTAGCCCGGGGACCTGCAGGCCACTCAGGGCCTCTCCGGGGTTATGGAAGTAGCTAGAGATGTGTGTACATGCGTGTGTGTGTGAGGTTGTGTGTGTGTGTGTGTGTGTGTGTGCTGCTGAGGCCTGTGTAACTGCCGTATCCAGGACTAATTCAAAGCTCTGCTGAGCCTTGCGCCCTGCCAGGCGCTGCACTTTAATGTCAAGGGGGCACGTTGGGAGCCTACGGTGCGCCGTGCAATTATCAAGCATGATGGGACACGGAGAGAGGAGAACATCTGGCACTTGGTGGACGGGGGGCGGGACACACCTCCAACTTCCCTCCCACTTCTTGTGCACAGGAGAGGCTTTCCTTTGATCTCCAGCTGGAGCTGTCTGCCGTGCCTCTCCAGATCAATCATACCGACGCGGGGTTAGCTCAGCCATCAGTATCATCGCACCGCACCGACGTCGGCCATGTTGAAGCCTAAACCGTACATGCATAAGGTTCAGTGTAAAGGTTTTCCGGGCTGGAGGTAAAAGAGGGTTGTCTGTTCACCTATTAACCCCGCGCCTGCTGCATCTGCTCGTATCTGTTTCCCACTGTACAGTCAGCAGTCTTGCTCTCTGTCTCTCCCAGAGACAGGCAGACTCCCAGACCCTGAGCACGGGGTTATAGTTTAACTTCAGTCCCCTGCACTGTAACCAACATTTGGACATGTCTCACTGTCCAAATGAAAACAAACTGCTCGGCCATTACACTAAAACGGGGCATTTATGCTTCATTAGCTCTTTACAGGCTCTTTCTGTGATTAATTCCTGCGTAATAATACGACACATGGTGTGAAGTGAGTCACAGAGACGTTTAAATAACACCTCGCTGTCTCGTTTACACGGCTGATCTCCGATGTCTCCTGATCATTAGAGCTGTGAAAACAGGCAGAGAATACAACAAATAACAACAAAAAAAAGGCTTTTCGCTGACATGTGTTCGCCATCTTGTCATGTTTAGGACGTTATACAGCCATGTGACATCATATTCCTGACTCGCGGGCACACTGTCCTTTGTCCAATTAGGGATGTTGTGGAGTAAGGTAATGGAAACGGATGTGTCCTCTAAAAAAGAAAAAGGAAAAAGTAAAGGGATGGCTTAATTGAAAAGTTAAACAAAATAGTTCAGTAAATCTCTGTGGCCTCTTTGAAAGAGAAGGTTTCAATCGAGACCAGGAACGCTATTGACTGAAGCAAAAACCGTAGGAAAACAAAAGGAAAACTTTCTGGTTTCAACAAAGCCTCCGTTATGAAGACCCCCGGAGCTACGCCCTGAGCACGCCGCTGATGTCATCTTCATCAAAACACGAGATGTATATTATTATTTCTTTCATATCCCACTATGTCGAGACATCAGGGCTCGTATCCGCTCTCTTTGTTGTGTGCGAGTCAAACTGTATCCAGTGACAAACAAGCGGCATCTTCCTCCCGGTTCCTGCTGTTGCCCCGGTGCCCATTATTGGATGGCATTACAAACAGATGTTGCAGGAAGACGTTTGGAGCACTTATGTTCACTTTGCCCCCCCCCCCCCTCCACCCCCCTCTGGTAATGAGAAAAAGGAGAATTGGATTATATGACATTTCTTTTAACAGGATTCACTGGAAGCTTTTCAAAGCCTCTGTCTTGAGAAGACGTTTCATTAGAGGCGAAGTCCGTGATTCTCCTTTAAAAAAAAAAAAAGGAGCGGTTATAAAGTCCTGGTTATTTTCATGCCGTTTTTTGTTTAGCTTCAGTTCTTCCCAGCAAACGGACTGGATAGGTGATAAATCACTGAATGACCTTTCCGTACTCCAACCTGCTATCAAACACCAAACTTTTTTTTTTGATTTAAGGCCTTTAAAAGCTGCAGTCTGTGGTTACTGTGCTCTGACTGCCACAAACAGCGTCTTTCACTGCTCTTTCTTTCTTCTCTAAATATGGGTTTGGGAGTTTCTCAGCTTTCAACAGCTAGCTCCAGGCACGCTGAAAGACCATTTCTCTCTGCCACTCCCTACCTGGAAATACACCTCACAATAACATACGCAGCGCCTTACATCATGCTTTTCCAACGGCGACAGGTGAGGTGAAAGGCCTGCAGGTGAAGTCGTGAGCGGTGGACTTTCTGTGGCCTCGTCCTCAGGAGACACGACAGAGAAATGAACGGCTCCTGGGTGTTCAGTAGAAACTGTGTCAAATATAGGAAGAGGTTGATAACGACAGCTTCTGACTATAGCTTTGATTATAGGTTGACGTCAGAGTAAAGAGTTAGCATCGTTAGCTACTTCCAGTTGCGCTTTCTCAAAAGAACAACAACAAAACTACATGTATTTTAACAGCTTTTAACTCTGAAGCTGTTCACTGGCTTCATTATTAACACTTCAGACGACCCTGTACATGACCTGCCCTAATTCCTCAATCTCACATCCTTCCCCGTAATTACAGATCACGCACATTGTTGTGGTGCCTCAGCATTTGAAGGCCTCTGCCGAACGTGTAAATCATGTCATTACACTGTTTGAACAGGAGAGGTTAGGCCTAATTACACGCCTGTGGGGCAGCTCGAGGTGCCGAGGCGCCGAGGTGAGCTTCAAGCCTGTTTATGTAACAGGGGGAGAATGTGGGGAATGACAAAAGACCTGCGACAGGAACGGGACAGCAGCAGCTTCTGACAGAGGGGGGGGGGTTAAAAGGCAGGTTGGAGGAATCCTTTCCATTCCACACATTGCTGCGCATCAGCACAGGGCGTGGGGAAAGACAGACGCAGCGTTTGTCGGACATTAAATCTCTGCTAAAGTGTTGTTTTCGTCTGTCACCAAGCTGTTCATCAAACGTGTGTGGCTCCTCGCTCGGGTCCCGCCGCTCGACGCTCCTCTAACATCCAGGCTCGTTTCAGGACTAAGTCGGACTTTTCTGTTTCTTTTAGCTTGAATTTCACATTGAGTTTGTCGTCTTTATCTTATCACCCCCCCCCCCGCCCCTCCCGCCCCCCTTCTCCACTGCACCAATATCTTGACACTGACCTTATGTGCAGTGAGTGAGGAGACAGAGAGGAGGTTATGTTTGTGTGATATGAGTTGTAACATACCTCAAGTCTTAATCTAAGGCTTGTGTAAATAACAGTCTCGAAGCCTGGACCACTTCAAACAGCCGTGTACAGTACGGCCTTTGATCGAAAGCCCCTTCCCCACACTGTTTGTCCAATAATAAAGAACTGTTTCATTACTGAGACTTTATGTTTTTCCTGTGGGATTCTGGGACTTATCTCGAAAGGCCTCGCTCTCGCTCACCTTCTCCCAAGACAGATTGGGTCCTTTTCAGGGTCCTCTCAAGGTCACATAGACGTGGTCTCAGTGATAGGGAAAGGGAAGGGGGTGGGGGTGGGGGGGAGTGGCACCGGACCAGGAGATACTGTATCTTCAGCGTTCTTGTGTGGAAGGTTTGTTCCTCCTCCTCCTCCTCCTCGTCCTGCTGCTGCTGCTGCTCTGGTTCTCACACACACACACACGGAGCAGATAACGAATGTGAACCTCCGACGATGGAACATGTGTCCGCCAGTGTTATCATGGAGACAGATGGAGACAGAGGAAGATGATTAGTGGGTGGGGAAGTTTTTTCTTCTGTAAAGGCGTCTGGAGACTAACATTCTTACACAGCAAGTGTGGAGCGTTACATCAAGAGATGAACAGAGAGACTGTGCAGAGTTCGTTCAGTTCAGCCGAAGAAATAAGAACTGGTGTTGTTCATACTCACAGCCGGTGTTTACAGATCACAAAACCTCTACTTTCCCTAATATGACAAGTCAGTATGTATAATAACTGCACATCTTACAGGGAGATGTATTCTGGGATTATTCAAATCTCATATATTTAACCGATAAATAACTTTGGCCTATTTCTATCACATGATTGGAAACATTCGTCCAGTACAGTGGGTCTCTCTCTTCTGAACATTTTCCATGGCTCTGCAGCTTCACCAAGGTTTGAGAACAAAGCATCTCTATTTGCTTTGTGTACTTTATGAATTCAATGAAATCTAAATTTACATTTTCATTAGTTCAATAAAATAAAATACTTTTCCACATCACTGTCGTAAAAACTGCTTCAAGCGATTCATAATCTTGTAGCTCTGCCATATGTTTTGATGATTTTCTTCTCCGTCTCTCGTTCCTGTTCAGTTTGTTGTCCGTCGATGGATCTGCTAGGAAAGGAGGGACATCGCTGCGTTATTTGCTGTCGAGGACTTCCCCCTCTTTCCATCCTCCGCCTCACGAACACTGGGACCGGGTACGGCTCGGCTCGGCTCGGCTCGGCATGGCTCGGCCCCTCCGCCCTGGACTCTAGCGCGCACACAAAGAATTCAGTGAAAAGCAAAAAGCGAGAGTAGACAGTTTCTCAGGAGAGGGGACAATGGGCGTTCTCCTCCATTTGGTTCACTCTTTTATCCTCAGACGTCCACAAGGGACGTAATTGTTTGGACACAATGCGATATGGGGCAGAGCTTTAGAAGACGCATCGCTTTTAATTAACTGTTGGTAATGATCTCATTATTGGGGCCGAGCGGGCTCCCCCGGACCCAGCGCTGTGCGCAGAGGTGAGTCTGGGGTCACCGTTCTGAAGGCCCCACACTAACTGACAAAACATGGAGGAATTTGTTTGTGCCGCCACGGCGCATCAGCTCAGACACTGTTGGACCGAACCACTTCATTCAGAGGAGAGGGAAAATGATGTTTTCATATCAGTTACACAAACATTTGGGGGTTGTGTTCTGCACACGCAGCCGCTCCACCGCTGCTTTTCTTCTTCTTCTTCTTCTTCTTTCATATTTTATACAGAAAAGGAACATGTTTCTCCAACTACTGCAATTCGACCTGTTTTATAAACCTCAAATCTTTACATGCACCTGCGAGAGACAGAGAGAGAAAGTATAAGTTCAGACCCGAACCACCCTCCAGTTTGAGAGGTCAAGAGGTCAAGGCTTTGCTCTGTCCTGTGGAAGAATCCCACTGAGGCCTGGGTTGAACTTTCTAGCTGATGATTTGACATTGATGAGTTTTCTTTTGTGATCATAAAGGAGCCTTGAGTCAAGCTTGTGGAGTCAGTAAAGCTACCACTGTTCCCGGAGCTCCATACATTGAGCTGACGTGGATCTTGGGATGTGCAGCTGCCCTGAGACGGCCCCAGGTGAGACGTGATTCCTGACTTGTATAAATCTATTGTGCACTCTCTCCGACTTGCACTTGGACGTCACAAGCCTCTGTTGATACAGACGCTAATAAGTTATCAACTGCGGGCTGCAACAAAAGAGTCTAGTTGCTGCTCTGTGGACTTTCCCAAGAAAACAATGAGCCGAAATGAAAAATAAAAGCTGCTGCCGGCCGTGCCAAGTCGAGGAGGTAAAGGTGATACCAAGGGAGGGGAGAGGAGATCAAGGACACAGTGTAAGACAGGAACAGACGAGTGTAAGGGAGGAGAAGTGGGGGATTTTTTGGAGGAGTGTTCAAGATCTTATCCGCAGACAGGCCAGAGGAACGACTGGCTCCCCCAGGGATGATCCTCAACCAGTCCTGCCTCGTACACACTGACCTAACCAGCGCTGTTCACAAGCGTGTGTGTGTGCTCTCACATGATCGCCTGCATAAGTACATTCACATGCATCCATGTTCTTTGAAGAGAGAGAGGAGGGGGATTTTTGCTTTAAAGTGTTCTCCGCTCTTTATTTGTGTATCTCCCTCCGGGGTTCGTGTGTCTGTGCTGCCGCCTTATCTGCCATCGCAGAGGTCGCGCTGGTGACTCCGTACGCCCTCAGCCAATCACAGTCAGGCTTCACAGAGGTCATATACTGACTGAGTTTGTCTCTGTTTGTCTCGATGCCGATGGGAGAAAAGCCCCATGAGAGACTCTCAGCATTTTGCTTCTGTCTCGGAGGAGGAGCCACACATTGAGACAAAGACTTAATTATACCGTATGTAATAAAGACCCGGCGCTGCACACCTGAAGGTTTGGATGGGTGTGGTGAAAACACTGAATCAATGGGTGTGGCCTCTCTTTATCCGAGCTCTAATTATGGGATAATAGTGTGTAATGTTTGTCTGTGTTTCGGAGCCTCCTTTGAAAGCAGAGCAGTACGGGCGACACGGCGTTCAGAGAAAATCACCGTCCGCCACGGGAGCCAGGTTCTCGCTGGCAGCGGGTCGCCACGCTGTCCTTGACGAGTCAGTCAGCTCGAGGTATGGAACTGGTCCCAGTCACGCAGCGAGGTGGTGGCATGCCATGGTTCTTGTCAGCGTTCCCGAGTAAGCACTGGTTCTTCAGAGCTGGATCCCTTCAGGGAAACGAGGAAGATGAAATGTGCAATTTACTGTCCGAAACTGTCCTCCCAAGAAAAACAACAGCATCGCTCGGCCCTGTGAATTAACATCAGTTCTTTCTTGAGGTTGGACTTTTTGCATTCCTCTCGTCTTCGCACTGTTACCTCCTCAGCCAACGCGTGCGTTACTTGCAGTCACACACGTAAGGATTCGTGTGCTGTTTCCAATGAATCATACACAGGCAAATTAGCACCAATGTCCTGAAGTAAGGCTGCAGCACATGTGAAAACGCTGGTTTCTGTGACACTATGGGTGGATTCTGTGATGTCAGTGTGAATGATCACCTTTAGCTTCATCGAAGAAGTTGCAGAAGTCTGCAAAGGGAGGTTTCCTATCTCATGCAGCTAACATGGTTGCTCTTTGTTTTAAGCTCCAGAGCTGACGCCACGAACCGCATAACCGTAACTTATTACACGTCAAACCCCCTTTTTTCTCCCCACATTTCCTCTCCATCGCTACACGATCACCTTTCAATATAAAAGGCGCACACAACGTTGCTTAAACCGCTGTGACACAGGGCTACAAGCACCGGTTCATACTGGAACCTTCAGGCTTCGAGGGTACGAGGCTGATTTTCTACAATTTATTGTCACGATTATAAAACGGTGGATTATTATTCATAAGGTTTAAATCAACACAAATCTAATCAGCTCCAAAACAAAAAAAACAGAACATCACAGCCTTTAGTCAAAACTGC
The DNA here is from genome assembly GCA_021432705.1 of Caranx ignobilis. Taxonomy (NCBI): domain Eukaryota; kingdom Metazoa; phylum Chordata; class Actinopteri; order Carangiformes; family Carangidae; genus Caranx; species Caranx ignobilis. Next base: position 17,669,308 of record MU269986.1, on the reverse strand, counting down.
TCCCGGCCACTTGAACGAGTGTTTAGAGTTGTATGTATCTGTGCCGCTCTGATGTCGGGGGTGTTTAATCGCCAACAGAAGAGCGGCCCTGTACTTGTCAAAGCAGAGTAAATCTTTCTCCCTCTAAATCAAGGCAAAGTGCAATAAAAAGAAGTACTGTAACATATTTAAAACATCCCGTTAAAAGGGAGAATGCTACTCTTGTGTTCCCAGGAAATCCCAGGGAGAAGTGGCCGAAGGAACCCGCGCGGTCCCCGGCAGCAAAGTAAATGCATTTGACAAACCTCATGTTTTATGTGCTCGCTCTCTCTCTGCGCTGCTTGGGGCTGCACGGCTAATTCAATTCAAGACACTGAATTATTCCTAAACTGCTTTTATCGCCCGTGTCTCAGGGTTTCACCGTTACTCCATTTGGCAGGGCCGGCTGCGACGGGTCGGGCGGTGGTGGTGGTGTGGGTGGGGGGGTGGTGAATACGCACGTTGTTTATTTTATTCATTATCTGGAGGTTTGCCAAGAAGCCTATTACAGCTAATAGACCATTCTGTGGTGCATTATAATATAAACAGAATGTTTTACACGCCCATAAAGACAAAATATGAACGTTCCTATAGTGAGGCTCTAACTGGATCCATATAGGCCACAGCAACTCTAGACTCGGAGCGGGGGGAGACGCTGGAAGGCATGCTCGGACTTCTGAGGAGCTTCAAAAGGGGCGTTTCCTGGACTTTTAAAGACTAAACACAGGGAGAGCACGCAACATGGCGTGTGTGTGTGTGTTTAGAGTACCTGAGGGTTGCAGATTGCACACTTGGACATTGTATGGGTGTGTGTGTGTGTGTGTGGTGTGCTGTGGTCTGATGAGTCAGTCGCCTCACTTCTCAGGCCCCCCCCCCCCATCCCCCTAAACACAGTGTGGTGGGCATCCTTTGTCAAGTGGTGCACTACAGGAAGGAGAGAAGAAGAGTTCCTGATAAAAAGACGATAAATGTAAACACACAGAGAGGGACAGTGAGTGACAACAAGGGGGAGACACCGAGCTCCAGCGACGTCCGGTTTGATTCCCCTCGTGAGCTCATGCGTCATCAAAGTCACGGCGCGCAAACCCCGCCGCTGCCGCCGCTCCTCAAACAACCCAGCCTCACGCACCTCTGTGTTCAGGGTGTGGATGAACATGAACATGATGAAATCGTCGAAGGCCGACCGAAATCACTTCCAGCGCAGCTGTGGGAACGTCGTCCTCCCACATGGGATGTACTGTAAACACAAACACACTCCTAAGTGCAGCAGATGAGCTTGTACACGAGGTTATTGTGCATGTTATGACTAAAGCATGAAACTAGTGCTCCTATAAACCAGCACATTCAGACACCGAGTGTGGTCCGGACTAGCAAACTAGCATGTTAGCCTCCGACAGTTTCAACCTGCAGCTGTTACACACACACGGGGGACAGAAAGAGACAAGTGTCCTGTGAAACTCAGACTCTGGCTGCAGCCTTTATTTGATTACAGAGACCGTACGGAGACGCTATAGGATTTTGTTGGTTTGTTGTTGTGCGAGGATGATTTTGATTAACGTGGGGGGAAATGAGAGCTGGATACAGTACAGGCTCGAACAGGGGGCCGGGTGACATAAAGGGAATGGTATTGTTTGTTGGATGGAAACCTCGAGGCCTTATGGGTGAGTTGTTTTTCAGACATGTGAGAGTAACGCTGCAACACCTCCCTCCCTCCCTCCCTCCCTCCTCCCTCCTCACTACACACACTCGCTCTCACCAACACATGGATATGACGTTTATCTGTAGTTGGCAAACGAGTGCAGCTCCGTCCTTCATCTTCCTGCTGCTCCTTAACAGCTGAGCAAAAAAACCCAGAGGAGAAAGAATGAAAGTGTTTGTTCAGTGTGTATGTTTCGCTGTGTGTGTGTGTGTGTGTGTGTGTGCTGTGCATATTGAAGCACGAGTAGCAGTGTGTGTGTCTGGTGCTAATGGAGTTATCGTTAGTTGATGAAGGCCTGTGTCTAAACATCTCCCCAAGGGGTTGTCAGTGGACAACAAGAACACTGTTTACATAATGCACACACACACACACACACACACACACCACACACACACACACACTACGTCCCTCCCCAGACCCATGACCACAGGCCCACCCTGAAAACACCACTCAGAGAGCAACATGCAAGATGCTTTAATTAACACACACAAATACAGATTTACCCTCACATCTTCAACACACACACACACACACACACACACACCTCCCTCCTCCAGTAGCTGAGTGTTTGTACACAAACTACTGTCTGCTGGTGGGAGCTGCTAATTGAACGGCCGTATCCTCCTCTAAATACCCCTCGTCTTTCATTAAGCAGGCCTCCTGGGAAGTCCAGCGGACAGCACAGTAAATATTTGCCCTCTATCTGTCTCTACTCCTCTGCTGACATGAGCCTTTTTTCCCCCCCCCCCCCCCCCCCCCCCCCCCGCTCCTGCCACCAATCCAAACCCTGTCCTTTCCCATCATCCTTTACTTCCCTTCTTTTTTTCTCTTTCTTCCCTTCTCTTCTTCTGCAAACAGAATGAAAGCGAGGAGCAGGCAGGACAAACACAACGCTGAGGGTAAACATGCAAAGAGCTGCTTGTTAAGCTTAAACACATGTCACGCAATGTGCACGCACACACACACACACACTTTGGGGAATGAGGCAGCTGCACTAAAATGCACAGAGCAATTATTTACTTAATAAAGATACTGGTTTATTTTCTGCAGCCTTGATCTTTTTGCAACCAGCGACCAGCTCTGCATCAACATCTCATTTTACCTTTATCATCAGGTAAAACTGCAGCCGCTACAGTCTGGATATTGCACACCTGGTCATACTGTGAAAGCATCAGAGCAGAGAAATGAACACAAAATGAGCCGTCATGACTTCCTGTAACTTTGTGATGTCACCCGGTCACACCATGCAACCCTGCAGGATCTGGTTTCAGCCAATCAGAAGAGAGAGAGGACCAGAGCCTGATTAAGTATTTTAGCACAGCACCATATAACAAGTGCAACACAGTGGAGCTAAAGGCATGTGCCTAGTTACACAGAGACACATACCACAGCTACGACCCTCTCTCCACACACATGACCTTTAATTACTCATTAGCTACTGGCCGCATATAGTTCAGCAGTCAGGAGCCTGACTTCGTCCTAATGTGTCTGAGCCACAGTACAATAGATTTAAAGCCTGTAATGTTCGTGTTTGGCACCTCAGGCCTTGACATCATCCTGCGCCGCTGGAACGGAAAGAGTGATCTTATGTGCGGCGTCACTGCCCTGCACATGCTAACGCTTCCTATGGGCAGCGTGTCATTCTCTAAACTGCTGTTAATGTCACTGTATAATGACACGGCGCACGTAAAAAGCAGGATCCCGGCTCAGTGAATAGCAAAACTTCACGTTTGACGACAACGCACAAAGACGACGCACAGTGCCAACTCTATCTGTGCATTAGAGAATAAAGATGAACAGAGCCTTTCCTGTTGAGCTCGGCCTACAAGGAGACGCTAATCCCATAATGAGTTATAATGTCGAGTAATGACACTTGTTAAAACCTTAAATAAGCTCTCAACAAATGAAATGGTCCGGGACATTCTTCCTGATACGTCACAAAGAGCCTGCAGGCTGCTGCTCTCAGCCTTCACCTCCACATGCAAATGCCTCTGCACCTCTGCCTCTGTCTATGTAAACGCCAGGGATCTATGTTTAGTGGCCATTATGAGTTGGCGCTGGAACAGAGCCCCGAAGATGAAATGAATGGAGAAACCGAGGGAAGATGAGAGGTTTCTTCGGGCTCAAATGACAGGGTAATGGGACCTACAAAAGCTGTCCCAGACACTCCACAAGTCTGTGAGCGGTGGCGGAGGCTGAGTGTTTGTCCACAGTTGGTGTGTAATAGTTTTCCAAATGTCATCATCTGAATGGAAACGCTCGACACCTGAGGGGGTTTTGGTGGAAGGGGGGTGTTTACTTCCCTCTGCGTGAAGCAAAATGACACACAATTCATATTCTTCTCATATATTATATCCCTGGTGCATGTTTCGACCTGAGGAGCAGAAAGAAGAGCGGAGAGCAATACATGAACCATAGGGTCGACTAGGTTGTTAGCTCTGCTGTTACTGTGCATCTCCATGTGTGTGTAAGTGAAATCACACAGCAGTGTTGTATGGCGTGAGCTGCCAATGACCCCGCAGGTGTTGGAAAAACATGAATGACTAGAAATACCACGTCACAGTTGGTTGCCTTTATCAACGAGCCAAGCTGCAGGAAATACAGCTGCAGCCTCCGCGGCCTGAGTAACAGTGTTTAAAAATAGCCAGAAGTGTTTTAGCAGAACATGATGATGTCACAGTGAAGCTGACCTTTGACCGTTTTAATATAAAACATCATCCATTTAACCTGTTAGACCGGAGTTGTGTTAAACTCACTGTCAGAGGAGAGAGCTTGAGCTCATTGTGACCTTTGACCTTTCTAACTCAGCTCATCTTTGGGTCCAAGTGGAAAAAGTGGAAAAAAAAAAAAAGTGAGCCATCATATTCAAGAGGGCAAACACATATTTTTTGAGGTCATCTTGACTTTGACCTTTGACCAACGACCTCTAATGAGGTCATCCTTGGGTCCAATTAGCTTCTGCGATCTCAAAGAAACATAACTTCACACCATTGATTCATCGAACGGGAGCCAATGTGTAGTTAAAGTGTCGGTAACTTCAAGTGGTGACATGCTGTCTGATGATGAGGAGGAGGAGGAGGAGGAGGACGAGGAGGATAAAAAAAGGATTTTAAATGAAGGATAAACCAGAAAAATGTGCACAATAGCTGTGTTTCGTTGTCATGACAGCAAATATGTCCGAGCACACACACACACACACACACACAGAGGAATTCAGATGTCCGTTGGCTTTGATGTCATCTCTCCTCACAGTGTTGAGTACATTTTTAGGATAATTACGGATGTGTCCTATTAACAAATTCAATTCAAGCCCAAAACCACAGCGGATGTTTCAGGCAGAGCCGCTCTCTCTCTCTCTCTCTCTCTCTCTCTCTCTCTCGGCTTTAAGTCAGCACTTCTCCCTGGCAGCAGCCAGAAAGTCCCATTGAGCTGGTTGAAACCAGTTTCGGGGGTTAAATGACAGGTCTGGAGCTGCTGGAATTACACAGTTTGGTGGAAAGCTTCTGTTCCCAGAAAATTATGGCAGAAACGAACTGTCATTGTTCAGACGCCGCCGTCGTCGTTTTGGGGAGGTGTGGGGTGGGGTGGGGGGGTGGAGTGAATGCTTCTGCGGGTCTTTTTTCCTCATCCTATGGTAATCCAGGATGAGAGGGATGATGGGACGTTCCCCTGACGAGGCAGCGGCGGGTCACCGTGTTTGTGTTCTCACGCCGGCGATTGTGAAAAATGCAACACAAACGTTGAACTTAGCGCTGAAAACCAGCTGTTCCTCCCTCAGCTCCCCAGGTGTGTGTGTGTGTGTGTGTGTGAATTCTGGCTTGTTACCAGGTGCTTCTTCTTATTTCTTCAGCCCTGCTTACAAACACTAATTACCATGGTAAACCATTCCCAGGCTACAGCGAGGCCTCTGGCAGTGCACGGCAGAAAACAACAGCAGGCAGAGAAATGTGTCCAAACGGAGGTGTCAGAAAACACAGCGTGTTTGATTGGAGCCTTTTTACGGCCTCGGACCGCGAGCAGGGCACGACGCAGGTCTCAGATAGAGGACGTCGGCGCTGTGACACGAGGATCAGATCAGGACTCGAGCATCCGCAGACTAGACTTCTGAAATGAAAAACAAAAGTCAGGGACATTTACGATCCAAGAGCTGCTGAAGTTACGTGTAGCTTGGCGTCCTGATTAGTCATTAGACTCAGCAGATCATATTCCTATTGCATCCGATCCAGACCACAATAAACACAAGGAACAACACCCTGAGGGAGCTTTACATCTACTGTCGGGACAGTTTGCCTCACGTTTGACTGAAGAAGAAGAAGAAACGGTGGAATAATGATGTTTAATTAATGATGTCGTGCGTTAAAAGCAGAAATAAACATGTAATCTGCCGAATCTGATGGTGTTGAAGGAACTGGAAACATCAAGTAGGACTTTCAGTTCTCTCTCTCTCTCTCTTTTTTTTATTTCCCCCTTTGTACCTGGAACCATTGGGTTGAAAACAGGCATTACCTGCTGTAAACACGCATTTGACTGACAGTAATGAGCAGGTTAAAGTCATCCACCTCCCACCAGACGAGCGCATGAACAACGTGTTGTACAGCCATTGTTTACATTCAAACTAAACCATGTCTCAGACTATTTCCGAGGCTCTATAATAAACATAATTATATATGGTTTTATAAAAATGTACATTTATCGAATGAAAAGAACGACGGCTAAATGAACTGTTGATATTTTTTGCTTCTGAACTGAAGTGGGCCTTTTATTTAAAGCACAAACAGAGGCTGTTGTGATGCATTCAAAGATCACATGTTTATTGGTATTGAGCTGGCTGGACTGTTGGACCGTGTGTGTGTGTGTGTGTGTGTGTGTCCCACCCCCCCTCGCTCGCTCCCTCCTCACCGCTGCTGCATGTGGACGGATGGTATTTACTGAGACCTGAATAATGACTTGTTTCAGTTTAACTCTGAACAATTACAGATAATTTGGTAGTACAGTAAATGAGGGGAAACACAGACAGGGCTCTGCTCTGACGCCTCCCACATACAGACACTGTAAGTGTGTGTGTGTGTGTGTGTCTCTCTCTATACGTACCATACACACACACACACACCTCTAGACGTACCGTACGCACTTTAGTTCATTTTGCCAAATCACCCAACATGTTAAATTGATCTCATAAACTTGCATCCAATTACACTTTGGTTTGGCGTCTGTGGTAACCAATCAGGAAGACATGGTATTTATATGAAAACTTTCAACTACCGTCTCTGCTTCCCCCGGCGTCTCGCTGTGTGGTACGTCTTCTCCTGAAACGCTCGTAAAAGTTGCGGCTTTGTCGAAAAACTCGTTACGTTTCGGAGCCTCTCAGCGCCTCAGCTAATGGCAAACATAAAACTATAACTGGTTCTGGAGGGGCAGGAGTCGATGCCAATGGGATTAATGAGTCAAGGGTGAAGAGAGGAGTGATGCCTCACTGCCGGTGACTCATCATCACGGGGACAAAAACTACATGTAGAGTCACTGGTGTGTGTGTGTGTGTGTGTGTGTTTGGATTCGACTAACTGAGATGTTGTCTCCGCGGCAATGTCGTCATGCCTTTTTTTTTTTTTTTTTTTTTCCAGCAGGCCTTGATGCGTCTTTGTCTAAACAACCTGGCGTTCATCATGCTGCTCTGCATCTGTTCCCAGACTTTTACTGCATTCTTTCGAACGGCCATTTTGGAGATGCGCGTCACGTCTGGAAAACATTGGCTTTTATCATTCGAAGAAGAAGAAGAAGAAGAAGAAAAAAGAAAACATCCCTCCAGCTCTCCTAAGGCTCTTTTTCCAAACAACAGGAAGTCTAGCGGCGTTTGAAACTGTAACCAAACCTGCCTGTGCCCCGACCGCCGACCCTCCCCCTCCTCCACTCCCCATCTTTGATGAGTGTAATTGGGAGTTGGTTCCATGGTAATGAAAAGGTAGGGCAGCCTCAATGATGTATAATCATCATACGCAATAAAAACTGAGAGGGACACAAACCAGGAAGTGGAGGAGGCGGGGGGAGGGTGGGGGGGGGGCTTGAAACAAAGAAGAGGAGTTCGCAGTAGGTGGAAAAGAAGAAGACTCTCTCTCAAGCTGATTTGCATTAATGTTTGTCTTCCTGCCACCGACGCTGGAGGACGGAGGCAGCGTCTACAACATACACACTGCAGGCTGCTCCAGGCTGTAACTGGATATCATAATGAGCCGGCCCTCCTGCTGGGCATTTCTTCCTGTCTCTGCTCTGCCGGAGACAGTCTACACCTGAAGCACAGCACAACGCTCGTCCCTCATTTTCCTTTTCCAGCCAAAAAAAAAAACCCCGTTGTCTCTTTTTCTTGGATTCATGCACGTACTTAAAGTCACAGGACACGGTCGGCTTATGATTCATACGTATGTGACCGACAGAGCCCGATGCGATGTCCGCTCTTCTGTGCAGAGTTCGGCTGCATCACTGCAAACACAAAGCATTAATGCTGCACAGAAACACTGGCATAAAGAAGCTAATCCATGTGTTACTCATCATCACCGGTGATGACATGCTAACATGCTAACCCGTCGCTGCACACGCACAGTTAATGCAACATACAACTCAAATTTCAAAACCTAAAGATGCTGATAATGAACTTTAAATGTATGCAACATGAACATGAGGGAGCGGCCTCACACCCATATCAACGTAGCACATCCTGGCGGCCTTATAACACGTGTTGTGCTGTAAGTAGCATGTCGCTACGCTAACAGCTCAGCCACATTAAAGCAGCCACAGCAGCAGCAGCAGCAGCAGGAGCAGCTATAGGAAGCTGCATCGCCCCCCTCCTCCCACTAACTGGGACAGTGTAGATTCACATGTTGGCGTGTCTGTTTTCATTAAAGCAGCTTCTCCACCCACAGCGAGCTGTGAGTTATGGCAGACGCGCTGATAATTATTTCTCGCTGGCTGTTTTCTTGTGATCACAAGCAATTACTCTCCCAAGATCACACGCTGATTAGATTATCATATTGACATAACAAGCTTTGTTTTGCTGTTATTATGATAACGATCACAGAGCGCTCCGACGTTATATGTGGCGCTTACTAAATGTTTATCCAGCAATCACGTCTGACGGCTTCATTTATACAGACTGGATACTTGGAATAACTACTTTTCGTGAGCGAATCACCTTTTCGCCCGAAGCTGAGGAGGAAAAATAATTCCACTGACACGACGTAAGAAAATCAAACAAGATACTGTGAATTTCAAAAGCATTTTTAACACGAGGATAAATATTGTTACAGTGACGACATCATTCTTCGACTTGGAGGGTGAGGAAACGGGGGGGGGGGGGGTTAAGTGGTGCCCTCGTTTATGAGAGGCAGGTAGGAGCCGATTGAAGCTGTGTGTGTTGTTGTTGCCAGCAGACGCTGTGGTGGTGTGGTGGTGGTTGTGGGTGGATGGGGGGGTAGTAGTGGGGGGGGGGGGTAAAGCTACTGTGGAGACATACATGCAGGGGAATGAGTTTCATTAGCAGAGCACTCAGCGGGCCCCCGTCACTCACCCTGCCACTGGAGCAGAAATACACTGAACTGTTAAATAAGAGGCAACGCGCGACACGAGGCATCACAGCGCAACACACACACACACACACACACACACACACACAGACGGGAAAAAAAAAACAAAAAAAAACAAAACAATCTTCAAAGGGAATAACTAAATATGGAAAATCATCCTCGCAGGATTTTCTATGAGGTTATGAGGCCCATTAATCACACGGACATGTTTGGAGCCGCAGTCTGGAGCCGTGTGTCGTGAAGATTAAAAAAGAGGCCGAAACAGGACAAAAAACAGCCGAAGGTTTTACAGTCCGAGTCTAAACAGGATCCTGCTGAAGAGCTAATCCTCCACTAACAAACACAGCACGACATTAAATCTTTAGTTAAATCAACAATACGGAAATGATGAGCCGGTGGGAAATCTGCTGCGTAACAGTGAGAAGTGCTGCGGTGAAACTGCAGACCTGTGTGAATCTGTAGGAGAGTGTAGGCCGCTCTGTGATTGGCAGATGAACAGCGAAGACACCTCCATCATCTAATGACTTCACATTGTGCAAATGAGTTCACTGAACATTGATAGGGACGTGCTCCTGCCCATGGTTGCTGCTCGTCGCTGAGCACCTACAGTCCTGCTGCGAGCTCTGCTGTAAAGCACCAGTCATGTCCTCATCTCTCGAACAGATGGGGTAACGTCAGGTTGTGAGTTCTCCACAGGTCGTGAGAACCGTCCTCAAATCTAATTAAACAGAAACTGGCTGCCCGGCGTCCTGGACCACTACCACAGCTGTCTTCATTGTGCAACTTCGCTGTGCACCGGTTCAGGAGGGGAGTCCAGAAACCTCACCGCAGCGAGGCCATGGGAACCGAGAGAAAATGTGGAAACGGATCCAGAGTGTGGTTATGAATTCATGTTTCATTTTAGGCCATTTACCGAGGCTCTGATTTAGTGCGAATGAATCTTGCAGCGGGGGGGTGGGGGGGGGGCTCTTGGATGAGGAGTGATGCTGCAGATGCTAACAAATGAGAGACAAATCGTTTGTACGACTCGTAACACAGCTGTGATTCCAACGGTTTGGCATCTGGACGCTGCTGCGTTTACACACTATAGAAACCTTCCCACCAGCCTGACGACATGATCCTCCCTGCTGAGACGGGACGTTACGCTGCCATCTACCCAGGACACTTCTGGGTCTGCGGTCGGAACAAACAGCGCTTCACTCCTCGGCAAAGTGCGAGGAGTCAAGGAGGGTGGGGGGGTTGGGGGGCGGCCTGTCAGTCTGTCAGCGCTAATCGCACCTCATCTGGTTCCTGTTTGCAGTTTTACAGGGCTGCTGCCATGTCCCCCTCAGCACGCTCATGATTTCACCACCCCCTCCCCTCCGCACATACACAACACACCACACCACACCACCCCGCCACTTTCATATTCATTTGCCTGCACACAAACACACACACACACACACACACACACACTTGTTAAGTCAGGCATTGCTCATGGGACACTACAACAGGACACAGCGCTGTCGTGGAGTTTCCGCCATCCCGCAGCCAAAAGAAACACACACACGCACAAATATACACAAACCCTCCTGTGACAATGTGGTCTTCATTGAGCTGAGATGAGATTAGATGAAACTTTAATGATCCTTGCGGTGAAGCTGGATTGTTGCAGCTGCACGTAATTGGACACAGCTAGGATAAAGTAAGATGTAAATAAAAGAGAGCGGCAAAAAAAAAAGAAAGAAAGGAAGAAAGACCAAAGCAAAGTAAGGTGGAGTGGGCTGCACGGTTAGCATTAGCAGCATTAGCAACACAAGTACCACCAGGTTGTAAATGTGGTGAATGTGGAGATTCAAGCCCAGCCAGTTTTAATTTGATTTTTACAGTACGGTTATGTGCAAAAAGCACCAGAGGGGAAATCAGAGGAATAACCGTCATAGTGTTTGAGATTCATGGAGATGACATCACACGGCCGTGGTCATGAAAACAGGGAAATGGACGATGAAAAATTCCTGGAAGCGGCTGTGAGAACAGAAAGGTCTCGCCAGCAGCGGATATGTCTCTCACACACACACACACACACACACACACACTAATCCACTCGTAGGGGCACAGTGTCTTTCTCTCATTCACATGAACGCAGCAGACTGACTCTGTGAATGACTAAGTGTTTAAACGCTCACACACGCACTGCTCGCTATTCTGACATAAGCAAGTATAACAAAGGAAGTGGAGCTGGTGTGACCCGAGGTAACGTGTGCATGTTTTTCTACAGGCCTACACGTGCTGTTTCATCTTGAATTTTCCACCTTTATTGATAAAATACAAACTCGTTGAAGCCTCGAGTGTTTACAAAGCTCTACCTATATTCGCCAGACGGAGGCTCTAACACGGCACCAGTCTGTTAGGCAGCCAGCTCGCAGTGTTTATGGACTTATTAACGAGAACATCAGTGATGGTGTCAATCACTCAGTGTTTCACAGGGAGGCAGCGACTGGCTCACAGAAAGATGTGGGTTTCATTTGGTTTTGTTTTTGTTTTTTTTTCCTCAGATGGGGTAACTAAACCGACCCGGGCCGGGTGAAGCCTGAGCTTGAGTCGGGTTCATTTACTGAGAAACAGCAGCGCTGTAAGTGTACAGACGACGCCCACGGGGAACATGAGCAAATGAGAGTGTAAATAGTGCGTCGGCGTCAGTTTGAACGCAGCGTCACTTCGTGTGTTTAATGCTGGGAGGTTAAAGCTTACTGCAGGTAAAACAACTGGGTTGACATTTCAAAATATGCAAAAAATATTAAATATTTAAAAAATTTACTTTGTGAACAGTGCAGCTGAGGTTAGTTTGGGCTAAAAGCTGCCCAGATCCCATCAAAGGCGGCCGCGCCGTACCAGGCCGGGTCGGGCCTCCTGTCATCTCAATGGGACAGGAGTTAAGCCAGCGCTTCCTGTCAGACTGCGGGGCTCTCAGGTTCCACCTCTGGTCTAAATTATGTCTGTCTGTCCCAGACTGCCACACTAACCCTCACCCTCTCTTCTCCCTCCTCCCTACACCGCCATCATCCCCATGCCCACATCCCTCTCTCCCTCCCCCCTGTCACTACTCCCCCCCAGCGCAGGGTTGGAAAGACTACCAGACACCCTGCTCCAGCGGAGACACACCGACAATTCGCCCCAGTGAGGGTAAAATTACAGAGCAAGAAACGAGCTTCAAAGAAGGCGTGCAGCATTTTAACACAGTTCCTTCGTTCCTATACATGAACTGATAAAGTTATAGATCTGTAATGATCTGAATGATACCAATCAATTAGCTTTAGCTGAGATTAGCTTGTTAAACTCGTTTGAAGGTCACAGTCTTTTTAGATTGAAATTCCAGCTGTGTTTCTCCGTGAACCACCTGCAGCTGGTTAGCTTAGCTTAGTTTAGCTTAGCTTAGCACAAAGACTAGAAACAGACTGCATCAGCTAGCCTGGCTCTGGCCCCAGGTCACAAAACCCACCCACCCACCTAAAGTTCACTAATTCATCATGGATGTGTAGTTTGTTTGTGTGTTTTTAATGAACATAAAACACAAACAAACACAAACTCTAGTCAACAATAAAGTACAAGATCAATACCAAACACATCCTTGGAGTGAACTGAGCTGCGGATCTATAACTCAGAGTAGGTTTAGCTTATTACCACCACACCCCCCTCTGACACTGCAGGCTGCAGACTCCACAGGTCTGCCCAGTGTTGGGGAGACAGCCTCAATCTGCTTTTCACCCTTAATGCTCCACAGATGAGGGACGGCACCGTCGCTGTAACCACACAGGACGTTCCTGCCTGGCTCCTGCTCCAAGCAGCAGCAGCTTGGCGTTGCTGCAAGAGCTTGAAAGGAGGGGAGAGAGGTGACGGGTGGAGGAGAGAAGCAGGGCTGCAGTAAAAGCATTTTCCTGTACAACCCCACAGGGGAATCAAAGCAGCAGAGGAGGAGGAGGGGGGGGATTATCACAAAGATCTTTTGAGTGGGGAAAAAAAACTTTAATGTTAAAAAGGTTAGAGTGGTCACATAACCTCCCACACTGAGAAAGACGGCAAATGAAAGCCAGAGCTCCTGCTTCCAGCTCGCAGGTTCAGGACTCACAAAGAGCAACCGTGGAAATACAAAGTTATGTTTAATTCAACATGTCTCAGAGGAAATCAAAGGCTAAATAAAATGACATTTGCATTAACGTGCAGGAATAAATAAGGGTTGAGGAGGCCACAGGAGACAGATAACCAAGCGTGGCGGATGTCTTATCCTGAAACTCTAAATGGGTTTTAAATGTCCTTTTGTGGCTTGAACTTATGAATCTGGTTAAAATGGGCTCCTCCTGGCCCCAGGGCAGAGGGGCCCTGTTAGATATGATCTTCAGTGTGGCCGCTGCATGCACGGGGTGTGCTTTAACAACAATGGCTCTTCTGAGAGCGCCCGTAAACATGTGCCTGGGACCTTGACCCCGGCAGTAAACAGTCTCTCCACCTGATGATGAATAGCAGAGCCGTGCAGGGCGCAGAGGCGAGGCCTGCTGCTCTGCCTCCACATCCCTGCCTCTCTCTTCAGACAAGACGGAGGAGGAGAGATGGCGTTTTAAAATAACCCACCGAGCTGTCAGATTGGAGGACGAATAACGCCGCATCTGTCGCATCACGGGCATAAAAGCGATCGAGCTACATGTGGTCGAGCTGTGACTTGTCGCGATCGTGATTTTATAATCACAGCCTTGTTGAATCTTGGCACATTTTGTGTTGCCTCTGTGATGTTTGTCTCCAACCTGCTGCTTCAAACAGAGATCTTTAATCCAAATGAGCACTGGTTAAATAAAGTTTAAATAAACGTCTCTCAGCGTCGTCACAGGGATTTATAGCTGATCTAATCTTTAATGTGTGGTCTGCTCTTTAAACCTCACCTGTAAAAACACACGGACACACACACACACACACTGTACACACTGTACACACTCTTGACTGATGGAGTTTAGTGCTTGTGAGGCTCCGTTAGCTACAGGGAACCTCCTGGTTCCCAGTTCAGCAAGGAGTGGACAGAGGAAGCCCCCTGTTTGTTTTGCTTGACCTGGTCAGAGGAAATCCCCTGAGACAAGCCTGCGTCCTGACATATTTATGTTTGGAAGTCAACTTCCCCCTTCTGTCCTGAGGAGAAAGGAGGCACCCTGGGATTTGTAGTCCAGACGGTTTTATATTTATTTACCATCGGGGATTCGGCCGTAGCTACCAGAGCTTCACAAACATTCATATTGAGTTTGTAAATGAAAAACTGAAATCTGTGTCCAACTACCAAGGTGCAAGGCTTCCTGCTGAGTGCTTCAAACGCTGAGGTTGGGGTGAGATCACTTAACACTGCAACCACTGGCCACGCCGAACCTGCCTAAAAAAACAGCCACAGCACCACAGAGTAAAGAAACAACCTGTCCTGCCTGCGCCGTTTCCCCTCTGGATGCCAGTTTGACCCTGCAGGGCTTCAGGGAGCTTCAGAGAAGATCCGGGGTCAGATAAGCAGAGGCGCCGCTGTTTACCTCCGCACGCTCTGGTTTACAAACAGCACACAGACTGAAGGGAGCAGAGAGAGAGAGTCAGCCAGCAGACCACAGAAACTTTCTAGGCGGACAAGGCTCTTGACTGAATAAGGTTGATGATTTGATATAATGATGAGTTATGTGGCAGATCATCTTGAAGACACACGCGCGCGTGCACAGCCACTGCAGACTACAGCCATGTCACCATGGAGATACGCACCACGCGTCTCCCCTCCTGCACGTCAGATGCCAGATAGCAACAAGTGTAAAATTGCCGGAAGTCTCCACATAAGTCCAGCTAACACTAACATATCAACACAAAGCTAACACACACACACACAGTGTATACAGTAGCTGAGCATTTTCTCCCTTCATTAAAATGTGACACGTGCTCACCCATTGGATGTTCTTCCGCTGCCCACGTCCGAACCTCGGCTCAGGTGAAATCCATTGAGAAATTAGCCAAGAATGCTAACGTTAGCTTCCGGCTGCACGTCAACGCCGCTAGTATTCCATGAACTTGAGTAACGACTACTTGAAAAAAAAAAAAAAGTCTCCAGCGTCATCAAACCAGTTCTCCGTCTCCATCTTCTCTTTGTCGACGCTTTTTGTTTAGACTCGATAAACATTACTTTGCTAACGGAATCGCCCGTTTGCTAACAACAACAACTGTCACGTTCACTCAGCTGGCTGACAGGTCCACTCAGGAATCTCCCAGCATGCTTTGCTTCACAACCTTTGACATTAAAGTGACCAGATTAGATGAATTGTGGATAAATCCAACTAATATTAATAGACAATGTTTATCTTTCATTTAAGCATTTTTAGTTTTGGGGACTTTTCAATGACGATAATAAAATATAAAACCGTTGACTCAAAACCGGAAGTGTCATGGCGCCCTGACCAATCAACGGCTTAACGACATGGATAATACATCCATGGTTAACGATCAAATAAGTTACAAACATGATTAGAAGTGGTGGGTGGGGGGGGGGATTGAGTCACCATTAGTTGTTCATTTCTGTACATGATTAAAACTTCTTTGATTGTATAAAACTATTAAATTATGTTTCTAAGAATAATAAAAAATGAAGTCAAGTGTGTATGGAGCATGTTCAGGTGATGTAGGCTACAGCATTAAATAAAATATGTTAAACAGACCGTGAATTAGCATTTTATCAGAAGCAGCAATAATAATTTGGATCATCCCTGTATCCATAATGTCAGTTTATACATTATGTGCTTTTACTTTGAAAGTATGAAAGTAAAGCAGCCATTTGTTACTGTAACATCCTGATTTTGTAGAAGATAGATAATGGTTTGTGTTTACATGACATAATTAATTGACCTGGAAGAGTTTCATTTCCTGTCGACATTACATTCTCACAAAAAACAGGACCTTCACACTGACCGAACATCTGAGGCCTGATCAGGTGTCTGTAGCAGATGAAGATGTGTCGGGGGAAGCACTGACCCTGAAGTGTCTGTGCTACGGAGGGGGGCAGGTTAAGGGCCTCATGTGCTGGATCACTGGCTAACAAGTATCCGGTGGTTCCCCCAAGGGATCAAGGCTGGAGAGAGGTGGAGGTGACGGTGTCTGCTGCTTTGTGGTCATTAGAGCTGTGTTCCCCATCTTCTCCATTCACCCACTGAGGGCTCCTTGTTTATTATGAAGTTCAACTTTACTCATTTCCCATACAGTCCTGCCACCCTGACATGTCATACAGCAGCTCCTAAACGTCATATTTGTGCATGCCTGAGGCGCTACACTCAACATGTGGTAGCTGCGTGTCAGTTAGCAAGCGCTCAGACATAAACAAACAGATAAATTCATTTTGTCAGGCAGGAGAGGATTTCAGCGCTCCACTTGCTTTTATCACTCACAGACCGCTTTGGCGGCGTGAAGTGGTGGGTCCTCTCTGTCAAAATACACGCCAGAGCATTATTTCTGTCGGCCGCCTCCACTCCACAAAGCCAGAATAAACACTAAGATGGAGAGGAAGGGGGGGAGGGGGATATGTGCTGCTATACAGCCCGCGGTATTTAGACTGTGTGAGGGTCTTTATCACAGTGAGCTGCAGTGGGTTCAATCCCGTCATGTCTGTGAAGTTGATCCATCTGAGATCACACCT
Source organism: Caranx ignobilis (assembly GCA_021432705.1). Classification (NCBI taxonomy): domain Eukaryota; kingdom Metazoa; phylum Chordata; class Actinopteri; order Carangiformes; family Carangidae; genus Caranx; species Caranx ignobilis. The sequence goes on along the minus strand of MU269986.1, from coordinate 17,652,351 downwards.
TCAGCTGTTGAGGCAAAACCAGAAAACTGCATGTGATATAACAGGGAGTAAAAAAAAAAAAAAGTATGTCAGCTCATTTTTCCATCAGAAACCAGAGCACCACCTGTATGCTGTGTGTTTTTGTTTTCCTGCTGGTGAAGATGCGTAGCCAGATAAAGCACTTTATAAAGCTGCAGTCTTACAGCCGCCAAGTCACATAAATCACCAAACACAGCGAGAGATAAAGACCACGGAGATAAGACACAACAAACAATCAGAAACCAGAATGAGGAACGACGTGGGAGGATGAGAACTCTTGTTTGATCCCACCCTCTTTTCCAGAAGTCACTGGCTGATAATAATTGAACTGGTTTGTTTCCTGTGTCTCACCGGCCTCATGTTGTTTTTAGGCCTCTTCCTAAACTCTGATCGTGGCTTTAGCCTGATGCTGTCAAACCTCTCTGCTTTCAGCCTCTAATCCCTGGATCCACGCTCACAATGCACACACACAGCAGAGTGCTGCGGCTATACACTGCCATCAGGTATATACACACACACACATATATATATAGACAGAGAGAGAGATGGAGCCCGGCTGGAAGGAAACACTTCAAGGAGGTATGTTTTAGTTTAGATGTTAGCCTCAGGAGGTCACCACACCTCTGGGTGTCTGGGCGGGGCAGCTTCGGTCAGCATGTTGGAGAGTGGTCTCTTAAAAGCTGCTGTTACTCTTCAAATTAAATATAAACTGTTATAAAGTGGTGAAACAAGTGGATGATGTCAGAGCCATTCTTTCATTGCTGCAGTACAACGAGCATAAGTATAAGGTTGTATAAGACTAAATGGATGGATGGATGAGTCGTACACGGCACTTGGTCCTATTCATGTCATTTACAGTTGGTCAATGAGGGACTGTGCAACCATAAAGGGGGGGGGGGGGTCGCATTGTTCTGCCATCTGTCTTCAGGGGCCCTCAGCTGACAGACTGGGGCCGGTGGAGGATGAGAAGTGAAACCTGCACCTGACACTTCAGACGGCTGACAGCTGATCAGCCAGGATGATGATGATGATGATGATGATGATGATGATGATCTACAGCTATAGGCCTGAGGATGTGAGTGTGAGTGTGTGAGATGCTCTGTTTAGACTTCCCTCCTGGAAATCCTTCGTTTAGGAACATAACAAAACTTCTTCTTCTTCTTCTTCTACTTTTTGCTATTTACACACTCTGACATTTCGCTTCAAGAAGCCTGGGCCCTCCTGTAAACATTCCCAACATTATTATTTTTCTTTTGGGGCAGATTTATATCTAAATGTTAACAACACGCTGGGGTAAATGTTTAGATGGGGGTGGGGGGAGTTGGTGAGGTAAATGAGGACACGCACTGAAGCTGTGGTTTTTATCCACTGGAAGGAAATGAATTGGCTAAATATTTAGATCAGGTCTTATTCCAGCGGATGTCTGTCACCACAGAGGATGATTTGTTTCTGCAGCCGAGCAGATTCGTCAATTAGAAATCCTCATTTTTTGTGTGTGACGAGTTGTGTTTATTTGCTGGAATGTGTCTATTTGTTTGTGGTTTGCAGAATGGTAAACAACCTTCAAGTATCGTTGATATGATTTAGCCCGTGGTCCACACACACCCGAGGCCGTGACAGAAGCAATGGAGCCGCACGATGTTTTCATTGTCCATTAATCTGCAGTTGTTATTTACTGATCAGCTAATCAATTGTTTAGTTTATAAAAGAGTCAAACACACACGTTAAATGTTCCCAAGTTGATGTCTCTGATGAGTTTATTGACAGAGATGTGAAGGTGAAGGTCTCAAGACGTTTCACATGGATCTGAAGCGTCCTTTATGATGTCATAAACAGGGGCGTGGCTTGAATTGACAGAGGTCACGCTAAAGAGGAGCTAGGCTTTTCAGAATAAAGTCTTTTTGTCTTTACATAACTTTAGACGACACATTGACTCACCTAATGCTCAGTGTTGGAGACAAACTGAGGCTTTTACAAGTAAATAAAGATGGATGTAGCATCACGAGCTGGCTCGCAGCTGCAGCGCCTGACTCCGCCCCCTGACTCCCAGCTGATCTAGACCAAAACTGTTTCTGTAGCCATCTGGTAGCATGTTTATTTCTGCTGTGAAGTTGGAGTCTATGAAGAATGACTCGCTTTTCTAGACTCTAGTGGTCAGGAGAGGAACTGCAGTTTTTCAGCCTCGGAGCTTGATGATTGGAGGAACGTGCAGTAAATTCTCACATGTCTAAGCAGGAATCGGCTCATGTTTCTATTTCTCCCTTCGTGATTTGATCAAAACTGTTCAGTCAGTCAAGTAATTGATTGAGTAAGATGCATGTGTGTGTGTGTGTGAGCGTGTGTGTGTGTGTGTGTGTGTTCAGCGAAGGGGAAAAAGTGGAGCTGGTGAAACTCTGTGAAGGGAAGAAAACCAAGAAAAACATACAAGGCTCCAGAAAGGCCTGTTCCTACCCTGGGAGGTGTGCATCCATTACTGTGCTCAGGTGTTAACAGGTTCCATGTGTGTTTACACTTCATATATTGTTTCACATGCTGCTGCCGTCACAGTGGGTACAAGGCCTCTCTGGGCTGTTACTGCCTCATTGTGAGGGGAGCGACGGGGCAACACGGTGGCAGCTCCCCGTTTTTACATCACATGGATGTTGTAAACCCTGAAGGGCTGTTAGGGTGGGGTGGGGGGCATTTATACCTGCAGGCTGGAGGGTGGGGGGGTGAAGCTGTGAAACTGTGAAGGTGGATTTAAAAATAAATTCTGCTTCAGTAAAAACCCACTGGTGAACTGGTGGTGGTGATGGTGTGTGTGTGTGTGTGTAAAGGGGGGGGGGCAGCTTCCAAACAAATTGGGGCTCTTTTGATGGAGGCTGTTCGACTACCTCATTAAATTTGCATGTGAATACAAACAACTTGACCGCCTAGTGCTGCACAAAATGGCCGATGCTAATGACCATGCCGCCGCTGTTGGCTCCGGCTTTTGTGGAGGCCGAGCTGTGACGGCTGGATGCTGGCTGCACACCCTAGTGTAGTGTGTGTGTGTGTGTGTGTGCAGAAGTGTGTGTCATTGTGCAAAGCTAAAAACAAACAACTTGCAGCTTGTTCTTGCTGATGTCTTCACCTTCCCGTGGTCACCTGACACCCCCGGGTCGAGCCAACGAAGTGGAGTCGGGCTAAAGCAAACAGCCGTCACATTAGGGCGGCCCGGGCAGAGGACATTGTTATGATTACCATGGTAATAGTCCTGGGGGAGGCCCTGAGCACGAGGGTGGGGGGTGGAGGAGGTGGTGGGGGGGAAGGGGGGGGAGGCCTCACTAATGCATGGCGCTGCTGCTAAGTGGTTAGCTGCTAATAGTGTTTTCCTGTGCTGCTAATGGAAAGACATGATGGTCACACAGAGACACACACACACACACCTCAGTGAAGCAGACCTCAGACCTAAACTACTTATGGGATGTCTTACTCCTGGTTGCTGTGGCAACTGGATAGACTGGTTGGGTGTGAACTTTTCAACCGTCTCAGACGTCTCTCGTGTGACACAGGTTACAGGCTGACCTCATCGTGGTCACTGTGACGTGTGGTTGTGAAGGACGACACCTAGAACGACCACCCTGAGCTCCAAACACAGCGTCAGGACCAGGACCCGCAACAGGAACACTTTGTTCCAGTAACAGGTGAAGCTGCAGCTCCTGTGACGTTATAACATCGTAGATATCATTGTGATGGTCGAGACCCTTTAAGTTCCTAAAGGGTTGAATCACAGTGGGTCAGTGGGTCTGTAACAGCTCCACACACACACACAGAACAGGTGTGTGTAGGACCAACTGAAGTGAAGCTGCTGTGAATGAATGCAAGTGAAATGTAGGGATTCATTCTCAAAGCCACTTTAGAGACTTTATAAGGACATGTTTAGTATGAAAGCTCCTGATCGGTGACCTGCAGCTGAGCACAGAAGAGACAGCGTCGAGCTGAGCAGAAGAGGCGTTCACTGACATTCAAAATAAATGGTGTTTCTGCTTCCAGGATAAATCAAGTGAAGGTGATCTGAAGCTGAGACGCAGCTCTACTGTAAAACAAGGCTGAGCTGGCGGCTCCTCAACACACACACACACACACACACACACACACACACACACACACACACACACACACAGTGAGCACGCCAAGGCCACACCACCACCTCACACTGTCAAATCAGGACAACAGTCTCACAGGATTTTAACACCTTCTGTGTCGACTGCACTTTTTTCACCATTTGAAGATTTAAAATGTGCAAAACAACATAGAAAAAAAACACAGAAGTGAATCGTGAAATAAATAAAAAGTCACTTTTAATGGAAGTTTTTTTCTTTCACACTCACAATCAAGCTTATAGTCTGATCACAGAGAGATGTTGGACATTCACCCAGAACAAGACACACACACACACACACACACACACACACATACACACATACATACACACACCAGTCAGTTTTATCAGACAAAAATATATATATATTTAAAATCTTTACAATACGCTTGAATCAGGAAACGTACACAGAGGAGTGTGCACACCTACAGTCAAACACTGAATTTTTTTTTCTCCTCAGACAAGTCCTCTTTTTGTTTTTTGTACCCTGGTGTCAGTGTAAAATTCTTGTTTTAAGCAACAACAACTTTTTTTGATTTTTTTTTTACAAATGTGCAAATAAGACAGATTTGGAATCCTTCAGCGCTCAGTGTCAGAAGTCCAGGATCCTCAGGAGCAGCGATGGAGTCTGCTTCACTCCACCTCAGTCCTGCCCTCTCAAGCTTTACCACAGCTTCTCCGCTGCGCCGCCTTTCATTTTCAAGTAAAGTGCTCCTCTAGCAAAAAAAAAAACACACGGCGTGAGATCAGTCTCGTATTTTTTCGCCAACTCGGACGTCCTGACGGACGAAGAGGATGGGAATGTCTCTTAAAGTTAAAAAAACAACAAAAAAAAAAAACAAAAGCTGATGATGGAGAGGCAGTCCCGGCCGGTAGTGGGGAGGCGACAGTCGTTTAAAGTTCCCAGCAGGAAGTCATACAAACTCCAGCTTCCCGTGGCCGCTGTACATCCCCCAGTGCACCAGGGACAGGATCTTGTCATTGCCCAGGTCGGCCTGCCTCATCTTGTCGCAGGTCAGACAGCAGTTCTCGTGGCCCGTGACCGGCACCATGCACTCCAGGTCCAGCTTGGCCACGTGGCCCTTCTTGGTGTGGTGGCCGTGGAAGCTGTAGTGGAGCCGCGACAGCATCTGCTGCCGCTGGTCCTGCAGCCGCTTGTTCTCGCTGCGCAGCATCCGCAACGCCAGCATGATGAGCAGGACCAGGATGAGGCCGCCGGCGATGGGCACCGCGATCACTGCCGCCCGGAACCACACCTCCTTGGCCGAGGCCAGCTCCTGGACCCGGGTCACCAGGTTCCTGTTGTTGGCGTCCGGCTGGAACCGGCTGTCTGTACACACACACACACACACACACACACACAGACAATCATGCGGTCAATTACATGCTCATATATTCACACTGCTCCACATTATTACACACAGATTTAATCTATCACAGAGGAAAAGTCTCAGCCTTGACAGTCGGAGGAGCTGCTTCTGCTCAGCGGTGATGTCAGCGCCCACAGAGAGAGAGAAAACAAGACAGACGAGAGCGAGCAAGTGAGAAAGGGCAGCGGGGCTAAAAACAAATGAGTCACCTTGTCCTGACCTGAGAGCCAGAAATTAATTTGAGCTAATAAACTGTTCCCTGCTCTGGTCGGGGTCACTACAGGAAATCCCCTCAGGACCCAGGCTGCCCTTCCTCCTCCTCCTCTGCGCAGCCTTTCATACGTCTCCAGGCCGCTGTCTCTGCCCAACGTGCAGCCATGTCAGGGAATATTCACTCTACACGGCACATAAGCTACTCAGTTGGAAAATTACATGGTGCACACATAATAAAAAAAAAAGATTATATCTGATCTCTTTCCAAGTGCTTAAGGTAAACTGGCTGCTCCCAGAGCTGGATCCCATCAAAAGTCAAAGCTGGGAAGTAAGGTGGCCTGTATGTTCATAAACAGCAGAGTGTTTGAAGAGCACTACAGCTCAATATATTGCTCCTGGAAAGAGGAAAAATGGTGAATATTTGCTGAGGAGGAATCGTAAACCCCCCCCCGACACACACACACACCAAGACTGGGATCATTTTAAAACCAGCTCAAGTGAATGTCATATTTCAGCTGCAGTGAAAAGCAAAACATCCTGACAGACAGTCATTCAGCGCCGCCAACAGCCTCCTCCTTTACCTGTCGAGTCTCTGGTGTGCGCCAGGTCGTGCAGGCCTCTGTAGTTGCACATGTCCTCGTGGCAGCACTCCAGCGTCGTGCCCGGGGCCCCACCGAGGGCGTCCGCGGCCCTCGTGCTGCTGCTGCTGCTACAGATGTCCACAGCGTTGGCGATGGGGTCTAAACACCCGTGGGTGAGGGGTGAGTTTGAGTTGAGAGGGTCCAGGACCTTGGTGAAGCAGGCGTTCAGTTCTGATTTGCACATGTATCCAGTGGCCACGCAGTGCGGAGCGTCACAATAACACCTTATTTCTCCTGGAAAGATTCAAAGCAACAAGAGACCGGGTTAGAAAAAGGAGAAAGGGAAAGAAACAAGTCACATCTCACTGATAATCTGATGCAACATGGTCTGAACATGAGCTGAGGGGTTCGAATCCACGCGGCTCAAACTGGAGGTGAAGACGGTCCCTGAACGCTCCATGTGAGGGTTCAACTGAAGGTTAATACCTCAGCCTCCTGATCACTGTTTGGATCGTTGTTAAGATCTTATTCAAGTGGTTTTGAGAAAACATTTAACAACCGAACGCCTCCTCAGACTCTCTCGTGTCACATCCGGGCAGCGTGGCCTCCTCGCCCTGCAATAAACAGCCAGGTAACTTCACAGACCTCACGGGAATATCACACTCCTGCACTAATTCGGTCACTGTGTCGTCATTGAGGAGTTTCTCATGCGAATGTCTGTGTTATAAAACAGGAACTGTGCAGCTCATGATTAGTGGTTTGTTTGCCAAAGTCAATTTCTTTCAACCCAAATGGAAACTCGAAAATAAGGGAGGGGAGGTGGAGGTGGTGGTGGTGGTGGGGGCCCGGAGCGCGGTGCAGGAGTCTCCTTTCACCCCCGGTTTGCACGCAAAGCTTTACTTGTGGTCAGGAGAGCCTGGGGGCGGCGGGGCAGGGAGGAGGAGGGGGGGTGTCCACCGAGGTCCCATCTAAAAAGGCTCCCAGCAACCGTATCATTAGAGCGGCCTGCACTTACACAGGCCCACTCATTACTTCATCCACGGCCTGTTTTTAAAGTCTGCACTCGTGGTTTTCTCTTTCGTCTCGACACTTTAAATGTGAAAAATGTTTCTACTCTTTCCATTTTGTCTGGCGACTGTTTTGCATGAAAACAAGTTCAACTAAAAAAACTTTTTTTCTTAACAAGAAATAGCTCCACAAAGTGTGTTTCCATTTCCTGCGTTCAAAACAAAAACACTGAGGTGAAACGCAGAGCAGCAGAGTTTTCCCAGTGGTGGCCGCTCTTTGAACGCACCAGCTCTCGGTGTGCAGGGGCACATTCATCAGATCAGTGTTTTCCCTGTGAATGATTGGAGCAGCAGGGCCCGGGCAGGTCATTTGGAGAATATTTCATTAGAAAGGAGAGGCCCCTTTTGTGGGCGCTGAGGTGGTGGTGGTGGTGGTGGCGGGGAGGGATGGATGGATGGATGGATAGATGGATGAAGAAGGGAGGGAGGGGGCAGAGAAACAGGCCAAGCACTGAGGCTTTTCAGTCCCAGCTCAGTATGAATGGCAGCTTCAAAACTGAGTTAAACATGAGTTTAGTGAAGTGCAACATGGCAGGCTTTGACTGGTAGTGTGTGATGGGCTGTTCAATTCAATGACTTTAAGTTGGAGTTTTTACCAGAAAAAGACAAAGGAAGGGATTATTGTAAGTTTACACTGTGATATATTTAAGGATTTACATAAAAAGTACAAGATAAGTGGCACAATTCACCGCATCCCCTATAAATGCTGCGTTTAAGTGTCGCTTTATTTGAATGTGCTCTAAATGAACTCTGGCCTGAGAGAGGTTTAAGGTCGGTCTGGTTTTTATCGCTTCCACATACAGTTGATCCTGATTTGAAGGAGCTAAAACAAACACTAGAAGAAGTCTACGTTTACTTTCACACACATATATATATATATACCTTTAGTGAGAAGAACAGCCATGGCGCAGAGCTCCAGTTGTAGCCAGATGGAAATGAAACTGGACTGTCGATCCATTTACAGCGAGTTACTGCGCACACCGACCTCGTATATCCAGCGGCAGAGGGCGAGAGGAGCCGGACGACAAAAAAAAGGGGGGGTTTACATGGAGCTACGGCGAGAAGCGAGGCATTCCTGAGCCGAAACACGACAGCTCGACAATCCAGACCGAAACACGAAGCGGACGAAAATTCACCCGGAGACGTTTCCTCTCCCGCATGGAGACAGTAGGGGAAAAACAAAAAAGTTTGTTAAAAACGGTCCGACATTTCTGGAGACGCGTAAACACAACGTCTCCGTCCTCGAGCCAACCGTTAAAAGGGGGAAAAAATGAAATAAAAGAGAAAAGTAAACTCCTTTCGAAAGACAGTAAAAAAAAAAAAAAAACAAAAAATGGATTTAACGGTGTCACCGCCGGTCCTCCTCTGTCTGTCTGTTCCGCCGGTCACCGTGAAGCATCACTTTGTATTCCCGGTAACGGAGAAAAGTTCGCGAAGAGACAGGACAACTCCGCAGGACCAGAGACCGCTCACAGGCTCCGCGAGACCGAGCGTTAGCTGAAGAAATAGCTGCGGTCCGTCAAAGCCCCGCCCCTTGTGCGCTGATTGGGCAGAGCGGGGAGCGCGAAGCTGGGCAGAATACGTAATGGTGTTGTATCCGGTATGACTTTTCAAAATAAAGAGCAGTTTATGCGCATTGTATTTGCAAAGTGAAATTGAAATATAAACAAATAAATAAATAAAATTAGCGCAATTAAAACAAAATAAATGAAGCAAAATCAAAACAGATAGAAATGGAACAACAGGTGAAGTAATCCAGCAACATTATCAGCAAAACTATAAAAAATAAAATAAACTGAATTGGAAATAAAACTTATTTCTAGCCACATCATTGATCACGAGAGAGCACAATAAATCTGTAGATACAGATGGAGCACTTCCTGGTTTATTAACAGCAGATTATTATTATTATTATTGATAGCATTATCGACTCGTGCTTTAATTTTCTAGGCTAAATCAGGAGCTTTTCCGGTCTAATTACTCGTGTGTCAATCTCTGGCTTGATGGTCCGGGTCAAACCTATCAGTCCATCTATCCTCCTTCATTTCCATAATACCATACTCCATATGTCATTATGGGATGCCATTGGTCCTGGAGACGGTCAGTCCACCAGGTTAACAGACACACACTTCACTGACTTACTGACACAGTGTTTGATAATGAACTAAACTATTTTCTGTATTATTTAATATGTGGGCAAGACGTTTTAGATTCTGTTTATTCAAATATATTGAGGCAACTTAACGGAAATTTAACTATATATAGGTTTCAATGACATAATGGGCTAATGATAGAGATAGCCTACTGATGCATGATGGATTAACTAATACAGGTCTATGTATGTAATCACACCAGGATCAATAATCATGTTTATATTTTACCAGCTGTATTAAAGTGCAGTGAGACCAGCAGCAGCAGCAGCAGAGAGGCTACCTGCAGTATCGCCCTGCTGGCAGCCTGGGTGACGCCGCGCTCAGCAGCTTTCCTCCGGGCAACAGACTGTGCTGCTGCCGCGGGGTGGAGCGGAGGACAGCCGCTCTCAGAAATTAGCAAAACCTGGCGCCACCGAGACGACACACGTGCGCGCGCGCACACACACACAGATACTGCACGCGCCCAGACACAATTGCCCTTTAAACTGCAATGCAAAACACGTGCGCGTGCGATCTGTATCAGGGCCAACTGCCTTCTTCAGAATAAGGATAAAAAGAAAACACGAATCGTCACGTGACTTTGATTTGTTTATACGTTTTGTATATGTGTGTTTTTTTAATTATTATTGATCACAATGTATTAATTATTAGTTCCACCGAGAAACTTCTGAGAGAAAAGGACAGAAGGTGTCAGTGCACTGATACGATGTCCTGAGGCGGTGTGTGTGTGTGTGTGTGTGTGTCACAGTTCCACGTTTGCAGAGCCGTTGCACGGGACGAGGACGCAGCTTCAGGACACACACACACACACACACACACACACACAGAAGAAAAAAATGCACGCGCTGTAATTACGGTGATTATGTGCAGTTACACGGAGGCGCCAGTTGAACAGCAGCATCACATCACTGATCTGCACCTCAGAGCTGCTCCACAACACGGGACAGCACCGGAGGGAGCCGCCGGTGACGTCATAATAACCATACTGCTACTACTAATAATGTGCAGGTCTCATTGATCAGCTGCTGTCATCATGGGGATCGTTCACACACGTGACACGAGTTTACTGTTTGGTGGAATATCAGAAATGTCCCTTTATTGACCTGCAGCTGCAACCTGTACAGGTATCTGGTTAAACATCAACACCTGGTGGTGGAAACTGGTACTGCAGGAGAGAGACAGAGACCATCCATTTAATTAAGAGCCATCAGTGGGATCAGCATGAAGAAAGAAACACACACACACACAGGACACTTTCAATCCCAAGTATGGCTCCTTCACATCCCATAATATACTTCCCATCTTGTGACATCATCAGTGTTGTTTGCTGAGCTCCTCCTGAAGCCGACTGATCAATAAAACTGTCCCTTTAACCCCTTCCTGTCACACACAGGTCGACCAGGTGTAGTTACCTGCTCCCAGCTCCCAGACTGGGAATCAGTCGAACCTGTGTGTGTTTTTCCATGCTGGGAGCATGAGCGTCGACAAGCTCTCAGCTCAGAGGGAGGGGAGCAGGAGGGGGGGGGGTCAGTGTGAGTGGCCTTTCAGGGAGTGATTACAACCCGCAGGGCGTCTGCTCTCACACATTAGGAGACGTTTGTTTGTAGGTGTGACCTGCTGCAGACAGAGGAGACTTTGCTTAACAAAAGGATCCAAGTGCTGGGAGGACGACGACGGCTGTTGGAGGCCGCAGAGAGAGAGAGAGGACAGAGGTGGGGGGTGGGGGGGGGTTAAGTCTACCTGAGATAGAGCACAGAAGATCTAAATTCAACCTTGAATACATCCCACAGCTCCAAAAACAAGAAGTCAAACCTGGAACAAATGACCTGAAGCTCCTCAGCCTGAACATCTGAACCTGCAACATGGCGCCGGTCCGTGACACCCGGGGTCAGACTTCCTGCTCCGACACCTCGCCTTCTCTCTCTCTCTCTTTGATGTGAACCATATCAAGGCCTGTGGAAGAAGCAGACGTCTCCATCATCCGTCCCCTTCTGTGTGATCCACTTTATTCTCCTCCAGATACTCGCAGCTAAAAATTCTCCACATCAGCTTTGATGTCTCGGGGCTGAGCTGGAGGAATTCACACAGACTTTATCTGGACAGGAAACTGACGACATCCACCTTTGTTTCTCCTGCTCAGATTTAATCCAGCAGCTTCTGTTGTCCTGTCACACACACACACACACACACACACACACATACAGAGACTTTGTAGATAATCAGTGTTTGATCATCAGGCCGATGATCAACAGCTCAGTGGAATTTGACCTGACGACAGTTTGCTCAGGTTCTCAAGCAAAAACACGTGTGATATTGATCTATTTTGCAGAATAAATGTGGAGATGAACAAACTTTATAACTTTTAGTGTTTACCACAAATTAAGTCACTGCAAATGAAAAGGAGGAAGTGTCAGTGCTGTAAGTCACAACAGAGCAGCAGCAGCAGGAGCAATGATTTGTGGGTAAAAGAAAAAAGTTCACTCACCAGTTTTTACAGTCTTCAGCTGGATTCCTGCTGCTCATGAACTTAAGAGTCCTTTCTCAGCTTCCGTATGTCACGGGGAGGAATCACAAGGCAGCTGGCGCCACCTGTAGGTCAGACAGAGGAGCTGCAGGGAAATAAAGTCCTGTTAGATCATATAAAGCATCAGGGATCACATGACACATTTTCATCACTGATGAGCTTTAAACAGCTGCTGTTCACCTCTGCACGTTTGAGCTGATTTATTTCTGTTTAATAAGTTGTTTTTACTAAAGAATAAAGAATCAGTCTGGACATGAGTTACTACAAACTGCACAGCTCTCTGTTGTCTACATGCACATGTTTATATTCAAGTATAATTTCATCTTTGTGCTGCTGTGATCACTCTGTTTAAACTGCATCTTGTTCATTTAAACTCTAAACTGAGCCTAACAGTTGTAAAACAAAGTGATATGGTCTGTTTTACTTGCAGACTCTCATGTTGGGATTAAAAGTTGAAATTCAAAGGCTTTAACTGAATTTTCTGGGGATTAAAAACCTCTTTTCTTTTGATCTGTCGACTGTTCATCATTCAATCTGATGTTAAAAGCTGCTCATGTCCTCTATGACCATCAGTGTTTGATCTGATGACATTAATCTTGTGGAGTTCCCACAGTTATTGAACCACCAGCAGGGGGCAGCACAGGCCAATCTTTGCTGCTGTGTGTTGTTTTTACATTAGAATTAACACCTTAAAAAGCATCTAAAACAAAATGTCACAGACTTGAGTCTAGTACAGATAAAAAGTTGAACCTGCTCTGAGGAGACAAACTGAAGCTGAAGGGACCAAAGACCCAGAAGAACCACGTGGCCCTGGAGAGACATATTTTATTTTCATTTGTCAATATACTTCAGGAAACAATATACAAAGCAATGATGTGGTCACCGTTACTGAATGTGTGGTGCAGCTCAGTTATAGACTCAATAGATAGTAATGGTGGCAGAAAACAGGCCTTTGCAGCGTCGGACCCTGCTCTTCATCATGTGGGGGAGGGAGCGAGGGAAGGTTGAATAAGAGAGAGGGCTGATGGGACGTGCTGGAGAAACAAAACAACCCTGTGCATGACATCATGCCTGTTGAAGATCTCACTGTTGGTTTGTTTGAAAAGCAGAAGAAGTGAAGGAGGATTAAGACTTTCAACAAGGCACTAGCGTCTGAACCAAACCTGACGCTCCAATAAAATAACCAGTGCTCGCTTTATATGTTTAATATGTTTATTACAATACATACAGTTCACATTTGACCTTGTGACCTCTCGTTGCCCAGCACATCTGCCTCTAACCTCCCCGCCGCCGGGTGAAGATGCTGCTGCTGCTGCTGCACCGGGTGCAGATGAGTGACGAGTTATAAATAAAACCTTTTTTTGTTGTTTTTTTTTTCTCTGCGTCTTAAAACTTCATTGTTGTGTTAGCAACTGTACAAAGGAATGAACCAGTGGAACAAAAACAAAAAAAAAAAATAAAGAGAACCGATGTGGAGGGTGTGTGAAGTGTTGAGTGACTCAGGGTGGAGGAGGAGGAGGAGGGTGCAGCAGGGCAGGGCGGAGGTCGAGGGGGGAAGAAGAAGTAGTAAAAGTGGGAATGGTCCAAAGCAGCACGTCATCACATCTCTAATTTGTTTACATTTTTTTGTTGGTTTTCTTTTTCTTTTCGTTAAATCACTCACTCCACCACACCACCAGGCACTGTTTTTGTTTTTTGTTTTTTTTTTTTTCAGACTGGGAAACGCAGGGCCACCAGAAGCTGCAAAAAATAGATCAGTGAACCACGGTGAGGCGTCTCCACAGGGGCGTGACGGTCGTCGCTTTAACCAAGATTTGAGAAGTAGAAGAAGAGGAGGAAGAGGAGGAGGAGGAGGAGGAGGAACCACTTTGACACCAGTGTGTTTATGTTTTAATGTACGTAAATGGCTTCAAGATGGCTGCCAGCCGCCGCCGCCACTATGCCCCTGTCGCACGCGCTCACTCGCTGGTTCTCTGATCTACGAACGGACAAAATGAAGCTTTAAGTCTGCAGACGAGTTAACATGAAGGAGAGGCTAGGCTAATGAACGTAGCCGCCTAGGCGTTGATTAGTTTGGATGTCAAAAGCTTTGATAGGCATGGCTTTCCATGGCTTCAATCTACAAAACATATTTACAACATAGATAATAACATCTACAAGAAATCTACATTTTTTTTCCGTTGAGGGTTTTTTACAAAACCTGTAAATCACCCCGTCCCTCCCTCCCCCCTCTCCACCACCCGCCCCCACCCCGTGTTTTTTTTCTCTGTCCCACAACAACGACAGCTCTTCGTGTTTCCCCCTCTTGGTTTCAACCCAGCCCAACGGTCCAAAGGCAAAACCCGACTGCCGCTCCTGTGTGTGTGTGTGTTTGTGTGTGTGTGTGTGTGTGTGTTAAGACTGGGCTCAAGAGGAACTGAACAACTGCAGCTTCCAACTATGTGCAATGGGTCTTTTTCTTCTCCCCCCCCTTTCTTTTCCTCCCCTCGCTCCTCTCTCCCACCTCCCCCCTCCTCCTCCAGAAATCGCTCTCGACTCGCACAAACCAGAAGTTCTCAGACCATGAAGGAGTTCTGATTCTTCAACTTTTCAAGTTCTTTGATTTGCTGTCTCAGAAACAGTATCCTGTGGGCGGGACAGACGGAGACGACAGGCGTTAGGTTACGTCCACAAGGGTGTCAACAACAAATAAGTAAACAAACAAACAACAGCAGTGTGGTCACCTCTGCTCACGCAACGTGGCTTGTATTTCACAGACTCTGACCAAAGACCGGAGGTTTTTGAGCTCGGTGCAGTTCTCCGACATACAGATGCTGCCCATGGTGTGAGCCTCTTCACGTAGCCTCGACGCCTTCAGGGTCGGTTAGAGAGACGCAACAGTGAGCTTTCATGTGCACAACCAGAACCAGAGCCATCATGAACTATAGCTACACACTTGTTCATTGATGATGAATGATGAATTTTAACTAACTGTAATAAACAGCGTGTGGTTTTTAGAACACGTCACCAAACCACGGAAACACAGACCTGTTTCTCTGCGTGTTCGGCCGGCCAGCCCTGCACGTGTTTGATAAGATTCTCATTGAAGTGGGCGGCGAGGGTGGGGGTGAAGGAGCAGGAGGGCCGGGCGGCTGAGGCGGAGGGGGGGGCGGAGGCAGAGTTGGGGGCATTGCTGCTACTGGAGGCGATGTGGTTGGGACCCGGGGAGGGACTCCTCTGACTGCTGCAGTGGACACAGGAAGGAGGAGAATGTGAAAACGTGTCATCACATGACCACTCACCTACAGTGAGCAGGTGTAAACAGGAAGTGAACAGGAAGAAAAGAAGCGGCAGAATTTAACTGAACACGTAACGGTTGTAACTCGTCTGCATGAAATGATGAATGAATGAATGAATGAAACAACTGTTGTTCCTTTAACAACCAGCAGATGGCACCGACGTGCTGCTGATGTGAACCACCTGTCCAGTCCAGACGTCTGTGCTTCTCAAACCACCGTTATCATCTAATTATCTATAAATAATCATCAATCTATACAAGTTATAGATCTAAATCAGTCTGTTTGTCATGTTGCTGTTGCTGCTGAGTTGTGATGTGCGACCTACCCTTGGCGCTGCAGGGTGCGTGGCGAGGCCGTGGTGGCGTCGTGACTGTGCTGCTTATCGCTGGAGAGGGGCTGCTGGGACGTGGGCTGGGGATGAGATGCCTGCTTCACCGCTGGCGTGCTCACCTGAACGCATCACCAAGAGACAGACATTAAAATCACATCGTCATCGGCAACAAGCGTCAGTTAAGAACCAGACGTTCCTGAATCTATCGCTTCGTGGCCACATGATTCAAAAAGCTCCACAACACGACACGACTCCATTTGCAATAAGCATCAGCATGATTTTTTTTTTTTTTTTTTTTTACATATGTCTCAGCATTTTAGTGAAGTCTCAGTTGCCGCCCCCCCCCAAATGTGACTCAAGAGGAAATTTACTCCCTGCTTAGGAAGTGAACAGGCTCATCAGTTCTGCTGAAACAGGGAGTTACTCTAGATTGAAATCACTGTGGTCTTTACCTTTGGCTGTGATATGACAGGCTGCGTGCTGAGGAGGGGCTTTAGAGGACCGGCGTTGGTCTGTGGTGTGCTGATCCTCGGAGAAACATAGGACCTGGGCGATGAGGCGTCCGATGTTAACGACATCGGTGACTGGTTCGATTGCTGAGCTGTTTATAAGAGACAAAACAGAGGGACAATAAGGGATCAATAGAGTCGAGTAAATTCAATATCAAGCAGCAGGAAACACCACCGATGTCTGATAAAACGTTTTCTTCGCACCTTCAGTGTGAAATAAAATAACAGGAACTACATTAAAGTGTCAGTTCAGCTGACACTTGGCTGATCAGTGTTTCTGTGTGTAAACTGTGTCCAAATACAAATACAGCTTGTGTGAACGTCTGCAACACAAGTGTGGAGACAGATTTTATGTTGGCTGATGAAATCAACTTAATCAAAAGGTGTTAAACTCACAGGAAAACGAACAGGAAACCCCGTCACATAAACTGACTGTATCTCAACAGAGCTATTTCTGTGAGGCGTTCACTTACCTTGGTTGGAGAGTTGAGCAGCTTGAGAGAGGATAGTAGTGATATTAAAAGCCGATGGTCCAGCAGTGAGGATCTTATGAAGCATCGACTGTAATGAAGCTTGTGTGACAGCAGCTGTGAGAACTAGAGAGACGGAAAGAACGAAAGGAAAGTTACTAAGAGCTCTGATACACAACTGTTCCTGCAGCGTGTCAAAGTTCATCTGTGCAAAGGACTTAGCTTGAACAGACTCAGTGTTAATGAAAACAAACATGTTCCCACTGAGGATGCAGCCGCAGTGACACAACTCTGCCCAGGGCTTTTATTTTGAAACTGGAAGAGACCAATAAGAGATCCACAACACAAAAATACTGCAACATAAAGATGCTCCTGATGTGATCCAGGTGTTTCTACCGTTGTATTTTCAGCTGCTGGCGAAAACAACAAGGTCAGTTAATCGAGGCTGTCGAGACCCAATCAGGGAGCGACAGGAGTTGACTCTGGAGCAACGTGGACAGGAGGAGGAACGTGGGAAAAGAGCAGCACTGTGACCTGCAGCAGGAGTCCCAGCAGCAGCTCCCTTAGATTTCAAGTTCCTTTCATAGCTTCCCCACGAAGGCCTTCTTCATCCACACACCCAGACGGCAACAACACACAGCTGCAGCTGATTTTAGCATCTTTCTGACCCAATCGTCTGCTCCTGACCACTGGACGAGTTTCTGATGCGTCGCATACGTTGGTCCCACGACGTCAGTCTAACAACAGCGTCTTCTTTCTCACCACCTCCCCCCATCACAGCCGATATGAACCAGAGGAAAGCATCGATGCACAAATCACCGAGGCAGCAGCTTGTTCTGCCTCATTAGCACCATCGCTAAACAAACCTGTCTCTGAACTTTCAAACAACTCTTTATTGACACTTGTCAACAGTAACGATGGTGCACAGTGTGAGCACAACAATCATGAGGTTTGACTTCATCCTGCAGATGATTCACATGTTGGGTGTGAGCTGGAATGAAACAGCATCTCTAAAGTCAGAGAGAGGGTGTCAGTCACAGGATTCAAACTGAGATGATCACGTCATGTCTAGACAAACGGCCGACAGCAACCACAGCAGCAGGCTGAACGCCGAACGCTCGTATGAATCCCTCTGCGTCGTTTCTTACCTTCGTTGATTTTCGCCATGTCCACACTGGCATTGTTGAGCTGCAGGGCAGTCTGAAGTGCTGGGAGGAGCTGGCGAAGCAGGGTGGGGTCTTGGAGCAGCGGAGGGGCGGGGGACTGCAGGACCGGAGACACGGGCACCGTGGACGCCGACGATCCAGGCGGCCCCGATGAAGGGTTCAAGCTCCCTGAGCCTGAGGATGATGACTGGGACTGGGAGGCGAGCGTCGCTGAGGGCTTCTCCACCTGGGCCGACTCTGTGATGTGGACAGAGAGGAGGCGGTGTCACACATCGTCGGTGTAGTAACAGTCACATCTACAGCCGCTGCTTGTGAAATATACATCTGGCCTCGAGCATGACTCTGGCTCATCTAATGCAAAATACATGGAACATTTCAGAGCACTTGAGTAAGAACAGTGAGAACAATCTTCAAAAGGTTTTTAGTCCCATATGAGGAAAAAGAAGAAGAAGAAAGACAACAGGCAGGTCGTCCAGCAACATCTGAGCCTGCACGCTGTGAGATGGAACAAAACCAAACAACATCCACCAGTCTGTATGAACATTTACTGATCGTTATTGATCCTAAAAACACACACGACACCTTCCCACATACACAAGTGGTCATCAGAAACTAAAAACTGACGGTTCTTGGTTTTTATAAGAAGCTAAAATGAGACTCTACACTTCGGTTGTTACCTCATTGAACCAGTTGCCAAACCGCTGACTATTTTTACATGCACGGCGACACTCTGATAGTAAGCCAAAGAAGATCATGTTGCAAATAAGACATTTCCATGTGAACTGCAGTTTCAGATCACTTCATAATCCCACTTCAGTTTATGCAGCATTTTTCAGCCCGTCTCTTGGTGAAACACGTTACGTTAACTAATATATTCATGGCTTCTCCGAAGAAGAGGAGGTGTCATTTCAGGGCTTATTTTTGTGTTTGGACGAGTGGAAACAGTGCAGTGAGGACAAAGAACGCACCTTCATCAGACACCACGATGATGCAGAATATGCTGATTGATTTGGAAAATGGAAATGTTGTTCAAAACACGGCCACGGACAGTTCAGAAAACAAGATGTCTCACTCATTCATGGGTTTACAGCGTTGTTAAAGGGTGGAGCGTCTTCCCTCACAAACTATCTTTGACCAATACTGACAGTGGTGTGCAGAGGAGCACACACACACACACACACACAGACCAACAAGCAGCCAAGTTTAATTTGGAGCTGTCATCAAGTCACTGACTGAATTAACATGAATTAGCAACAGCTGATGGGATGAACCACAGACGCGGTTTGTTATTTTAACAGCTGAGAGCGACGCTCGGCGGCAGAAACAGCAGAAGGACATTTTCTATCCCGCTTTGTTAAAGGTCATTAAGGTCAGAGCTCGTCGAACCTGTGGATGGGAGAGAAGGAGAAGCATCACGTCCTGATGGACTAAACATGGAAACATTAAAGGACCTAAAGTACCTGAGTGAATAAGTGTATAATAAAGAAGTTCCTCGAATCAGGCTCTGGCATCTTTTCTGTAATTAGGACTGAAAGATCATCAAAACATGATCATAATCACATACCACAGAGATGCTCCAGCCAATCAATCATATATTCAATCCCCCAATAAAAAAAAATCACATCATCATCACTTTTACGTTTAACTCGAGTGGAAATCAAACACCTAAGACACGCCAACTGAAGCTGGGACTCTCGGAGCAGGAGCTGCCAAAGTAAAACGGCAGTGTATTTTTAATTTTTCAAGATCGTCACAGAGCGACAACAACCACCTACGTTCACACTTCAGTCACCAATTAACCTCTCACACCTGACTGACACACACACACACACACACAGCTCCTGCAGTGGGAACACTGGTGAGTGTGTGTGTATGTTAAGATGTATTTATTATAAAGTGTGTGTGTGTGTGTGTGTGTGTGCAGCAGCAGGTTGTTGTGTAACTAATGACAGCAGCTTTGTACGCCGTCGTCTTCCCACTGCAGGTGAACACGGCCTCCCGCTGCGGTTTTGTCCGACCACAGTGAAGTGATGAACGAGGCGATTGCCATGGCGATGGCAGGTCAATGCAAATGAATGAATGCACAGAAATATAGGGCCTTTTTTTTTTGGTGCATGTTTTTTTCACAAACACAACTGAATCAGGTGATCGATAACAACAACAACAGGTGTTCTGCGAAGTGGTTAACACTACAGGTGATCATTAACTAACAGGTTACTCCTGATCAATGACGTCTGGTCAATAAAAGCTTCAGTGAACGACCGTGTAGTAAACACGATCCGTCGCGTTGCCTTGTAGCAGCCTCCAGAGATTCTCTCAAACAACAGGAAACTGGACCCGAGGAAACCTTTGATTTTAGGCGAGTGTGTGTGTGTGTGTGTGTGTGTGTGTCAGAGCGGCTACAGGAGGAAACACACTGAAATATTGAGACGTGTACAGAAGCTGTCTGAGATACACACACACACACACACACACAGAGGATGACGCCGAGACTGTGTCGCTACGCAACAGATATCAATTACAAATCATTTGCCAGACTGATTATTGATTAAAGTTCAAGGACAACGGCTAAATTTGGAGGAAAGGGATGAAGATCAATGTACAACAATTTAACAGAGAGCTGGGTGAAGCCAAATTTAACGCAACCTGTGGCTCTGAAACAAATTCTCACTGATATGAGACTTTATCCAGACGAAATCAGTGAGTGTGAGAGTGAAAATCTGTGAGTTTGTTGCAGCGTTGAGGCCATTTTGAATAATAAAACTTCGATCACAAGTGTTTGGAACATATTTAAAGACTTAATGTAAAAAAAAAAATGCTTATATTGATCAGTTATGAGAATTTCTTACTCCCCAGGTCTGGCATCGGCCTCAAGAACCCCACATTAGTCAGGCCCCCGCCTGAAACCAATCTGTATAGTGTCTCTGTCTGAACTGGTTGATGAATTACTCCATAAAAATTGCAGGTACGACACATTTGAATATCCAAGAGAGTAATAAACCAATACAATCACAGACAGACGTACTTGTACACAGGTCGCTGTTTAGCTGATGCAACTGTATAATCAATAATGAGCAAACATCATCATCATCTCCAGGTTCCACCATCCAATGTATTCCCAAATATTCCCAAACTTTCCATCTGCGGACGAATCCAGTTGTTGCCCTGACCACACAGTTGTTGCTGAATTATTTGCTCGTTTTTTTTTAGCTTGACCTAGATTTGGATCTGTGTGTCGGTGCAGCGGACCAGGTCCACGCCACGAAGCCGAGGTAGCGCCGCAGCTCCTGCTGCTTATTTTCCTCTGCTTCACCACAATCAAATATTAATTTTCACGATCTGAGGTCGGATCTAATTGGATTTAGAAAACTCATCGACAATCCTAATGACACGCGCACATAAAAAATTATGTTTCAAATTATCTTAATGACAAATGATTAGAGTAAATCACCCTCTCACACAATCATTTAATCTCTCGACAGTCAACGCCACTTGGCCAAGACTCGGATGGATTTGGTCCAACGTGGTCACCAGATTAGTTTCAGCACAGAGCCCCCAGTGCATCGTTTTAAAAAGCCGCCGCCGCCGCAGCAGCAGCAGCAGCACTGCACGGTCCAGCCATTTGTAGTCTCAGTCTTTTGGTAAGCAGTTCCTTAGGATTCATCAGCCAAAGGGTCAGCTCAACAACAGTCATCACCGACTAACCCACAACAACAATGCTTTCGCTGAGGGCTTAGAGGCAGATTTGGAAACGGAGGCGGAAGTCGAAGAAAGTTTAGAGAAATGTAAACAAACTGATTCATGGAGATCAGCTGCTGCAGACTGAAAAAATGAAGGATAAAGTGTTGTAATAGTGTGAGACTTACTAGAACCAGTGGGGGCCGCCGATGCCTGCATAGCCTCCCTTCTGTAGTCCCTGTCTTTGGGGAAACTGTTGACAACTGCAATCTTTGTTGCCTCCTTTTGCCTCTGTTCTCTGGAGAAACACACACACAGTAGTAAGTAGTAGTAGTAGTAGTAGTAGTGTGCATACAGATATTAGCCATGTTGCAGCTTAGGAGACACTGATGAAGATTAAGTAGGTTAAGGAGTGGAGCTACCTCTCCAGCCACTCTTTGGGCTTCTCCCACTGGGACACCTCTGTCCTGCAGTTGTAATAGTATTTTTTCCCAGACGAGCTGATGTGCTCTGACCAGTCGTCGCCAGGTTCGTAAGGCTGTGAAAGATAATAAAAAAAAAAAAGGAGCAAATGTTTAGATTTTATGAGGCCAACCAGACAAAAAGCAATTGTGTGTGCATGTGTGTGTTTAGAGGATCTGATGCAAGCGCTTGTAATGTAACCTGAAATGTACAAGAGAGACTGGGGGTTGAAGGCAGATCGCTTCAGCTGGCTCTTTTTTTTTTTTTTTTTTTTTAACTGGGAGAAAATCTTTATTCTTTATTTCAGAGACTCGACGGATGTACTGTCAGACTGCTGCATTATACTGAATTAGTTTCAGCTAGGTGTGGTTCTTATAAGACTGGTAACTGAATGTCTATATAAAAGGAGGATTAAATGATTCAATTAGATGTTTTCATGTTTGTTTTTTTTTTTAATTCCTGTAAATAAAATAAAAATGATTGTAATTAATCAGAGAGGAAAAGAGAACAATGTCTGAAAAGTTATTTAACCTGAGCCACATGCCTTTAACAATATGAAATAATGCTTTCAAAGATGTTATCATTGTTATCTCTGCAGTGGTGCTGCATTGTAATGCTTTTACATCTTTGATGCAACAACTGTGAAACAACTGAACAGCAGCAGCTGCCGCCAGGACACAATTAAAACCGTACCGTGCAAAATTCCTACATATATATATATATTAAGAAAAGAATCACAGTGGAGGAAAAACAACGTCTGATGTATCGGAGAGACGTCACTTACTGTGTCTGAGGTCTTGCTGGGGTTAGAATGTGAGTTGGAGCTATGAAGGGAGCTGTGGTTGTGGGAGTTTTCTTGTGGGGAATAACTGGTCCCTGCAACAACAAGAGCACCACAAGAACGAGGAGAGATAAGGTCAGTAACAACAAAAACACGTCTTACTCATGGATGTAAAAGTCTTGACAGAGAGTTACTGAAGTTCACAAACCATCTGATTCAGACATGACATTATCGTTTACAGGACTTTCCCACAGTAGCACTTTACCGTTAAATTCACTAACAATTCAATGACTAGAATTACACGGTATTATATTCATTAATGCGGCTGCTTTAATTTGGATGGTTGCTACGCCCATTTGCCTCCCATAAAACATCCTGTCCCAGCCTCTCAGAATAGCAGTGGGAACAATTCAGCCAGCACCACAGGTAACGTAGTACGGCACACAGCAGGACTGAACCTGTTCGTGCTCGTCCCATCCTCTCGGTGCTGCCGCAACTATTATCGGATGCTGCAAACGAAAGCTCGGCCACACGTTTTGACATTTCTAACATTTTCTGAATTGCTTCAGGAATATAATTATGTGGCAGCGAGAGAGATTATAACAAGAGAAGGACATGCTCGAATGAAAGAAGCACCGAGCACCACTGTCCTCACACTTACCGACAACTGCTGAGGCCCAACACATACAGTATGTGCAACAACCTGCTGCATGCTCCTTGTCGCTGTAACTCACTTTCAAGATGAGCAGGCCTTCTTAATGCAGCTGTTAGTTTTCGTGAATGAAATCTACAATCAAACAGGTGGCCTTTTATAGGTCATTTCTCTGGCATTGACTCTGTTAATGATGAAATCTCACAAATGTCACGACCAGGTGGCATTTATCAGGCCGAGACGAGCGATTTGACAAGTGTTTGTACTTTTAACAGAGTTCGGTGAGTCCGTCTCAAGAGACAGAGAGAGGTTCAGGAGAGGAATATGAAAAAGCTCAGAGTGTTGTTTAGTGGATATTTATTGGGCAAACACCGCAAATAAATCATGGTGCCGCATCCTGCTCGGTGTCATGTGCTTTCAGCTCTCCATCTGTTTGCTTTGCTGTTTTTAATTACATGTTGTGGTGATGCTATTTATTAGCTTCCAAGCTGCTGCTACAATCCTGATTTTCACAAACATTGCTCTCTGATTTTGATGCACGCAGTGCTGTGTCACCAGAGTTTGTCCAAAAAGTTACTCCAAATGCACAAAGTTGTCCAAAACTACAGGCTGTAAACACCCTCCCAATGTAAAACGACAACAACCAAAGGTAGCTGTGATCACTCACTCACTCACTCAGTCACTGATATTCAGTTATAGTTTGGAAATCAACTCTCACTGTTAACCAGACAGGACTAATTGTAGATAAATACATAAAACTAAATCATCATCTTGAAGTCGCCTGTGACTCTATGTCACCGCTTTAATGTCCTCACAGCTGCAGCACAGTTATTCAGAGCACATGATTACATTACCCCATCCTTAGCGTCACAGATGGCAGTTTTGCTTTGAAGACAACGTTTATAATTGAAGACACATTCTCCAGTTTGCAGTTAAAGATCAGTTTTTAAGAAGGAAGCTGATGGATGTAGAAACCTGTGGCTGAAAGTAGACTAATGGGCTTGTGTGGTTCGGACTCTTCTAGCACCCTTTGTTTCATCCTTTTATCGCCAGGAAGAACTGAACATGCAACAGGTTCACAACAGGAACAGGTTGTGAGCATCCACCACTGTCTTATCCTCCAGTACAAACACATCTTAAAACCCCATGAAAAATACAAGAGCAATGTTTAACATTTACTCTGTGGATTTGCACGAAGCGTGCCATCATGTGTGGCTTGTCAAATGTCTCATGATGTCAAATGACGGGACACATGTCACACCGCTGCAGTTTACAGTGAAGTCACTCACATGTCTTTAAAAATGCAAAGATTAACTTCACAGAGACGATGCTGTGATGTCTTGCAACAGGCAACAACAAGCTCTCTGAAAAGTACCCTGTCAGTAATAAAAGGCGTAGGAGAGGAAAACCTCTCTCTCACCAGATGAACTGCACCTGTGCTGCTCTGATGCTGAAGCTGCTTGTACACGGGTTTGGTCCCGAACGTCTCTCTGGCCTGCGACTCCCAGCTTCATCACCACAGTTGTTGTTCAGTAGCACTTTAACAAACCAACAGCGTCTACGTCTTTTCGCGTTAGACACAGACGCAGACACAGAGTTTCACTAACTTTGCACCTTTTTTTTTTTTTCCCTGCCCAGTTAAGTGGTTGGTGTGATTTGTGTGCTTCGCCCCCGTTGCCATCTACTATTTACAAACTGCTTGCCGTGTTAATATGGAATATTCATTCGAGCAGCACTGCTTATTTATGAGGTGCTACATTTAATTGCTTTATTTGGAAGTTCAGCCGCTTCCCTGTCTGCCTCTCTCGTAAATGCCACCGTCATGGGCTGCAGCTGGTGATGGTGGTTCTTGTCCTGCTCCGGTGGAGAGCCGGTGCATGTGGCAAAATGCGGAGCTTACTGCAAATGCAGGACAGAAACAGGAGCTGCCATCACCAGCTGTAGTGAGCAGGCCAGCTGTTAAACTGTTATCAATGGGCTGGTTGGCAGTGACTAAACGCTGGGAGTTTAAATATGTAAATATATCAGCATGATTCATCTGAGAAGTAGATCAGATACGTGCTAGTAGATGTTGATGTGATCAGCCAAACAGTTTTACAGAGTGTACATGTACACAGTTGCCTTTAAGCTTCATATCCAGCAGACACGATTGGTTTGGAGCTGCCATGTGATTTATAATCACTCCTCTTCTAGCTCTGTTTCGGCCTTCAATTTCTGAGAAACAGCTGCGACACGCTCCACTATGTTGACGAGCTAGTTGCTGTTTGTTCTTTGATGCTGGGCAGAAAGGGAACACCGAGTCTAGCAGAGCCTGGTTGGTGAGAACAGCTGCCTGCTGCGGCTGGAAACAGGACTGATGACAGTGGTGAGTCAACCACAACAGTAAAGCTGTGGGCCACAAAACCAAAACAATGAGCTGAAGATGCACAAATGCCCCGCAAAGACGTGGGAGACTCAACACAGAGCGAGATCACCTAGTGCAGGTACATCACGTCAAATGCAGCACCTCTCTCACCCATAGGTCAGGTAAAAGCATTAAAGAGCGAAGCTTGCATTTACAAAGCAGCTCGTTCATAATTCAGATGTAACGCCCATTTACAAGGTTACAATAACAAACTGCATCCTAATTTGCATTCCTGACTCATCTGTTTTCACATTAGTGACTCAACTTGGAAATGAGATAAATCTTGGGAGATAATACCAAACCTTTATTCACTTTAACTTTGTTTGAATCAATGGATATTGTGTCAATTTAAAAATAAACAAAAAGGCAGAATCATCCAGTGTGGTCCAGTTGTATTTCATCCCATCACTGGAGTTCACACCATGTTCGGTCATCAGTATGTGCAAAGCTGCAGTAAAACAATCGCTCTGCCGCTTTGATCATATATTACTCTCTAAACTTTATTGTATTTCATCCATGATCACTACTTCTTGATAACCACCTGACCTGCGATGTCAGGACACATTTGTAGGCTAAATGCTTGCAGGGTGCACATAACAGCGGCAGTGGACTACTCTGCCAATAGAATAAAAGTTTTATTTTAAAATCTGTCTCGATACAGACAGTGTCAGGAGCCTAAGACACAACATCAATCTCGAAAAGTTAAAAAGTTAAATTCCTCTACCTTCGTTGTGTTCCTCAGAGCCATATTTTCTAACTCTTGATCTACAAAACATCCAACCCCATGGGCCTCTCTGTTAGTACAGCCTTAGTTGTTTTATATTCTCATGCCAAGAGGCAGAGATGTTGCACACAGAGCAGAAACTTCAGCAGTTCAATGTTAGTCCGCAAAGAGTTTCACTGATGCATCACTGAACAAACCACAAAACAAAATATCAACTACAGCGCCCAAACATACTGCTCCCTACCACAAGTAACTTTATGACCTACATCATAATGCTTGCTCTCCTACCACAATTATGTCACATGCATGGATCGGACTGCATAACTGCCAATGAATCTGTTTTTTTTTTTCTTTCAGAGATGCTGTTTTCTAATGTCAGCATTTTGTTATAATTAAAAGGCACAAGAAAACTTGAACTGTGAAGAAAGAAACACAAGCACTCCGACTTGACTTTCAGCGATCTAGTGAAATTGGCCACCTACTGAACAGACTCAGATACTAAGATCACAAAGCAGTCCCTCTGACACCTGAAGGCTCGTGTGTTGCTCCTTTTATGCCACTGCAGCAAAGGTTTTATACGCTCACATATCTCCTCGGTCCGCGGTTATTCTTACAGAATCCACGGCGACTGTTTCACCAGCTGAAGTTCACTCAACTGGTTAACATAAAATGCATCTTGATCAAGTCAATCAGTGCATCTATTTTAACCACAAGAGGTGAAACACCTACAGCTTCACTGTATAAATAAGCATCAAGGAAGGTTGAATTAAACCCGAGTGTTTAAAGATTTAATTACATTTTAGCGATGGTCTACATCTTACAAGCTCATGTGACAGCCTCATCTGTAGCCGTGAAAGAAAGCTATTTGTTTTGAAGCTACAACCCTGTTACTATCAACAACCACCATGTCTCACCTCCATCCCTGTCTCTGGCGCGGTGTGTGTGGACAGCCTTTGCTCTGCCGTGCCCTGTGCTGTCAATGTGTTTGTTTTCAGGGCTGTCAGACCTCCTGAGCATTTTGCAGGGAGGAGTGACATCTGAGGAGTCTCGCATCTTTTCATGTCGGTGGTCCCCTCCTGGATGGCTCTTGGACGAGTATTTGAGAGTCTGTGGACACAAAATTATAGAAACACTCTTCACTAGAGTCTAGTACCTCATGTGATAACCCTTAGATCATCACAGGGTCTCTCAATCCAGGTTCACCATCTAGTTTAGCTTTTCAATTAACTTTAACATTTGGGCACCTACATCAAAGCTGTGATATATTACATATCTGAAGAGCTAATCACCATTCACCCAATTGTGATTCCTGATTAGTATATTTACCTGTAAATACTATGGTACATTATTAACTTACAGTTACAGCTATGCGGGGGTAGATTAAATGCTCTCTCTCTTGAAAACAATATATTTATGTCTACTAGCACATTCATAATTTCTGATAATGACGATGTAAACAGGACGTTTTAAACAGAACAACTAGTATTAGTCAACTTTGCTGGCTATTCACTGTATTTGGACGTAAGGTTAACAAATTTGCTTGCCGTATATCTTACGAATAGTATGATGTTTTGAGAGCTTAGCTAGCTATATCCTTAAAATGACAGACTGCGGTCAGGCCCTAATCGGACTGGCTAGCAAGCTAGCTAGCAGTAACAGGCTATGATTAGCTTCGAGCTGCAATAAAACTCGCCTGTACCTTCTTCCAAACGGCTGAATTCGACGAACACATTCAGTCTGTGTCGTGTTTACTTAAAGATATTTACGTTAGGGGATATTTACGCCTCTCAGACGATATTTTAAAACAAAACCATGTACTTTTCGCGTTATTTTCCGCACTGACTGGGGCCTGTTGTGCTCTCTAGAAGCCTGAGCTAGAGTGTCCATTTTAATCTTATTTGCTGCTAGCAAGCTAGCAGGCTACGGTTAAGCTAACAAGTACCTGATAGGGCTGAGAATCTCTTCGGTCGCACCTGTAAATATAAAGAAAACATTTATGAACAAGAGACCTTGAAGTGTCAACGTTGAGAAATAGTTGGGAGTGTGGCAACGGCTTAGCGCACAAGTTTCCAGACACTTATTTTGGTTTCAGTAAAAATGGCGGATTGTCAAAGCGTAGCTACGAGGAAAAGGAAAATCTGAATAAGTAACGTTAAAAAGAGATGTTTACCCATCGCCGAGTCTCGGTTGTTTCCTTGCATACATTACCATCAATGCCGTGTTAGTGTGTTTGGAGTGGGATGTGAAAGACTGATAAGGTTACTATATTTTCTTGTTGATTCAGCGACCTGAAATCGTCAATTATTTCAGCCTAGCTTATGGGTATCTCAATGCTATCGGCAGCACTGGTCGGAAGAGCGCCCTCACTCAGTCCATCTCCCACTCAGACACACAGCAGCGTCTCTATCTGCCGAGAAAACGTAGCAGTGGAGCCGTGCTGCGGGTTGCCAGATATTCCACATTCACCATAATGGGGAAACCTCAATAATAAACTCTCTGCACTTAGGAAACGTTTAATACAATCGAATTAAAAACAACAACAACAACGTGAGGTTTTTTTTACTTATATAAAATGCATTATTATTTTTTAAATTTAACAGCAGCGTTCTTGCTGAATTTACACAGAGTTTATTATTCATAAAATAGTTTAAAATAGAGTGTAAAAACTCGCTTATACCAGTGTTACATATCAGGATTGAGATTTTGCGCATATTAAATCGACTGAATCCAGTATTTAGGAAATGGCCACCAAAAACGATTGACAAAATGTGGGTTCTGTACAGACATGGCAACCCGGACTGCAACCCACCTCCCCCCTTCTGATGGCAACATCCGGGTCACACTGACTGGAGTCGAACAGTTGTAAAAACTTGTAAACCTGTTTTATTGAGCTGCTGCATCGAATAAATTGTTATTTTCTTGGTGCAAAAACACATTTAAATGACAGACGAAAAAAAATTCATTCACTCAGCAAACAACCAAACGCTATGAACATCATAATATTAATATTTTACGGGCAACCAGCAGGCAGTGACTTGTTTTCTGCTGTCATCTAGTGGTTTTATAAGGATATCACAGGGAACCTTTTATCAAGAGATTATCAATACAAGAAATACATGTATAATTTCTCAGATTAACACTTTTGTTATACAGAATCCAACAATATACCTTAATTATTTTAAAAGGCACAATTTCAATCTTCACAGCTTTTGGTACTTTAATTATAAGACACATTAAACAGTTGGGAGGCATATTAGTGGTAGGCTATATTGATCATTTACAAGTCCACAGTTTGGCATATGAATTAAATGAAACTCAGAGTGCATGCAAAGCAGCCTCTTCACAAATCTGTGGCTTTGAAAAGGTTGTATCAGTGGTTCAGAGTGAGTATCTGTCAGAAGAGGGCTGTAGGGCTCCATTGTTCCCAGACAATATGTCCCTCATCATATCGCAGGGCGAGCACAAAGAAGCTGCAGTTCAGCGTTTTGGCACACAACGCACTTTAATGTGGGGACAAGGGGGCACGAAAAAGGGGTGCATCTATTGTTATCACATTTCTGGAACTTGTTCACACACACATGGTTTTTTAGTTCATCTGCTCAGTCTGATAATAATGTAAGACTCCAAGGTCTCTCACAATAAGTGATCAGTAGGATTGCACTACCCTTGGCCATGACTGCAAAGCTATTTTAAGATTCATTTTGATTCACGTAGCCTATTAATTCATTTCAAGAGTATTGCACTTGTTGCTTTCGCTCTTACACATGACCTGTAGGGGGAGGTATCAACCCACTTTTTCATTAAATCTGTCGTGGTAAAGCAACAAAACTCACCCAGCAAATACCGGCTTACATAACAAGACTGTCTTCACTATGTTTTAGGAAAAGTAATTCTGTCATCTTTAAGTTGATTTTCGCTTTACTTCAACCATTACGGATCTTCGTCGTCACATTTTCCATAGCTTGAGGGCTAAAGCTTCACAGGTAGGTACTCCATAAATGCAAGTTTGGATATGAAGTATGAAATGCTCAGAAATTAATACATATATATAAGTTTGAAATTTGGAGGAGCAGGAACTGAAGACAAATATCCTGGTAGTTAATTAAAATAAATAAATAAAATATATCTCACCAACTTCAGTAGCTGTTTGTGAGGTCTAGTTTCCAATTATGTGTTTAATCAACACACTTTGAGTGCGGTTGTTTTGTTTACTCCTGTCGGCGGATGAGCGAATTCACGATGGCGTTAGCTGATGATTGACAGCGCTAGGAACCTATGAAAGTGCAGCATGAAACGACAGAACACGCCCTAAAAGATTGCGACCAATGAGAGAACAGAGGGGGCGGTGCCTGCGGTAAAAGCCCTGTCCGGTACAGATCTCAGATCAGCGTCGTGTCGTCACACGCTCGCACGCTAGCGTTCCGTCTAAACAAACAAACCGTTTCCAAGTCAGCGCCTTGTAGGACCACTTTATCTGTCTTGTGGCGAAAGCCGAGGCGTAACATTTTGAAAGGTTGTGTCCGGGAGATAGGCACAGAGAGCGGGGATGAGTTACGGAGGATAAACGGGGAGGGAAAAAAAAAAAAAAAAAATCACGGTTGTGTTTCCTTTCCTTTTCTTTTTTTCCCCAAAAGCGGAAGATAAACAAACTGAAAAGTTTGTCTCGCGGAGGAGCCGTTGGAGTACACGTTAACTAGCAAGACACCATTCAACTCCGACCTCCGATGCAAAGTGAGTATCAACATACTGTATCTTGCTAAGAACTTACCTCCACAGTGGTCAAGCCAGAGACAACAGGACGGGTAGTTTTAATGATAAAATGATCGAAATTAACATTATATCATTTGTTTGTTTGTCTTTTAATGGGAAAAATATATCTACCTAGTGGCGTATTAACTGACAGCGTGCTCAGTTCATGATTTAAAAGTAACCCGTCGGCAGCGTAGCCGTCGGTGTACATGTTCAAACAGGTTTTTATTCAGTAGAAAAGCGAACTTTATGCTCTATTTAAGACTTCAATGTTACTCTGATTTTCCTCCAATGGGCTTGTAGTGGTGTATGCTTCAATGAAAGCTCACCTGTCGTCCTGTACAGAAGGGGCTGTGAGGTGAAAGCAGCTTAGTGCAGGGCTAACATAACGATTACATTGGGTGGAAGCTCCAGGGAGCGCATAGCTGACACTTGTAAACAAAACGCAATGATAGTGTGAAGTATGCTAACATTTACACAAAACAAAATGACAGAGAGAGAGAGAGAGAGAAATGTCCTCGTGATACCACTCATCAACTTCCACAAAACTCCCACACCACTCTCCAGGAAGTGAAGTACAGTGTTGTCCATGCAGCTCGACCGCAGGGGAATACAGAGCCCTTGTGCCCCTGCAGAGTCAAGTGTGGTGACACGGAGCTTGTCACTGGCTGACAGCGCCAAGCCTCCGAGCCGAGCCGAGCTGAGCTGAACTGAGCTGAACTGGCAGCCCACTGGAGACTCAGCACTTGGCCAGCTTCCATGACATCCCGGCCACTTGTTTTGCATACTTTGAATCTGTATATCATCATGTCTTCCATGATTATTTCATAACCATGACTGCTCATCCAATGAGGCCTCAGACTCCTGTGTGTCTTCACTGTAACATCAAGTTGCTTAATAATAACAGCCCACCCTGACAAACCCACAATATTATCCATTTCTTAATGTGGTAAAAATTCAGAGTGGCCCGAGATGTCAGGGGCAATTTGTTGAAATGGAAACGCTATTATGTTTCGTTCCATTGAGTCATTTGTTCCTCGTGACAGTTACAGTCTGCATTTTTGTTAAATGCACACATAGCCATCAGTTAGCAGGAGGAGGAAGTGTGGAGATTATGAAAAAATGCATATGGGTTATGTAACACACGAGCTTACAGGAGCATCTTTACCAATGACATGAGTCAACTTTGACATGACAAAGCTTCATGTGGTTGGTTTTTGACCTAATGTGCAATTTTGTGCACATCTTGTCTGCCGCCGTAATTTATTATCTCTGCCTTAAAGTGGTTGTTTTTATTTGTCAGCAGGTTTATTTGATATGCACAGGACTTGGAAGTGAAGGGATGGATGGATGGAGGTCTGCATGGCCCGCGAGGAACCCATTATAAATTTGCTCTGGTATTGTTTGACATGCCCTTGGCAGACGGACGACTTTCTCTGGTTGGTTGATTTGTTGGTTGGTTTGTTTGTAGTAGGATTACACACACACACACACACACACAAAAAAAACATTGAACCAATTTGCACCAGACTCGGAGGAGGGACGGGACGCGGGCCAGAGATGGCTGACCCGTTAGCTTTTGGTTCTGGGTAGATCCAGGAATCTTTTGAAAAATCACTTTTCCTTACTCCCATTTTTGCCAGTTTCTCAGGAAGCAATGTCTGGATCTTGTTTAAAAAAAAAAAAAAAAAATCTGACACATTAACAGTGTTTGAATCTACGACTTTGTGCAATTTGGTGCCAATCCAGATATTAATCTTGATCTGACAGACTATGTGTGGGATCATTTGGCCTTGGCAGACGTACGCGCTTCACTGAGTGCCTCTTCTGCTCGTCTTTGTTTCTCTTTGGTCCCATCGCCAACATTGTTATGGTGCTGTGATTGTGAGAAAAAGCTTGGATGAGCTTCTATCCCTTGTATTTGAATGCCACAGAGGGGAATCTCCAGAGAGCCGACATTTCTCTGAGTAAACTCCGAAACCTCAATGGTTTGTCTGCAGTTTTTGGCCGGCTCCTTTGCTCTCAGTGGGAATAGCCCAGTTCTTCTTTTAAATCTTGCCTTGGAAAAGGTGGGAGGCCTTCAGTCTAAATTCCAACCAGGCAGGGAGGGTCTCTCAGGAGACTTTGATTATAACTGTTTACGTTTTATAATCTCGTTTTTTAGGAGCTCGGCATCTTAACATCATGAGAACAAGTCTGTGATGGCTTCCTGAGATCGGCCGCCGGTGACCGAAGGTAACATACAAGGTGTTAATAGCTGGAAACAGATGCTTGTTTCTTTGTTTTGATGCATACAATGCTAAAGTGTGTATGCATGTGTGTGTGTGTGTGTATGTGGAGGCAGAGGTCAGGGTGGGGTCGGACGCAGCGGCCGAGACGAGGAACAGCGTAGGAAGCTTTGCCCCGACCCGGTTGTCTGAACAGGTGTCTTGGAGCTGCGGCCTCGCATAGCTCACATTCCCAGGGTTTTGTTCCTGGCGTGGAGGTTTCTTCGAGTAGGGGGAGGGAGGTGTGGGATCGGAGAATGTTATGTGCCCTGGGCTCAACTTCCAGAATGAATATGAGCAACCTGCTGATTGAGACAAACGCTTCCTGTCGGTGCGGCCGCCTGGCTTGTGTTGATGAGAAACCTGTCAGCGGGACATTGCGCCGCTCGTGACGAGGGACAAAGCCGAGGGCTGGCTCCCACAACGGCTCGTCAGCACCGAGGCTATTTTCTTGGAGCTTAAGGGTGGGTAGGATACAGTGGCTTAAGGCTCTTAATCCAAGCGTTTGTTTGGATCGCTATCAGCAAACTCTGAATCACAGGAAATTGCCTCGTCTGAAGAGAAACAGTAACTTGTCTTCTTACTCGGTAAAAGCTTTATCACTCGTTTTTATTGCAGAGAAGTAGATTTGGTCAGACTGGTGTTTCTTGTCAACAAGTTAGGAAACATGTGCACGACAGAATGCAGTTATTCAGGTACTGAGGACAGTGTAAAGACAGGTCCCCTCTAAATGCTGACTGTGTTTCAGCAGCATTAGCCTGTAAAGAGTTCAGTGCCTCTTCATCAAGCACCGAGTGGTTTCTGAGCTCGGGCCTCTGAGCGTTGCCTCCTGACATATTGAGGTGAACCCACTTTACTACCAGCCTTTGCTAAACTTGGCAACATATGAAATATGAATACAAGTGTGTCGCTGTAGCAGCTCAGACCACTTACGAAGTCTGAAGACAGACTGATCAACATATTTGTGCTGTGCTGGATGTGTTTTTGTCCGAGGTCCTGCAGGTTTTCCCCCATGTTTGTGCAGAGCGTTGCAGTGAAAGTCAGAGGTAGGACACGATAAGATTAACAAAGCAAACTTCCAGGAACTACAAGGAGAACAAATCAGTGTTAAAGACCATAATGAATCACCCTCCTTTGTTTATCTCTCACTGAGGAACTCCTGGTTCCAGTAAACTGAGCAGTGTCTGTGCAGAGGGCTGGACATTAATCTGTGCATCCGATCATCCTCGTGCCCACTGACACATCTGCCTTTCCATCCATTCACACTTAACCAGTGCTCACCAAACCCCCTATTTGTCACTGATTCCCCTCATTCATCTATTTATCCACCCATCCTTCTGTCCATGCGTAATCACCATCTTACTACATGGTATCACTAATCTCCGTTGCGAGTCTGCATTGTACTTGTGAGCCCGCTGCTGCACGGCTGATCCCAGACGGAGAGATTAAAGTGATGTGCTCGGCAGGGTCACAGTTGATAAGCATCACCAGTAGTGATGCTGCGTTGTTTTGCCCCTGCCCGCCCCACAGAGGTGTAGGGTTTCTCTCAGCACCACCTAAGCCTCTGCAGCGCTGCGCCGGAATGAGCCCACCCAGCAGAAGTCGGCCATCAGACACCGGCGCTGTAGTCCAGCTCGTGTACATAAAATCGCTGCGCTCACCGTGCAGGCATGCTGCCCTCTCCGCTCTGTGCAGGTCGCCTTTTGATGGAGAAAGCAGAGAGACCGGGTGAACGGCAGGAGCAGTAATAACAGCACAGGAATCCACAGGGAGATGGTTCCACTGTTCCCGTGTGTAGATCTAGACACGAGTGGTCTGACACTGGTCTGGTGTTTTTCCACGAGACACCGTTTCATTTACTGTTAAGCAGTGCAATGCTCCAGTTGTAAAGAACAGCGATCCTCTCATGCAGCTACATCTGAAGCTGAACGACATGGTTTGTTCTCTACGCCTGAGGCTAAAAGGAGCTTGTACAACAAGCTGCTGCTGTGGGAATACAGTGTACACAAAGTGCCTTGATCAGAAGCTCGCAAATGAGATGTTTGGAGAACTTCTAAGTCTGTTGTTTAAAGTTAAAAGCAACTGTTGCACAGTCAACACACTGTCTGTCTGCTACAAATTTGTTTCCAATTATCAGTAGTCAGTGCAGACTATAGCCTTACAGAGCGAGGCGGAGGGTTGACATGACTGACGTCAAGCTTATTTGTCAAATGTTGTTTTATTGATGAGGGTTTTCCATGCATGGCCCCCGCCTAGCATCGCTATCCCCACTCCCCTTATGGCGGCCCGGTGAATAATTCAACACACTTGGAGCAAACAGAACCAAAAGAGGCCAAAAGAGTGCGTGTGCTGTTGTTTGTGGTTCTGTCCAGTAAAATCACAGCAACCGTGCAGGAATTTCGTCGGTCAAAGTCTTCGGTGTTTGTGTAACTACCGTGTGCCCATGGTGATGAAAACCTGAAACACGGTGGGTTGAAGTGAACAGATAACTCCTGCTCACCATCCCTGCCACCTGACCCCCCCCCCCCCACAGCTTCCAGTCTGCACCGTCAGCACGAAGGGATCTGTCGCCTGTCAGTGATGAGTATCCGGTGCTGTATTGATGGCTCATCGGGTCGCAATATTCATGTAGCTTGTGTTGATATTTGTGCTGCAGGAGCTTGATTAGTACACGCTCATGTGTGTGTGTGTGTGTGTGTGTGTGTGTGTGTTGTGTTTTTTCCCTTGATCCTGGTGGAGGATGATGGTGTCAGTAACTCGACCGGTGCCGCTTAAGATATAGACTGTAATTAATCTAAGGGCACTAAACACACAGTCGTGCTGTAACACACACGTTACGCGCTGATGTCACCACCATCTGCTGCTTGGTGCTGCTTGTCGAGAGTCTCCGGTTGTATCGGATGACGGAGGGGAGCGAAACTTTATCTGTTCAAGGTAAATAAGATGTTAAGGCCACAGGAAAGGTAGAGTTCAAGAGAGGAAACTTGTCTAATGTCGGATGTTGTTTGGATTATTTGACATATATACGCCGCCCCGCCCCCCCTGCCGGTAAAACATCCTTTCACCTCATGACTCCTCCTCCCGCCGTAACGTAGGAGAGAAAGTGCAGATGGGAAAGTGTTGCCTACCTTAAATTAAATCCCGGCTCTCTCAGGATATCTACCCCCCCCCATGACCTTGCTGCGGTGCAGGCATTGATCTGATGACTGGCAGGAGACGGGGGGGTGAGGGGAGCCTGAGCGATGTGTCATGCTGGGCTCTTTGTGTCGGTGGGGTCTCGCAGAGGCCTTGAGGACATCAGAATAGTGTTGATTAGCTCAAGAGGGTTTTCTCCAGCTGCCTGTTTTCTGTCTGCTGGCGAGGACACCGTCCACACAGCAGCACTGGCTTTCACACGCTAAATCCCCCCTTTGTGTGCGGGGGCATCTCGAGCTGTGGCAGCTTTAGCTCTGTACACTTGTCGCTCTGTTTCCCGTTACCTCCTTCTGGCTGCAGGACCCCCCCCCCCCCCCTCCATGGAGTTTTCATTTGCTTGTTAACTTCTCAGCCTCCTTATTTACCTCTCTACACGCCACAACAGTCAATTACTGGCAAAGGGAGGTCTCTGTGTGTGTGTGTGTGTGTGTGTAAATGCACGCTTTTGTCTCCGGACTTGAAAACACGTCCTCCAGCCTCTGTATGTGTGTATGTTTGTGTGCGCATGCATCAGACAGGCATCCATTCATCTTCAGACCAGTATAGACCCAGTCTGTGCCTATTCCCTCGTTGCTCGTTGAGCGCAATTAGAGCAATTTGTGTGTGAAAACCCATTCACAGCAGCCCGTTTGAACCACTGACTACGCAGCCTTCACTCTTTGAAGCCTGCGTGTTCAGCCTGCGTGATGGCAGACAAGGGGTTAGGGTCTGTGTGCCCTGCAAATCCAGTCACCACCCGTTGTCCTCCACTGTTTTTCTCACACTGGCAGGTCCCTGTCTCCGTCATCCAGGTGTAACCTCACCGTACCTGCTGCTATGAGCATTGCATTTGTTTTTAGATGATGATGCATGAACATAAGTATCTGCCATAATTTGAGCCTCATGCTGCTGCACATGTGATTTTCTATTTGCCCTTTATTTAACATCTTAGCAGCTGTAATCATTCTCTGGTGATTATCATATGGTGCCCCTCGTATCAAAGCACAGGCCGCAGTGCTAACTTAGCTCTTAGCTAACCACTAATTGCTAACCAAACCGTATGGAAGTGCTTTTGAGTGGAGGGTTTTTTGGCTGCGGTGAAATTAAAGCGCGATATTTATAGTTTGCTTTGGACTGTGAGGCCGCGATAACAGAAGGCATGCAGTGTGTGTGTGTGTGTGTGTGTGTGTAGGAGACGATGGTGACTGCACCGTCATGTCTGGATTTGAATAGAGTTTGAATAGATGGACCAGTCTGCAGGGTGGAGCTGGGGTTTGGTTTTGTAGGTTCAAGAGGTCACAGAGTTTGTTTATGGTGCACAGCACAATGTAGGACTGTGGTGGCTTTGATGGGCCGGCATGGGTTGAGTTAACAGCATGAAAAACACAATAGACAATACAAAATATACAGTATACACAATATATGTAGAATTACGCAACACTGGGGGGGGTTACAGCAAAATCAGGAGGGTGATATCAGTATTTTCTATGTTCCAGGTTCTAGTTGAAGTGACGCCTCTGTTTCTAAATCTGAATCCATCTTTTCTCTTCTCAGCCGGTTTGCTTCGGTTCGGTCGGGGCTGTCTCCCGCTCCATACCTGAAACAAAGATCGAAAAACACTCCTCCAATAATTCAACAAACGAAGACAGCTCCAAAACACACGTCAGTGAAGCTGGCACCAGCTGCAGGTGCTCGCCTGGGGGAGCCATATTTGGGAATATTTCGCTAAGCTTTCACGTCGACCAGTTAGCACCTTAACTTGTATGAGATCATGTCTCTCGCAGACAAAGAATGGAGCAGTTTTTCCATTTCTTACAGATATAGACTGGTGTGATGTTGAAGATGCTGCCAGCCCCCCCGCGCCCCCCAGACGCAGGCTCTCTCCTCCTGCAATGCTTTCTCTGTCCACCCAGCTTCCTCTCTTACTTCCGGGGTCGTCGGCACCAGATAGAGACAAAGCGTCTCTTTCTTTGTCCGTTTTTGAAGCCGTCCCTTCAGCGGCTGGATGCTAATCTGACTGACCATCGGCAGCTTCTGTCACACGGTCAGGGAAAGACAGATACAGAAGGGCCGAGAGAGAGATAGCACAGGAGGAGGAGGGGTTTGGAGGGGGGGTGCGGCATTGGAGGGTGATGACTGGAGCATTTGGCATCCGGTGAACAGAGGAGTATTGTGTGCCAGGCAGCGGGTCACTGTGGAACAGGCCGCTGCTTTACAGGATGGAGCTGGTGTTAAAGCTCCAAACTGTTGGAGATGTTCGAGAGAGAGAGACGTACCATCTGTACACCTGAGAACAAAGTGTGCACAGTGTCACAGCCAGCATCGTGCTGTGAGACGGCTTCATATGAAGGATGATTGTCCTTTCTGTGTGCGTCTTACAAGGGGCCATGGGCTCATATGATCCACAAGTGAAGAAACCATTGTGCACGTGAAGCAGAGTGGATCCAAGTGACTGTGTGTCTGTGCAGATCTGTGTATCTTGTGCACACCTGGTTATATTTGCACAGAGTAGCATCTGCTAAAGGTCACTGCGCACTCCCATCGGTGTGCTCCATGTTTATCGAAGGTCCCAGTCTGACCCTAGAAACACAACAAGGGAATTTACCCCTTTAGGCATTTGACAGCGCACAGCATTGCATTATCCATCCACTAATAAGGCCTGGAAAATGCTTTAGCAATTTAGACAGCTGCAAGTGTGAAGCACAGTAGTGACGAGTCGTTGCGTAACGAGGTATTACAGCGATTCAGAGTGGCCACCATTCACAGAAATAAGGATTATCACTGGGAGCAGCAGCCATCCCAGTCACACCAGTGCTGTGCAACAGGGCGTTTCACATTATAAAGCCATTGTCATTCTTCATCACAGGCCTTAAACAAGTGGAAAAGTGAGGATGGAGGAGCTGACCTGTAGTGACCTCAGCCGTATCGTCAACAGCGTTATCGCACGTTGCAAATGTCCCTCGTATCGTGCAGGAAAAGTGCTCATTGTTCACGCGTCATTCCTCAGCGGTGCATTACCTCATTCACAGTGGTGATCGCAGCCAGGTACTCTTCCAGTGGGAGTTATCTGTGCTTTCTCAAGAACTTGTTATCTAGAAACATTCAACAAGTGTCAGTGGTGTGTTATGGTCACGGCTACTCCCCCAGTTACAGATCTGGGAAATGTGGATTGCAAAACGCGGGGGGTTGAGGTTTTCAGAGCGTCAGACCTTCGTCTCTTGTCCTGCCCTGTCCTGTCCTCTGTCGGTGAGCCGACATCAATTCCAGGCTGAAAGTGTTTTTCGTTCTTTATTTAGCAAAGTTCATGAACGAGGTCGATCCCACCTGGCCCGTGCAGAGTCACCGTGTGTTTCCCAGTCGGCCCTAGAAGTATTTTTAAGCACTGAATGAGGCCAAAGACAAACAGTGACACGACAGTAAAGTTATATATATAAAAAAGAGAAGTGTATAAGTGTAGATGAGAAGCAGATTGTGGTGCAAAATGAAACCATTCTGCCCGAGTGGAGGAGGAAGTGCTGGCTGTGTGCCACTGTGTGTGTCACAGGAATGTGGAGGAGAGTGGTGTGTGTGTGTGTGTGTGTGTGCATGCATGTGATGCTCAGCCACTCAGAAACACCGATGCAGACAATGACCGTCATTAACGGTCAGCGTTCACTTTGACAGCTGATGAGCTGCAGGTCATTACCTCAGCGACAGGAAGAATGACTGTTTACCTCAAGGAGAGTCACGCACATCTGTGACACACTGATCCACTGTGGTGTAACATCACCCCCCCCCCCCCCCCGGGGCCTTTTTATTGCTTTTGTGCTGCTGCAGTCACTTAAAGACTTATGGTATTTAAATGAGGCGAGTCACAACTAGACTAGACAACTTTTGGGGGGGGGGGGTGGGGGGGTTCCACTTTGTGATACTCAATCGAGGCATTGTTCTTCACGCCCCCTCCCCACTTCATCCCTTCCTGGCAACCAAAGCCCGACGTGAAATGTTTTGAGGTAGCGGGAAACGGGGTTGCACACACCCACCCATGTTTTCATGTAGCAGCCTCACATGTTCACAGACTCAGGCGTAGCAGGGCGGAGGAACGTGTTCATTGGTGGAGGTGAGTGAACTGACGCTGTGATTCAGCAGATACTTCACTTCCTGCCTTGTGTCGGTTGGATCATCCCGTCCTCTTTACACTTTCCCAGCAACAGAAAGCCATGGAGGTGTGTTTTACTGTACATGAACCTCCTGTGATCCCTCTGCAAATACCTGCACAGTGTGTGTGTGTGTGTGTGTGTGCATGTAATAACTCCCCCACTGTTAGTTTTGTTCTTAAGAGCGGCGAGTGAGCGCAAAACAAAAGAGAGACAGACTCATGATGAAACGTGCAGCAACGCCTCGTTCTCGTCTCTGAGATTAACGGAGGCTCTCCGAGGTCCGCGGTGATGGAGCAGAGTTATTTTTATTCAGAGGTGGTGCAAAAATCCATCAAGGCATGAAGAGCGCTGGTGTGAATAGTTCTTTGTTTTCATGTGCAGAACAAACCGCCTTCTCTTCCTCTGCTCCTACCACATGTTATCTTTTTGCTTCAGTCACACCGCTGACACATTTTATAACCTGCAGCGCTCGCACCTGTCTGTACAAGCCGACACCTGAGCTCCGGTGATCTGCGTCCGTTGTACAATATGCAAAACAGATTGATATCGGAAGATATTGAAAAGCTGTGATGATTGATTTTGCATTTCTTTGATTCTTGTCTGATCTGGAGTCAAAGTGTTCTTGCTCTGACAGGCTCTTTTGACCCCCCCACCCCGCCCCGCCACCCCTCCTCTGAGCATCTAGAGTTTCTGCTTTACATGTATCTAACCAAGAACCAGAAGGG
This sequence comes from Caranx ignobilis, assembly GCA_021432705.1. Lineage (NCBI taxonomy): Eukaryota > Metazoa > Chordata > Actinopteri > Carangiformes > Carangidae > Caranx > Caranx ignobilis. Next base: position 17,610,793 of record MU269986.1, on the reverse strand, counting down.
CCGGATTATGTGGCTAGACAGGGACACACACACACACACACACACTGTCACTATCAACCCCATCATCATTTTTAGCTTTCCCCCCCTTTACCCTGTAACCCGATCCTAAACCTCCCCCGACTCTAAAAACAGACCATCGTTTTACCACGGAGCCCCTCGCTAGCCGCCGCCGCTGCGTCAATCCCTCCAATTGGCAGCAGATAACCTGGGACACATTACACTGTCCTGCAGGACGCATGTGAGACCAGCAGCCTCTCCCTTCCCTTTTCCGAGCTGAAGCGTTGGACCTGGGAGGGAGCAGAGTTAGAAGACGAGCAGCACGAGGGTCAGGACGTGATCATCGAGCTCTTGTTGCAGTTGGCGTCGCTTCCTGCACGAGTCCTGCATGAGTACATGAGCACAATGAGTGTGTAATCACAGGGGAAGTCACACGGAGTTTAATGACTTCGTAACGGTTCCCTATCAGGCCGAGCAATCAGAGTAAAGGAGATTTAGTAGGACGGAAGGCTTGGCCCCCCCTGCACACACACACACACACACACACACACACACACACACACTTTGGCTGCAGGTTGACCTGTGGGTTGGTAATTTGGGAGGTGCTGATCGCTGACATTATGGCTGCTGTCAGCGTGCCAGGGGACGGCTATGATGATACATCCATTCTAACAGCTCGTGGACAAGTGTGTGTGCTCATGTACATGTGTGTGTGTGTGTGTGTGTGTGTGTGTGTGTGAGAGACAGCTTTGCAATGGAAAGAGCTGCATTTGCACTCTCCAAGGTCAAGTTGTCACTGTGTGTATGTTGTGACACTGAGATGTTGTGATTGATTCTATACGTCCATCCCATCTGCTCTCAGCCGTGTGTGTGTGTGGGTGTGTGTGTGTGTGTGTGTGTGTGTGTGTCCCTGTCAGCCTCTCAGGGGTAATAACATCTTGACAATGTGATGTGCTGATAGGATTATTTAGCAGTCCTCACACAGTCTGAGCGTTTACCGTAAGCCAGACTAAACCACTTAAGATTTTCATATCTGTATTTTTACACGCCTCCCCTGAGCCTCCGACTGTTGCCTCCGCTTCGTACCCCGAGGAGCAGCTTTAGTGCAGCATATGCTACAAGAGAAGCTGCCCTCGTACCGTCTCGCCACCTTTCTCCGTCTGCTCCGTCAGACTCCCTCCATCTGGTTGGAGACGAGGCAGAGTAAACACTGACAGGGTTGCTGCCGCCGCCCTGTGACACCCGTGTTTGCTTCATACAGCTAAAGTACCACAGCTAAACAAAGATGCATACGGCCAGTCGCTGTCACAGATGGCTGAAATGTTCCTGTTTAAACATCGCTGTAGCGCACGACACACCTGGCACCTGACTCGTCAGACCAGGAGAAGCACAGCTCCCAGGACCACGGACCTGTCCAGATGAGACAGCAGCTCTCTGTGTGATGGACCGACTCTCTGAGCGACGTTCACAAGCTGTTTCTCCTCACACACTGTCACTATAAATTCATAATGATGTTGTTAGACACACACACACGCACACACACACACACACACACACACCCTCCTGTGTCGCTGCGCCCTGACCGGTGTGGAGTGTCATCATCTGCTGCGGTAATGCGACAGTACACACAGGAGAACTTAGCCTGCACAGCACGAACGGCTATCGATGCGTGCTAGCCGAATGGTTTCCATGCCAACAGTCGTCATGTCAAAGCTCATGTACGCGTCTGAGAGAATTTGCATCGTCGGCCACTTGCTTCGCCGTGCTGTGTGAGGTGTTACATAATTGTGTGTGTCAAAGGAGTGTGAGGGAAGAAGGGCGTTGACTCTGGTGTGTGTTGCTGGATGTTAACAGCTTGTTACCTCTTTCCCAGCTTTTGTCCACTAACCCTTACGCAGGGACGTGTAGGTTGCATTCACCACATATATTTGACCTTCCTCTGTGTGGTTTGGGTCAGTGTGGGGGGGGGGCGCTCAGCTGCTGCTGGTCACCGCTGCCCATCTGTCTCTCTGTCTGAGTCCTCTGCCCAGGGTCAGGTCTGGGTCATCTCCATGACTTGCTTCATCACTCTCGAGGGGCTCATGTGTCCATGTCGAGTGGGGAAGTCTACAAGTGAAGAATAGACGGGGGGGGGGGCTACATCTGCTGGGGGTGGTGGAGAAAAGAAAGGCTTGTCTCTTTTGCCCTTGGAGATGCATGGACTCTGGTCTGAAGCAGGGGATGTTGTTCATGATGCTCCTGGGACGTGACCGCTGTCCTGAAAGGTGAAGTGTCTCAGGTCACTTTCCTGGACATGCAGCGGGAAGTGTGGGACATGCACACAGGGACTGAAAACTCTGGGAATCCTTGACTTTTAAAGGCTGTCCTGCTTCTCAAACCTCTGAGTCTCAGCACCAACTGTCTGTCTTCTGCGGACAGTGTGTCTTTGTCCACGTTCGGCCTGTTCTGCACTTTGTGGAATCTCCCCGGGCCGACGCTGGTATTCAACAAAACCTTGTCACTGTTTCTTTTATAGCCGCTCCCTCGTTCACAGGCACAGTCATCATTTAAACCTGCCTCTTTTCATAACTGCTCCTTAAGGGGGGTGGAGGTGGGGGGTGGGGGGGGGCTGGGGGGACAAGGCAGCATTGAGGACGGACTCAGTGGTTTGGATTCCTCCTGGTGAGGGATGGACAATGTGGACAGGAGCGCTGTCACCCCGGCTGATTTACACCTGTGTTTGTGTCCTGTGAGGAGGGTGGGGGGGTGGGGGGGCCTGTAAAAAAGCCTGTGTGGCGGTGGCGTGCAGGAAGAAGTGGCTTCAGTGGGTGGCATGCAGGCCCGGAGAGAGAAGTCTGATTGGACTGTGGGATGTGATTACTGGATGATAAATGGCTGTGGTTGTGTTTCTGTTTTGGCTCCGTCCTCGTCCCTGTCCTCGTCCTCGTCCTCGTCCCTGTCCTCGTCCTAAGGCAGCGCTTTGATGAGACAAAACTTCTCCCAGATTTATTTATTTTTAATCTGGCATCTGGGATCAATGATCAAATATCTGTCACTGCAGGGCGTCTGGTCAAAATCACGCAGCATCACCAGATGCCTGACATCGAGTAATTGTTTGTTTTCTATCATAAGCGGCTTAGCGGGAGGATTATCAGTTTCTACAAGTAACGTTTCTGTGTCCGAGGAGGAGGAGGAGGAGGGACGACTCGTGTCTCGTTTGCAGAGCCAAAAACTTCAAGCATGAGTCACGGGATGCAGATGACAGTTATTTACACAATTGATTAATCTGCAGATCCAGTCAGGACGTCTGTGTGCTGCTGATTTAATAACCGTTTCTGGGGCTGAAAGGAGAACCTGTGCTGCTGGGTGTGGCTCTGTGGATGTACTGTCAAGGTCAAAACGAGCGGAAACACACAAAAGGACAAAAGAAAGTCTCACATACCTCAAATACCTGCAGCTGACAGGTGATTAAGGACAAACAGGTGACAGACTGAGATACAAAATGCTTCATCCCACCATTCTCACTAACCACTCTGCACTTCCTGAAAGTGACGCCGTGGTCATTTTGCTGAAACGACCCCAAAATGGACAATGATCCGACCACAGTTGTTGTTGGAGCCGAGATCTTTCTCTGCTCCACAGGACGACGGCAGGACTTCCATGTGAAAACACGGCATGTCCAAAAAAGCCACATCGCTGGGGATCGCCAAAATAAAAGCCCCTATTTTTAGTTTCGCTCTGTCTCTGTTGGATGGAGAAGCTGCAGACGATCGACTCGTTACTGGGTCTGAACTCTGCACCTTCACACCTTTAGATCCGTGTTTTCATGCTGCTCCACCATTTTGGTCCAGGCTGAAATCTCTCAACAGCTGCTGGACGCTTTAATAAAAACACTCTGCACAAGTTCAGATACTCATGGATCCCCAGAGGATGAGACCTACTCACCTCTGTAATCAGCTGTTGGTTGCACTGAAATGAAATGAAATTTGTTTCATGCCTCAAAATGACCTATGACCTTAGTGATGACTTTGCAACAGGCAGATGAGCCGTGCATCTGCAGCCTGACGTGACCATTTTCATGACAGTCTTCATCTTGCTGATAGTATAGAGGATTATTTTTAGCAGCGGTGATGTTGTTTTTGTGGTTAGGTACACAGCTCGCATATGGACCCCCCCCCCCCCCCCCCCCCCCCCCCCCCCCACCCAATAGGATGCTGATGCTTCTCTCCTCTCCTCCCGTCTCCCCTCTCTCGCTCTCCAGCCTTCGACCACCTCCATCAATTATGCATCTCTTAATGGGCTCACTTCCACCTCCCACTGTCGCTCTGTTAACCCGTCCTGTAAACACACAGCGGGTGCGTGCGTGTGTGTGTGTGTGTAAACGTGCAGACCTGGCGTTACCCTCTCTCTGTTACATCACGGTTTTCTTACCCGTGCGTGAGACCAGCTGTGCCTCTCTCCGGGTGGATTCTCTCCGGCGGTATCTGGATGTAGGATGTAGGTTACCCAGCAACGCTGGCATTTACAGGGACTTCCAGATTAGTGAGGCTTATGGCGACCTGCTGTTCTCTCTGTGCCTCTTGTTGCAGGTGCACCGCTATGTGCTGCGCAAACCGGTCGTCTGGAAATATGTCATCATCTAATTAATGTCAGAGGAAGGTGGAGACTGTATGCATTGTTTATATAGGGGATTAATGTGTCGTCGCCCCCCCCCCCTCTATTAATAAATGCAGTTTAATTCAGGCATGTTGGATCCTGCAGGGCTTAAGTAAAGCAGTAAAGCAATCACATCAATGACTTTGTTTTTTTTGATCAAGCAAAGTGTGTTTCACTGCTCCGTCTCCAGCACCACCCACAATCCATCCATCCATTTATCTTCCCGTCTTCCCGCCCTCCTGTTGAGTTCATAGGATAAATAATTTCCCAATATAGTGTGTGTGAGACAGAGAGAGTGTGTGTGTGTGTGTGTGTGTGTGTGTGTGAAAGCGACACAGAGGAATGCGTGAGTGGCGACTGATAGTGACTGCGGCTTCCTCTCCCTGTTAATGGGTCAGACAGAGACAAAGAGCTGCTGTGTCTTCATGGGAACCAGAGTGGAGAGGTGGGAGGAGGACAAAGAGGTGGAAGAGGTGTTAAGACAAGGACGGACGTAGGACGGCAGCTAATGGTTATTATAGATGTTATGGATTCAGATAACCATAATCCATAACTTTTTGTTTGTCTGTTTACTGAGCTGATGATTCTGTGCATAATCAATTTGTCAATAATGATTACGAGATCGATCATAAAGAGAGCAAAGAGTTGAACTGGCTCCATTAGACAGGACAAGGTGTCGATATGAAAGGTGCTGCAGAATATGTATTGTTATGATAGCACTGTGTGTGTGTGTGTGTGTGTGTGTGTGTGTGTGTGTGTAGTCTGCTGCCAGCCTGAGAGGCCCCTCCATGCTTTTAGCAGTAATGGGGCCCTGGCAGACAGAGGATGAGATTACTGGTGCCCGTCTTTAGTGGCACCCTGAGGCACATCTGAGTTCACAATGAGGACACGGACAAACACATGCAGTCGTGCACACAAATACACACGCGTGCACAAAAAAAAAAAAAAAAAAAAAAAGCAGCAGTGACTTCACACTGCTTCGCACCGCTTTCCTGAAAAGTTTCTCTCAGCTCATCTCCAGAGCTGGAACTTGTTTTGTGAACCGACAGCTCCATCTATTGGCCCTTTGTCGTCACTACATTTCTGCAGGCTGCTGCACTCCACCGTGTGCTCACGGTGTTGCTCCTGTGTAAAACAGGAACATTCAGGGAAGAATATGAATGAATTGTTAATTAATTAAACATGATTAGTTCATTTTTGTGTGTTTGTCAGTTCCTGTGAAGTAGGAAGAGACAGGAAGTTTCTCCTCAGACTCTCTTTAAACATGAAGTCAAAGGGTTTTTTTTCAGCGTCACACTGGTTCACACTCTTTCTCTCTGTTTACAATTGGGCTGTAGTGCGAGGTTAAAGAGGGCGGAGCCCTGCGAGCCTCCTGGCAGCGAAAGGAACTCGAGTTTCAGGTCTGTTCAGGTGAGCTGATGCACCAGGTGTGTGTGTGTCTTCCTGTATGGGAGGACCTGGTTTGTTTGTACTGTAATAGCTGAGTGGGTGTGGGGGTGCTGCTCACCGCTGTGTGTGAGAACCAGTGTTTGTGTTGCAGGAAGAAAGTGATCCGGTAAGTCCCGGGCTCTGCAGAGCTTTTATGCCTTTTCCTGGTTGTTTATAAGGCTGGTGTTGGTTTATGCTCTTCCTTTGTTAGGTCTCTGTGGTCACGTCTCATTCTGCTGGTTCAACGTGTTGGTGAGTTTTGTCTCTCTGTGGTCACAGGAGTGCTGTATGAGGACAAAGGGACTCGACTTGACTTAAAAAACGACACGTACGATGTAAATAACATGAGAATTACTGCTGTCGTTGTTTAACCGCACAGTTGACCCGAAGGTGTGAGAATCAGGAGATTGAACCTGATGAAAAGCTGCAAAGCTCGTCCGACAAACCCACAATCATTCATCGTAACACCCAATAAATATCCAGCGCACTTTTATTGCATCACTTCAGACTTTCTTGGAGCGTCCTCCTGACTCATATTCTCCCTCTTCAGCGAGCTCCGAGTTCCTGAAATACATCTTTTCCATTTCTCTTGTAAATTAGACGAATATCTCTTAAATGTATTTTTTTTTCAGCATAATGAAACGCTCCAGCTTCTTGTGTGTTGAGGTGGCTGGAAGGGGAGAATGACATCAGATGTTTTAGGGCCTCTGGAAGGACAGGTTGAGTTAAACACAGATTTATATGCATGCGTGTGTGCGTGCGTGTGTGAACAAAACACACGTACATACACATAAGCAGATGTATTTTATGTGGAAAGACTGGATGCTTATGAGCAACACGTGGCCTGAGCGCTGATTCTGTCTAAGCTGTCAAAAATATCCCACCTGAGACCAGGAGAAGAGAGTTCACTTTCCCCCACGTCTCTGTTAACCTCTCACACTGAACTTTTCTGCGTTATGGGTTAATAGTTTTCATTGATATTCCACATTTACTCGTCCAATCTGTTTCCATATGCCTTTTTTTTTTTTAAAGCCATGTGCATACACTTCTTCCTATTGCTCATCATTTATTACGGCTCGTCCACAGCAGTCAGTCATTCCAGGAACACCAGCCACGCCAGGTACCGCGAGCCTTAATTTAAGCAGCTCCAATCCCTTGTAAAGCTAACGGCTATTAACAAGAAGTCGGACGGCTCGCGCCTGAAAACACACAGCCCCCGTCCTGCCAGCGTCACGCGCCTCAGACTTAATAGGAATCGACGTGGTGACATTTTGGCTGCGCTGGGCCAAAGGCAGGAGAAAGACATTATTCAACAATCGTTTTTCCACAGGAGAAACAGAAAAAGGCAACGGGCTGCCTATGCGGCCCTGGCATCGGGAGGGTTTCTGATTTTCTTTTCTCTTTTTTCTTGGAACAGTATTTCCATTTCAAAATGTCATGTGGATGAACATTCCCATCGACCACAGTTTAATACACTGCAATTATGCACAGCCCATTGAAATGTAGTTCCACTGTACGTCTGTGTGTAAATGAATGTTCGCCTTTACCACAGTTGGATACACTGAAATTATACTCTTATGATTGTGTCATGTATGGTTGTGTGCATGTGGCTGTAACTCTATCTACTTCTGTCTGTCTGACTTTGCACTTTGTGGTTCCTACAAGCCAATATGATGTAGAGTAGCTGAAATACAAATTGATTTTACATCCAATCTGTCTTCACAGCTGCCCCACACCAACACCCCAAAGCCGAAGCTCTCCACTTGGGCTCGAAGTAAAAGAACATAGTTTTCCATTTAGGGAGCTAACTTTATTAATTGTTAAAAATCTCCACTGCGGAGCGTCTCTTCTCCCTGTTATGGTTCAGCCGTCTCAAATTCCTGCTCTCGCTCTCTTCAAAACACCATCACAGCACAGAGATGTGGATGTGGATGCTTCTTTTTATGGACTGGGCCTGAACCCATCAGCACACAGCTACTCATATCCGAGGCCTTGGATGTTTGGACTAGTGCAGGTTTCGAAGTAGCTGGATGGATCTTCTGGAGTTGATAAGAGGTTTGCATCTGTGTAGTGCCAGTTATCGGGTTGGGCCACAATAATGAACAGTCATCTACAGAGACCAAGACTTTAGGATGATCAATAAATGGTTGCTAGGTAAGAGTATTGTACAGGATGTTCCCAATTTCGCAGCTTGTGTCTGTTTTGGATTCACGGCTGGAACACAGGTATTGCATCAGCTGGAGTCCTGAAATGAAAACGATATCCAGACCTCACAAAGTGTGACTTCTGGACGGCGAGGTAGCTCCAGATCACAGAGATCCGTGAGGACAAAAGCAGCCGCTCATCGGCCGTCAATAAAACCCGATCCCCCTCATTTTCCATAAGACTAAGATAACAGCGGAGCTAAATCTTCATAACGTTGCAAGGGACAGTAGAGAATCGGTAACGTGAGTAGGTGTCACACGGGCTGCTAAAGGGATCTATCATCTGACCCAGGACCAGTGTAGATAAACTGGTCAGATTGGAGCGAATCAGCAGACACTGAAGCTGGAGGATAGCTTTAGACCAAACTGGTCCTTGGAGCTGTAACCGGAGCAGGTGTGACAGGGGTGGCTTTGGATGGGCGTCTGTCGTGCGATGAAGAGGATCACTGTCATTTATGGTGGCCCAGTAAAAGCTCTGGCCAGTATCTGACCTTCCTGTCCAGGAAGGTCCAGAACAGAAAAACCCCAACAGCAGCACCCCAGGGAGGTCCTGGTCGCTCTGAGTGGCAGAGCCTGACCTCTGTCGTGTTATCTTCTGTCGCGCTTCCTGTCCAGGTCCAGGTGGAGGCAGCCTGAATGCAGAACCATTCAAACCCAGTAAACCCTGTGAACGCTTCGGAGCGTGACATGTTTTTCTCCTCCTTTCTTCTCCTGATGAGGATCTCGTTGCATTTTGGCCAATCGCTGTGATCTTTCCACCGTCCACTTCGCTCTTGGGAGGAAGGACGAGGCAAAAGATCTGACCATAAAACCAATACAGCGACCTAAACTCAAAGCAGACCTTCAGGTTGTTGGTAGGACCCGAGAAGTGTCGGGTCTTGGGCTGTTTTTCACCGTCAGTCATTCACCTCCCTGACTCTGTTATTTCTCTCACTAACTTCATCAACATCCAGCTGAGAGTCAGACGGCTCCGCCCGTGCTCACCCCCGACGGGACAGGCAGGCTTGTTTTTGAAAAGAGAAGAAGAATAACAGACTTCTACACCTCTGTGTTTCCATCCTTCCTTCCATCCTTCCACCCATCAGTCCATCACCCTGAGCTATTTTCTCTTCAAACACTAATTCAACCTCAGGTTTCACACGCCGAACAAGACTAAGCAGACACAGACAGCGTTTCGTGACATGCACGGATTCAGGTCTTTGTTCGGGAGAGGCGCTTCAGGCCATGTCCCAGCTGGGGTTTCCAGGTTTTTATGCTCCCTGCACGCAGTGACAAAAGTGCCCACTAGATGGCGGCAGAGCTGTATGAACTGGTCGCAGCTGCACCAGGGCAGTAGGAGGAACATCTCAGTGCAATTAAGCGTATCCCATCTCTTGTCCACATGGCAAAGTGTCCCTTTACTCCCTCCAGGACCATCTGATATTGTGTGATCTGAACAGGCACAGTTAGAGGACTCTGACAGTGGGGAATGTTTCTTAAAGTTGGTCTGTTATGATCCTTGTGGGCCATGTAAAAAGTCCCAGGTGTTCCCGGCTCTGCAACATGCTTCCTGGCCCTCAGAAAGCTCCCTAAATGGAAAGATGGATCTTTCCACAGATTGGGGAATATGTGGCCGTTCGCCTTTGAACACAACAAAAGGCAAAAGACTGATATTACACTGCGGCATACCTTAAGAGCATTCATGCCCCTCCTTCATTCCTGCTTCCCTTGTCTTTCCCTGAAGTCTGTCATTCCAATCACAAAGCCTTATGACAAAACCGTGCCATAGACCTCTCTGTGAAACACTGAACTGATTTAGCATGGGTCATTTCTCTTGGCGCAAACTCAGCGGCTGTTACGTTCGGTCCCCTGTTCAAACCGGCCTGCTGGAGAGATTTTGTGGTTGTGGCTCGAGGCGCCGCTGCCCTTCTCTGCCGGTCCCCTTAACCTATTTTATGGAAGTACACAAAGGGTTGAACAGCGCTGAACTCACCAGGTTTTTTTGGTTTGTACTCCGCTGCTCGTGAAAAAAGCTCAGGCAAACGACTGACAAATCTGGCCTACAAATCGATGCTGGCGTGACATCGCAGCGAGATTTGGAACCCGTCTCTCGGATTGCTTCTCGTTGGAAAATCGATCCGTCCTTAAGTGCTGTTTGATGAATGCACCATATTTTGTACATCTCAATCCAGAGGAGAAATATTCTTTTTCTGATACGCTCTCAGTGCCTTGCTTACCTGCTCACTCAGGCATCTTCTGGACTGTATTGTCTAGATGTTTTTTCCACAAGGCTCCACCTGGGGTCTGCTGGGCCCTGAGGTGAGTTCACTTCACAGTGTGTCAGACAGGCGTGGTAGCGCTTTGCTACGTGGGCCGCCGTGTTGACTGGTTCGAGATCCAACCTGTGTGTGTGTGTGTGTGTGTACACACATGCAGGGCAATGGGCCAGGATATAGTCACTCATGCAGCTGTCAATGTGGGGGCTGAGTGAGCGATTCTTTACTGAAAACACATTTTGTAATGAACTTCTGATCCTCTATTTCCTCACCGAGATGGATGAGTAGTCGTTTCAAACTTGAAGTGTGTGTGGCTGACACCGACTCACCGTTGAAGGGGGTCCCAATGAGCTGGAAGAGCACAGGTGTCTTGGCTCTCCCAGTCTCCGGCCAAGCGGTTCTGCGTCAGAATGACCATAATGCAATGTGACTCATCCGTCCGCCCAGAGCCAGCTTTTTTACAACGCTTATCAACATGGGAGACGCGCAAGTGTGTATCTGACGTCTCTGCTGCTGTTTATCCCCGAGCATTTTTCTTCCAGGGAAGTGAACTGTTAACGGGACCCACAAGACCCCACAGTTTAGGCAACTGAGTTTGATTGGGCCACGACTCATGGGGCAGAAATATAATGGATCATTGGGATGCATGCTGAAAAGGTCTTATATGCTCAGACCTAATTGTTTTCCACTCTCGTTTTTTCTTTTAGACAGTTCGTGCACTCTGGCAGCGCTCGGCCGGACCCGGGGGCCCGTCGAGGTTTCGAGTGGCTGTGATAAATGTGATATACATTGGGAAGAGTTTCAAGACGCTCTGACGGACAGATTACCTGAGGCCGAGGGCTCCACCTTTCAACTTTTTATAAGGGGAAACCACGTTAAATGTTAAATATGGATCGTAGTAGAGCAGTTTTATATAGTTTAAAACATGTCTGCAGCTTTGTCAGGTCAATACGGAGCAACGTCTGTGGCAGGTCCAGTCAGGCCTGAAGTGTGACCTTTGACATTTAACAGTTCGAGCTTCTACTCTGCAGTGACTCCGTCCAGTGCAAATCAGTGCGTTGTGTGTGTTTTTCCGTGTTGTGTTTCAGGGGTTTATTGCACCCTGCTGTGTGTCCACACCTGCTCCTCTGCCGCGGGCGGAGATTTCAATGAGCCACAGACTTTTTTTTTTATTATTTGTGTTTTACATCCCCCTCTCTCCTTCCTGTTCCTCCTCTGTCTCGCTTTCCAGTTGAGCGCCATTATTTACAACGCGATGCTTTTCCATGCCTGTTTGATTTTTCACAGCTCTGTTGCGTTCGGTGGCTTATTTTCCCCCTAAGTGGATAAAGTTCCCCTTGTTTCCGCTGGATGCTGAAGACGCGGTGGGATGGCTGTGTGATAGATGCGTTGTATGTGTGTGTGTGTCTGAGTGTATATGTATTTTGGCCCGTGCACAAAGCAGGATGTTCAGCAGCTTAGGGAAAAAGTGTTGGGTTGTAAACACCCAGAGTCAACTGTGAATATAGTGTCATTGCTCAGTGAGTCATTCACTGTCAGCCGCTGGCTCACCTACACACAGATCCATATATTTGCCGCTATGGCAGATAGTCATATCCATGGCTACGATATCCCATAACACACTCTCGAACACAGACGCACACTGCACAGTAGTTGACTGACACGCACGTGCATGCGGCCGTTCTGCCATTTGACAAGTAGGCTCTAAAATCTTGTTCTCTCGCAGGGCTCCATGGCATAAAGCCCGTCGTCAGATTCAGCTGGTCCCTGGGGAAAGCTGCCGAGAAGCCCACCGCTCTGACGTCCTGCTGTCATTTTCCACAGCCTGAGGGGAACCAGGAAGCAGCCGGCAGGAGCCATGCCTGCCCTGGCCACCGGAGCCGGCCACGAGCCAGGTACGCACCCCACGGCCAGGAGCGCAATCTGTAGTCACACACAACCAGTGAAAAGCACTTCCCAGTAAAGAGTCAAAAAGTATATTGCTACTGTATTTCACATTTTTACGTCCTCCCCCTGTGCACAAACAGGAGAAAATTAATGCGTAATCTCAGACTTAAAGTGAAAATATCTACACTCAAATGTCAAGCATGCCCTGGTGCTGTGCCTACGACTTTAAGTGGTACCTAAATTTAATATCAAATTCAGAAATGAGTCGCTCTTAACTTTCCCGAAGCTGTTTTTGTTTGACTGCCTTTGTGGCCTTTCAAAAATTGTGGTTGGAAAATAAACCAAAGTACATTTTCACTTCATTTTGTGCCCAGCGGAATGAAAAACACTCCGCTGCAAATTTACAGTTTAACAACGCTGAGCAAAAAATAACGTCAAAGTATTTCGACGTGTGCTCCATCTCCCTCTGTCTTTTTCTGTCCGCCGTTGAGAGAAGTGTGTGTGTGTGTGTGGATGAGTGTGTGATGTCAGACCAAGGAACACGTCAAGCTTGTCAACGCTGAGACAGCTGCCAGAAATCACCACCTCTTCCCTCAGGAACACTATCCTCCTCTCAGTCTGGCTTAATGGCCGGCTACATCATCACACACACACACACACACACACACACACACACATGCAAAGGGCTAAACCCAGCGAGCGCAAAAGGACAAAAGGAGGACAGACATTAAGTCCTGCCCTGATGGATAAAGAGTGTGTGCGTTACTGCGTCCAGACTTTTAACAGAGTTACTCTAGCCCCCGTCGTCCTGGAAATTTGCAGAGACAAAGTAGAAAGCCAGACCGTCAATTACGATTAGAGTCATTTTAGGCAATTACCGGCAAAGGCTCAGGTTTCCAAATAAAACACGTCAAGACTCCTCCGGCCCATCTCCTCTGCTTCCCCCTTGATGGTCCTGTGAAGCTGTGTGTGCAGGTGAAACACGATGAACATTATGGATGAGTGTGAAGTCGCCGGTCTCCAGGCCCGGTGACCTCACGAATACCTGTGGCTGGCCTGGCACTGGGAAACACCCCCCCGCCCCTGTTCCCCCGGCACAGCACCAACGTTTACACAGAGCGCTGGTAGTGTTACAATAACGCTGTTGATTTAAAAGATAAAGTTCTGTCAGGACGATGGAAAATCTGTCGCATTTCGTGTTGTCCCATAAAAGAGTGCCCGGTGAGAGACATCTGTTCTCTGTCAGATCAGGGAGATTAAACATCATGTTTATCTAATTATCTGCAGTGGAAATAATAGGGTTTACCTGACCACAGAGAGCAACCTGCTTCCAAGATCATCTTAGGTATAGACTTAAACAAACAACAGAAGAAAAGCAGAGAGATCATCATCATCATCATCATCATCATCGTTTCAGGTACACAGAGGAGTGACCCAAAGCAGAAAAGAAAACAAGCAAGGAATCAGAAAAAAAGAACCAGCTCCTAATAAAATCAGGAACATTATGATTTAAAAGATTTAAAGTACATTACCGAGTTGGAAACAGATATTTAAAGTGCACCAACTCCAGATCTGTAAGTGAGTCTCCTTCGATGAAGATGCAGAGCGATCTGGTCCTGAGAGAGCGGGCCCCGATGAGAACGAGGGTCGTTGGTGTTGACTTTGTCTCACAGAGAAAGAACCAGTGCTGCGTGCCGTCAGGCAGGGTGGTGAGTTTACCGGATAACTGCAGGACTTGCACAGGACCCTCTCCGTGGCCTCCGAGGCGTTGGTGTGTAGGTAGCAACACCTCGACAGACAAGAAGCATAAATCCACAGATTCCAACAATACGTCGTCCACATGCAGAAGCTGCCAGTAATTACACAGACGTTACAGCATCTCGCCAGAGTCTTCTTTTCTCCCTCAGAAGTTCTGCCATCTGCAGAGCCCTCAACACCAGCCTACGCAACACACACACACACACACATGCTCACACACATGCACACAGAGAAGATGAAGTACTGTGCTTAGACTTTTAACATAATGGGAGAAATATTATCATTAACATAACTATTCTTTAGTAGCAGAGCTCCTATTTCATCACCAGATCTGGGCAGGAGAATATGTAAGTGTGTGTGTGTGTGTGTGTGTAGGTCTTATTAAAATGTTCATTATTGGGTGTTTGGAGAGCAAACACATGGGCAGACAAATGGAGGGCACATGTAAGATCATACCACCCCTCTCTCTCTCCTGTCTTTCTCTCTCTCTCTCTTTCTCTCTGTCTCAGCCCAAATAAACAACAGGCCTCTGTATGAAGTAGAGTCTAATAAATGAAACCAAATAGTGAGAAAATAAACTTGAAAAACAATAAAATGTTGGAAAACTGGCCTTCAAATGTGACCGTGGGGAGTGCTGGAGAGGCTGTCGTGGTGATTGGGTTACTGCGGACTCATTTCCCCGTGCGACTTTTAAGGATTTTTATAAATGCTTTGGAGGCAGATTAATAACAGGGTTTTAGCTGATGATGCTGGCCCCGCTCGTGGTGTTTGAAACATTTTGTCTAAGTGTGTCCAACCTCAGCTCTTCATCCTTCAACATGTAGAAACCCCTGCGTCATGCTCTTAACAGGCTGTGATGTGATGCTCCGTTGGCTGCTGTTTCCCGGGACCCAACACACATTAATTCACGTCCTAACAAGGCGACCGAGCAGAGACGGAGAATTAATCTTTAACTGTGCAAACACATCACAGGCCTGATGGCGTTTGGACCTCTGCTGGATGACCCTGCCTCCCTCTCTTGGTCCACCGGCGAAGCTCTGCAGCTGGTCCCCGGGCCTCGTCTCTCCTCCAGACAGCTGCTGTTTAGTCATTTCTCCTCCTGTTCAACCCTGATGGAGTTTTGTTGTGGGCTCAGTCGGGGACAGATAACTGTTACGCCTCCGCTCGCTTTGGCTCGGCTCATCTCAGCCTCAGCTCCCGCTCAGGGATCCTCACATGGACGAACCCGGCCCACTCCTCTGTCTGCTACACAACATCGATCTTCTTCCTGAACTCCATTAGCTCCAAGGTTAAGTTTTAATACTAATACCGTTCATTCTGAGGGGTTATAAATTTCTATGTGGCTGCTGCATCACAGCATCACAGGATGTCCAGTCAGCTTCAATGATACGGCGATGCCTCCAGGCCAAAAAAGACCAGATCTACAAAGTGGAAATACTGCTGCACACACTGCCGTACATGTGTCTGAACAGTTCCCCTGGAATTGGAGTAAATTCAGTAATAACTGGCTCCATCATTTAATGAGAGCTGCACAGGATAATGGCAGCCCAGTGTCTGCAGATGCTGAACTCTCTCCGTTGCTCCTAACGTCTCTCATCGGAGACCCTCAGACTCGCAGCATCTGGTTTATGCCATTGAGAGGTCAGCTAAGCCTCCTGGAGTGAGAGTAGGTGTTTTTGCTCCTCTTAGCCCCGTTTTTATTCCTGCTTCTGGAGTTATGTGATTACAGTCTCTTGGTAGAGCGGTTCCGTTGTGGGGGAAAGGTTGAACGGGGTGACGGCGTCGATTTAGAGCCGAGAGATTTGACCACACTTAAATCTTTCTCAGATACTCGTGGGTTGCTGCCTCCAGTTCTGTTCAACAATTCAACTCCTGGCCACCGTTCTTCTGTAACTCGCTTTATTTTGCTTCATTAGCTGCACTCACTTATCAATGAGGACTTACTCTGATTGGGAACCAGTGATGCATGGATCAGGAGGGCCGTGTCATAATCGTTAATATGTTTGTTAATAGAATATGAGTTTCAGGTGGAAAATAATTAATTACATTCTCGACTTTTTCTAACTTAATTTCTTGGCAGGCGTGTGTCAGACTCTGGTTCTGGACTGCTGAACTCATCAGGATCTTTTTTATTTATCTTGGTGCAGCGTCCAAATGTTATCATGAGCTTTTAAAAAGTTTGTGTTCAGGAAGCAGCAGCGACCTTCAGAACTTAAATGTCAAAATGTGTTTCAAGTTATTGTGGAAATACTGTTGTTTTATCAAAATCAGTCCAATTTGACTTAAGTTGAATGTTTATCTAAACTCAGAATATACTTTAGTTTGGTGTGTTAAGATCTGATCATGTGTAAAATCCCACTGAGAAATAACAGTAATGTGTTTTAAATGTAGATAATTTAGATTAAAGATGAATTTGGGTGGATGATTTTTCAAGTGACAACTTTATATTGTTATAAAAAAAAAATCAGCCTCAAAAATCCAGCAGTGACTGGACGATAACCAGTTTATTATCTGTGGAGACCTCATACACTCTCTACGGTCATCAAAGGAGCTGCGTAGATAAAAATGTATGTCTTTAATTAAATATGATTAATGGCCATGTTGCATCTGGTCACTTCATTGATTGGTGTGATGAATGAAGTGGTCGTGATGTGCTACAGAAGTCAGCGGGTGTTACATAACGGCAGCAGTTTGCCGACATGCCATCTCCCATGTGGCGTTACCGTCGCTACACAGTGCCCCTCAGATCATACGCACACTCACCGTGACTAACTGAAGCCCTCGTGCACACACTCGTGAAAACCGGCCTCTCTGAAGACCCTGATGCCCTTTTATTAACCTCATTAAAGTTAACTGTGTTATTCCAGGCTGTACCTGCATGTTCTATCAAGGTTTACGGTCCCCGTACAGCATTTAAAGATAAGGGTGGTTCGGCCATGCACAGCTGCAGAGGAGGTGGGCGACACTCGCATGAAAGTCTACACATGGAAATCTTCTGAGGGGACAACTCTTTTACCAGATACGCTAATAACTTACTGGCTGCATCTGTGCATGTTTGTGCGGGAACGATAGATGAGCGATTCCAGCCATCGTAGCCTCTCCAGCCCAGAACACCCCCTGTTGGAGAAGGTGATGGCTCTATAATGATACCGGGTAATGAGATGCAGATATTCCTATGGAGAAGCACTCTTCTCTTTGTCAATGCTCCCACACATACATCCTCCTGAGTAGGACACATGCATTCATAGGAACACAAATCTCTGAATAATATGAGCAATATGATAAGAATATGGCCATATTGTGTTTTTTTTTTTTTTTCTCTCTCTGTCAAGGTTAACAGTAAATTTTTCCATCCTGATGTCAAGAATCCTGAGCATCTGGCCTTGGCCGGTTTCAGCTTGTGGGAGACGTTGGGGAGGGCTGGGGGAGGACTTTTTGTCTGTGCCGGGGGCTGGGGGTGGCGGTTCCTCTGGGAGCTTCCAGCCATTTGTCGTGGTCGCTGGCCAGTAGCCGGCTGTGTGCCGCAGTGATACAGTACCAAAACACAAGGATTTGTTGCCACTGGAAGAGCTCCCTGTTTCCAGTTACATCAGAACTAAAATTTCCACATCATTTTACCAAAAAAATAAAAACACTGTCAAAGGAAGCAGATGTAAAAGAAAGAAATCGAGTGAGTGTGACTGAGAGAGGAATGATGACTTTTATTTGTTTGAATACGAAGAATTCTTTCTGTTTCTCTCGAGGTAGGATGACATCCTCCGCCGCCGCCTTCCAAAGCACACAGGGTACTAAATCGGTCATTGGCGGGCAGGACATGCTCACTTGCATTAGAAAGAACCTGAAAACAGCTTTACAGACCATGTGCTCTGTTTGACAACCAGGCAATGGGATATTGAGTAATAGTCTGCAACTTTGAGACAGAGAAAGAATCAAAGTTAAAGCACGAATTTTCATAAGTGCTGCTATTAATATATGATCAAAACGAAAGCTTTTAGGTGGGATTGGCACGTCTGCTTCTGATATCCCTGGAAGGCTCGCTGAGACGTAAGTGGCTGGCCACAGCTTTGGACAGAACATGCAGGCCTGTTCCAGAAAGTCTGCTGCTGTTCCATTGCCACAATAAGCAGAGGTGGCAGGTCATTTGGATCTGGCCGGTTTGTTGTGGCTGCTGTTTTTTGTCTACCATGTTAGAGGGAATCTAAGCTTAGCCGTCTTTGACTGGGGCCAAACGGCAGCCTTTCATCTCCATCTGGGGAAAGAGAAGGCCTGGATGACCACGGCCAAGCTCGGCATCCAACAAACACTAGACTGGCACTCGGCTGTGCTCTCCATCCTCCACATCTCGTATATCCGTCTTCATCCATAATGCTGTCTCTGTCATCATCTTTTTGTCTGCCCAGATATTCCCAAGCTTTCGCCTTCTCTTCATGTTCTCTCCCTCTTTGTCTATCCTTACATTATATATCACTCGTGAGTTTTTTGGGGAAGTGGGGTAGGAGGGCAGTTTAACTACTCAGACTTGGACAAGATACCAGGTTCCCTTTTAGTTACTTCATTCTTGCCCTGTTGCAGGTGCTTCCACTCAAGTTGCTCTTGTCCTGCCGTGTGATTGTTAAAACCGTTGTAGCTGAAATGCTACTGGCTCCTCAGGTGGTGCACGGACCCCGAAGACTATATGTATTCAATTATGTTGATTAGACTTGTCCTTTTGTCCCGAGCTCTGTTTTCAATGTGTTGACAGCCCTTTGAAGTATGAAGGTGTGACGAAGCACGGAGCGGAGGACGGGTGAGGCACTTAGTACGTGATATTCGATGGCATGTTGGAAACGTGATGCGTTTAAGTAAATCCCTTTTGAAAAGCTTGGCCCGTCCGCCCGAGATAAGGTCCTGCAACCTGGATCAGTTTTTCTTCCCTCAATGAGACATGATCTCAGCAAGGGCCACGGGTTCTTCGTAGGCCCTGAAAAGACACACGTCCAGGGTTCAGCCGGCGGTAGTGATACAGTCGATATATGATTGGAGTGACGGTTGATTGCACCTGGACGGGCCCACGGTACTTGAAGTCATTTTTCCATGCCGCCGAGCCCCAACTAACATCTTGCAAAGCCTGCTCGCTCGCTTTTTTCCCCTCTCAAACGACAGAGTTACTCAGAGACCGTGACAATGAAATATCATCAGGGATGATGTTGGAGGGCTCCGTCCCCTGACCTTTTTAATGTGGAGAAGTGGTTTGGTCTTGGAGCTGGTAATAGGAGGCTTGTGGGCTTGAATGGAGCGCAGACTCCTGCTGTTGTGTTCATGGACCGGTCTTATATATTACCTCTCTCCACGCTCTTCCTCGGCCTCCCACTGTTACATCCCAGGCAAAATGCTGCTGGACTCAAATTATGTTCAAAGATCACAGCATCTGCTCAGCCAATACATCTTGTAATACTATATGGTTTTATGTCTGGCAGCCGATGCCCGACCCGTCAAGTGGTCACTTGATCCAGACATCCAGTGCCGTCCCTGCTTTTTTCCACGCTGCTGCCTGCTACTTCAGCAGAACGACGGTTTTAAAAGCGGGCCCCGGCGCAGGTCGTCTTCAGGGCAGGACGGGAGCTGCGTGGGGCCGCTGGACCGCTGACATACTCTGTCCTTTCCAATGATGGCTGTGAACAACGGGCCCTAAACACTTCCCCTGTAGTCTGGCACCTGACTCAGGTTAAATCTGTCTTCCCGCCCACTCTGTCTCGAGTTTCTCCCTTCAGACGAAGCCGTGTTTGCATAAGTGCAGGAATTATCATCACTGTAATTGTTATTTCTTGCTGTTGCGCGTGACTCCGTGACTCCCCAGTCTTTCCACAGTGTTTCTTCTCCTCTTTGTGTTTGGTGTCATCGCTCTTCCTCTGTCCGCACACACGCTTTAATCATGTTATTTATGTCAACGTGTATCTCAGAAGATGTGTCGCTTTTTCCCTTCCCTCTGTCTTTGTCTTGTTCTGTTATGCTTGAGGCTCCGCGCTGTAAATGCAGAATAAGGATATAAATGAAGCCTCGAGTGGATAGAGCTACAAAGTCTGCAGCTGCTTCTCTTGATGCCACCCCTGTCTGCCGTCATTTTTTATCCACAGATGGCCCTTCATCATGTTCACACGACAGTGTTTCCATACCGGCTCCGAGCTTAGAAAGCTCCCACATGTCACAGCTCTTTCTCCCAGCGGTCTGGTGAGCCTCATGAACATTGTGCTCTCTATATGTTTCCAAAAGATATATGAGGATGGTCAATAACTCATTCAGCACCTGGGAGAAAGTGCAGAGGGGTGAGGAGGAGGGAGGGAGGGAGGGAGGAGGGGGGGAGAAGTCCAGCGTTCATTTCCTGCATTCGAACAAGTTCATTTTCAGCAGACGTTTGTCTTTCTGTGTGTCGCTCAGTTAAATGAGGTCCCTGAGCATCAGTGCTGCGCAGTTCAACATATAAAGTCCTGGACAGAGCCATTTGTCTCCCGGCAGTCTGTGTGCTGCGACTGCGGTGGTGTGTGAGTAAACAGTGCTGCAGTTACAATGTCATGGCGAGGGTCATATTTTACAAGCGTCCAAACTCTGTGTTGTTAGATTAGTCCCTGTAATTTCCCTCCTCTCGCGCTGCTCTAGAAAAACCCCTGAGGCCGCTGACCTATGTGACTTGCAACGTGATCCGTATTATCTGTGATGCAGTTCACTGTATGGGATTTTTTGTGTGTGTGTTTTACATGAAAGGGATCTTTGAAAAACACTGTTATTATCTTTAACCACGGTGGAGGTGTGGGCGTGAGAGGGGAAGTGCTGCTTGGCAGTTTAAAGTGGTCACTTCCTCTGTACGGGAAGCTTCACAGGCCCCGGCCTCTCTGATTTCTCTGAAGACTCTTTGGGTCATCCCGCGCAACACTGTTCTGGTCTTCGGGACCTCTGGGCCGGGCCGGTCCAGCTCTGGCCACAACAGAACGTAGTAGTCCACTACAAGACACTGCCAGGTCCGCTACACAGCCGCCGCACGAGAGGGTCCAGAATAGTCTGGCCAAAACAAATCAAATGAATCCAAACCAGACTGCGAGAAACAAGTCGGTCCACCCTTTAGTGGTGAGGAGTTGGCGTGCTCTTGTTTCCTTTCTTCTTCTTCTTCCCCCCCCCTCCCCATTTTGTCTCTCAGTGTATGTGCTGGACACGGTTTCTGATGTTACAGGTCTATATGTGTCCGTGCATCTGGCCGTGGATTTATTTCTCCCTCCACTTTTTATAGTGTCTACACACAGTGAGTTTACCACCACTGTGGTTGTTTTTTGGCTCATTTCCTCTCTCTCTCTCTCTTTCTGCCTCCATTTCTCCTCCTCGCTCGTCCACCCATACAATATTGTATTTAATTCCAGCTTTGCAGACTCCTTGTTTAGCTGCTGGCTCCTGGGCAGCTCTCTCTCTGTTGTTGTGTGCAGGTCACCAGGTTCAGCCTGACACACTGACCCTAGGAAGGCGAGGGCGCAGTGGCAGCTTGTCTTTTATCATTTTTCCCCCCATCGTGTTGTTGTTGCTGATCAGCGAGCGGAGATGATGTGTTTCCCATAATGTGCCATTGGCGTACACCGCTCAGCCTGTTTAGTCCGTCCCAGCATGGACAGGGAGGAATTGTTGTCAGAAGGAATCAAGCATTGAATCATTGAGAGTGCAGACAGGAGGGGAGACTTTGCACCTGGGGAGAATAATGCTTTGGGACTCTCACTCTCATTCCCTTCATCCCCTCCTACCTGTATCTCAGCACTGCCAATAGTAATGACATTACCATATCTCTTCTCTCCCTTCATACACCCCTCACCTCATCCTCTCTTCTGTCTCTTTAAATCTTTTTTTTAATGTATTATGTGAGATGTTCTGTTGGGAGCTCCAAGTTGTAAATGATTGAGGGGGCCAGCTGCCCTCAGACAGGCTTGTGTTAGCTCGAAGGTTCCCGGTGATGAGGACCACAGAACCAGGCATCACATTATATACCAGGGACGGTATCACACAACCGAGCCCGAGTAAAACTGCAGGGTTTGCACATGTGTTGTGTGTAAAGTCTTCCTCCGCTTTGCTGTGCTTCTTCCTTCACCACAGAGCCTCGGCGGCGGTGAGGTGTGAGGTGCTAACACTGCACAGGGTCCGTGTTGTGAGCTGAAGAACAGAGCAGGTTATCTTGATGTATCCTGTGCGTCTGCTCGCACAGGGTCAAACTGCAAATGGGAAGCAGAGGGTCGAGAGTGGCCGATGACACTCCATCCATCTGACCGCCCAGCAGCAGCAGCAGCAGCAGCAGCAGCAGCAGCAGCAGCAGCAGCAGTAGCGCATGACATGAGCTGAGTTAGTCAGCCGTTCCTCTGCTGCCAAACATCCCGAGCTGCCAGCACACACTCGCTCTATAACCCAGTCGGCCGGCCTGCCTGCCTGACTGCCGCAGCTCAGTCAGTCAATCATTCATTCGGCCGACGACGTCAACCATTGTTTTCAATCAGTCATTCTCAGCTATGAATTGCTTCAGTTGTGCTTGTGGTGTTTTCTTTTCTCTCTCTCCTTCCTCTATTTCGCCCTGTCCTCTGATGAAAGACGCTCTCAGAGAGGTAGCCAAGCCGCTCCAGTTTGTTTTGACGTTTCGATGGCTCCGCCGTGAATGTGTTTAGAGTTTCTTCACATGATCAGTATTAGTTCAAAGGGCTCCGAGCGCTGTGTGGTTGTGTTGGAGGGGCTTGAATGTGGGGGGCCTTTTTCTGGTGCATTAGTAAAGAGGTCTTTGATGCCTATAACCCCAGCTACGCCACGCTGTGTATGAGCCCTGACCTTTAAAATATCTCCCGGTTTGGTGGATGAGGGCCCATACTGAAGACCAGAACAGAACAGCAAACAAGTATCTGCTACTGCTCTCCATCAGCCGAGCTCCAGGAGTGTGTTGTGTTTGGAAGCAGCCCTGCTCTCTCGCTGGTTTTGTGCTCTCTCCCTCTGAGTGCTTCACCTCCCCTCTGCCTAATCTTGAAACCATCAGCTCCCCAGTCTGTTTCTCTTTAAATTGAATTTGAAATATTCTTTCCTTTTATAAGCCGGGATTGTAAACCCCCCCCCCCCCCACACACACACACACAAAAAGAAAGAAAAAGGCCTTGCAGATTTCAGCATGTGCAGTTCTGAGGGGATTCAGATTCAGCCTGCTGATCCATGCCCCGTTTCTCTGTGCTCATGCTACACTGATGACCTGTATATAGGCCACATAGGCCTGGGTAAGAGTCTGCTGTCCTTGTGAGCTCACGACATCCGTTGCTGCACAGACAAACCTGTTCACTCCACTTAATCTCACATTTTGAATGTCTAAGGTTATTTCAGATTCCCATATTGAGCTTTATATATCTTTACATATCGTACTATATCAACTACAGCCGCCTGAAAGACACTTTATGTCTTTGAAAACCTCTGTTTAACAAACACACATGCACTTTACTCCACAGAATTGATTGTTTACAGGCAGCAAAGAGACGTATGGGTGGAAAAGCTCCTCCGGCGTGTGTGCCATCTGTTTGCTTAAAAAGTAGAGGGTTCATGTTGAACTTTTAAACTAATCAAAAAGTGGAATTTGCAGTGGCCTGACATGGAGTTGCTGGAGTTGTTTCTGACTCGAAACAGCAGCGTTCCTCAAAACAACAGGAAAGGCCGGGACAATAGTGGGAAGTAGAGACCGAGGGAAATGCTTTATTGCCTCTGTGTTTCCTTTTAGCTTCCAGTGACAAGCGAAATCAGTGTTTTTTTTTCTGCTGGAAGTAGCTCGTAGCTCTTTCAGGTGTGTTTACTTTGGAGTGCATCTGAGGAAGAGACAGAGAGCCAGAGTATCTGAGTGTATTTGTATGTTTACACATTTGCTCTTGTCTTTATCTCTTGCATGTGTTTGAGGTTACGGTATACATATTCCTGCCCACGTACAGCCCCTCTCTTCTCTTATGTATCAGTGAACTACACATGTACGCACATCTGTTTCTATGCATGCATTGTGTGTGTGTGTGAGTGTGTGACTTTTGCATGCTTGCATTAATACTTCCCACAGCTATGCCGACCCTCTGCTTCCTCTTTCCCCCTTTCTCCAGGTCTGTACGAGCTGCTGGCGGCGCTGCCCTCCCAGCTGCAGCCCCATGTCAGCCGCCCAGAGGACAACACCTTCCTCCAGGACATGTTTGGAGAGAGGAGCCTCCACTCGCTGGTCAAGGTAAAACACAACAGGCTCCTCTTTTCTTTTAGAGCGCAACTCTTTTGTTTTGTGTTGTGGTTTGTTTATGTGGGTCGTGTCGTGATCCTGCAGTTGCCTAAGAGGAAATTCATGCCCATCATGGAGGAAGACACTTCAGCTGCTTTTTAGGTTTTACATTATCTTGATACCATATCTTAAACAACACCATACTTCCCTCCCTTCATTTTAACAAAAAGTTACACTGCAGTACAAACAAGACACACAAATAAACAGCCAATCACCAGTGTTATTGGAGCTTGGTCTGAGCATGCTGCATTCTTATTGGCTCACTGACAGTAATGAGATTCACACCGTAGGTATACAATGACAAGGTATCCCACCCTTGATTTTACCAAACCGTCCATAAAAGTATCAGAATTCACCCAGCAGCAGTTCTTTACAAATAAACAAGCTGCTTTTTTACTTCCGTGAGCGGCTCATGTGTTTTATTAAACAACGCAGGATATGGTCGTGTGCATGTGAAGCCCCTGGTCTCCTTGGACCTGGAAGGAGTTGAATGCCGTCTGTCTTACCCACCTTCACAGTCACATCCTTCCTCTCGTGGGACGGCACCGAATCCGAGCCCTCTCTCTCCTTGACCCCCACCCCTGAGCCGACCTCTGCAGCTCAAATTAAAAAAAAAAAAAAAAACACACACTCGCACCTTTGTACAACGCTGCTTTTATTCAACCTCCCTCCCTCCGGTCTCATTCATACAATACTAAGTTTATTGTCATTCCAGCAGCCTACCCGCCCAGATCCTCTGACACCCCCTCTGCCAGCGTGAATGGGCCTGTGGTTCAGTTACTGCCTGTTAAAAGTAGATAGCTGCAGAGTTTCGGGGGAGAAGATGAGTGCACTTGATATCTTTATATGCGAGCAGACAGACAAGGGTAATGAATGTAGCACATTCTGTCTGTCTGCCCCAACCTCATCTTCACTTGGGAGTCTCTGCAACCTGCAGCCAATCTCCCTCTCAGTATCCTGCGTTGGAGAAGGAACAGCAGGGTCTTTGCAGTAAATCAGCTTGTTTTTCAGTCACTGTTCAACCAGTAAAGTCATGAAACAATTGTTTCAGCTATATTTTACAGTGTCCTTTGTAAATGGCCTTGTGCACGGTTTCCCTGCGCCGGCTTGATATATCTCCCCCTTTGGTGGTCTCTGTTTCCTTCTGGCCAAAGAATAATTATGTCACAGAGACCACTGGGAGAGAAAAATCGACATAATTTTCATTCCCTCCCTTTTAGCGAAAAGCTTTTCTTTGTAAGCATGTTTGTTCAGGATCCAGGGTTGTAACGCACCAATGTGAGCATGTAAAAGCGCCTGAATTATGGCATACCTCAGACGCTGAAGTAAAACCCTGATGTCGGGACTTGAGGAAACCAGAAGGGTTTCATTTGATGCCTGGATTGTTATGGATGGCCAAAGAATAAGGCATCTCGAACATGGGATAATGATGGGCAGGGCCTGCGCATGTTCAGGCGCTCATTCTCGCTGGCCCCAAAGTAAACACCGCATAGTGTGGGGCAGATTGAATGATGCTAATGAAGGTGGCATTATATTTCTTTGATATTTAGCCAGACACAAGGGTGGAGCTGCCAGACCTCACCTACCGTAGCCGTCCAACAGCCCGTGATTATACCTTGATAATCTTTCAGGAGGAACTCAAAGGGGTGCGAGTGTAAGTTCTGTTCACACTAAAGAGCCACAACCTTTACAGCCCCATTTACCTGCAGCACAGAAAAGATTACTCAAATCTGCCCTTCAGCTGTCACTGAAGACCACAAAGTAAGCCAAGCATGAACCCATCAGTCTTTGTCATTTGCAAGGCCTCTTAAAAAAAATCCATGCAATGACCCAATAACATCAGGCTTTTGTTGGCAAGAAGAGAGAGGATGTGGAGATGTTCGTACCAATGGCCAAAAGGTAGGTAGACCATGGATGTAGCTTTCTCCATCCGACTTGGATCTCATTCGTTATTAAGAAGTTGACAAGTACTACATCTGTGTCTGTAGGAAAGACGGGTCTAGTGGTAAAATCAGCTCCCTGGATGCTGTTTTGAAATCAGAATACCACTTTGTTCATGCGCCAGCTTCGTACCGGGGCCAACGTCAGTGCAGTTCAGGAAGTGCAGCTGCAACAGTTGAGATCCTGGGCTAATGTGACCCAATTCACTGTTGCTACTGTGGCAGAAAAAAAAAAAAAAACACCCAATACAGCACAGTTAGCAGGGCCATGAACTGATCAAATGCTTCAGCAGAAGATCAAAGAACCACACTGTGCCTCTGCCAGACTGAGCCCGTTCTACCTACTTTGGTTTTCTCCCCTTCCTCCAGTGGTGGGAAACTGAGCTGCTTTTAGCGTCTCTTATTGTTAACGTGGAGCCATAAGTGGAAACTGCCCTGCTCCAGACAAGCAGAACTATATGCTTCCTCTGCTTTCTATTTGGTACTGAGACGTGAGCCAGCCTGTCGTCCGCCGAGCCAAATTGACAGACACGCAGACTTTGAATCACACAGAAGTACAGAACAATCATCTCGCCTTACAGCAGAGGCCGGCGCTCGAGACGCAACATTCAGGTGAACATGGCTAACGTCAGTGGCACGCCATTAATAAAACCGTAATTGTCCCTTTCCTCTAAAACCCCACCAACAAATCTCGGCGGACTCCACCTTATATTCCAGGAGGCTGCGAAGGGGATACGTTGAGAAAGGCTAAACAGCAGAGAGAAAACACACACATCATGTTAATCTGACAGGCTCTGCAGCTCAGGTCTCTCATATGGAAACACTCAGGCCTCACCTGGGTAATTACGCAGCATCGGTTACTGGTCAGTCTGTCTAGAGACAGAGAGGAGGAGCAGAGGAGGAGGTGTCAGGGATAGAAAAATAGACTTCAAACCGGTCTCCGGTCCACTCTTGTCTCTCCTCACCTGCCCTCATGGGGTGCTTTGGGACGGCCTCTCACATCCCACACATAATGCGATTATGTCAGAGGGATGAGACAGATATTTTCTATCTCTCGTCTTTCAGCGGGGCTCACGAGTTCACCTCACTTTGCCGACTTCTCCTCGGGAGCTGACCTAAAATGTGAGAGCTGGCGTGTACGAGCTAGCGTAGCGAAAATGACGCAGACAGTTCGCCTCCTTTCAATTAAAGAGAGCTACTCAGCTGTGCTTTCTATAAATTCCACCACACTCACTGTTCCCGTGCCAAGTTCCCACTCTACAAAAAAGCCACAGGAAATATAATACAATATTCAATTTCCACCTGCCTCAGGTGGGGCTCTCCTTTGAGACCAAGTTTCTGTCAGCAGGCCTTTAGCCAGGCCCCGAGATCCCTCATTTTGTGGTCAGTCCGTTTTCCCCTAAATCTGCTCCTGTTAGTTGCTAATAGGCTTGGCACTTGCATTGTTGTTACACAGCAATATTGATGTGGGTTTGCCAGTTTGTTCTTCAGTGCTACAGGCCCTTTAATGACATGTAAAGGTGCTGCAGCCGACGCTCGTTCCCCAGTGGAAAGTTTCAGCTACTTTTTTGATGAACGAGCTCATTTTCAGACAAACTGGACTGTATTCTTTGAGCACCAGACTTGGTATCCCATGAATACCTGGATCAGGCTCTGGGTAGTCCTCCCAAGTTTCATGACTCACCCTGTAATGTCCAACAACTCCAGCTCCATGACAGCAACCCCAGAAATGCCCTTTAGGCACTTAACTTATCCTTTCCACACCTCAAAACATACCATACCCCTGGTCCCCATTACCATGGAAGATCACAAAAAGGAAATTGTTCAAAAGCTCTCACTCGGCTGCAGCAGCCCTCTGTGAGTCATTTAAGCCCCACACCCTGTCCGCAGCACTAAAATCTACCTAATCGTCTCTGGTCCAGGACTCACCCTGTAAACGTATACCACCTCAGAGATCCACTCGTACTGTCTGTGGTCGCCTCTGGGGTCTGTGTTTATTATTACAGGGGAACAGGAGCCCTCGCGGGGAGACGAGCAAATACCTGAAGGTTGCTTTGGAGGAGGAAGCCTCCGTGCTTTCAAAAAAAAAAAAAGTTTCCTTTCATTTTCACTTAGCTTCCTCAGCAAATGAGTTTGTCAACTCGCTGTAGATTCTCATAGTTTTATTGAAAGCGATTAGGGCTTCCATGTGACAGTGATTGTAAATTTAAAAACTTTGTTCAAGCTTTGGTTACAGTTGTTGAACTCACCATTTGTTGCTAGAAAATATTCTTCCTGACACAAGCCCTGTGGTTATTTATGGTTTGGAAGACCTCATGTAAAATGTGAAATAAATCCTTCCCTGCTATGTTTTGTGGAGAGTTTTCATACGAGTTTAATGGCGGAGTACAGCATGAAATCAAAAGATCATGCTCAGCGTCCACAAACAAGCTCCTCCGAATTGAGCCAGAGGAACAAGATGAATAGATGGTAGGATGAAGCCAGAGGCGAGGTTGTGATAGGGACATGGAAGAGGAAGGAAACTCCTCGGTAGCAGCGGTACGGCCTGTTGACTACTGAATAACCCTAAAACTCATTGTCTTGAACCATGTCTGGAAGACCGAGGGGGACAGTAAAAACGAGCAGAGGCCTACCGATCCACCAGTCCTCATTCTATCACTCAAAATGTCTGTATCGGTAATCAAGAAAAATCCCTGGAGTGATCCCACAGCCATTATTCCAGGTCACTTTGGTTGACCCTGATTTTGTATTCTTTAGGGGAAAAAAAAGGCACTCAAAGTGAAACCAGAAGGTCTACACGTTACCAAGCCAATCTTAATAGGACATGGAGCATAGGAGCGATACACAAAATATGGAAAATGAGGCTCATGGTGCCATATAGAGTATTTATGGCTCCCTGATGGCCTGGGAACTGCCTGAAGACATCACAGGCTCACCTGGAGCTTTTAAAGACGGCCTGGACAAATTTATATGTTCAATTGACTGGCTGCAAAGTGCTCCAATCAATCAAGTTCAGTAATCTGATGCATTCGTCCTGGCTTCGTTCCCTCAGTCGTTCATAATGTTGCTTCCCAGCGGCAGCTTCGTAACGCAGGAATGTGTAAGCTGATTAATAAATGCCACTTCCTTCTGATTTTTCTTTTAAGTTTCGTGTTGCCAGAGCACAAACGGGGAAACTCGCACGGTACAAGCCGTACGTCCACAGTTGTGACTGTGACCTGTGTCCTGACAGAACACATGGTGTCTATGGAGGTGTGCTGGGGGGCCTCCCTGCTCCCCAGGGCACCGAGAGGAAATGTATCTCCTATCTAAATGATATGGCTGTCATGATTGTTGGCCAGCCGCCCTTGTCTCTCCCTCTTTCTCCCCTTTCTCTCTCCCTTCTTCCAGCTCTTAATCAGCTGTCACATTCTCCAGGCCTTTTCCACAGCTCGGACAGACGAGTTCAGGCACCAGACGCCTCTGTAGGAGGTCTGTGTCCAGGAGAAGGTGCTGGATGTGCTTTTGTTTGTGTGAAATTTTTTGCTCCGTATCATTTGCTGTTGACTAATTTATCCATGAATCCGTTGTGGAACACCTTTAACATCAGAAAACAGACCTATGGCATCATTTGCTTGAAATCTGGACGAGGAGGTAGATTAATGTTCAGTGCAGTTTGTTTTTTTGTCAGTCAACTGTTTGATGAATCGACTTGTTGTTGCAGCTCTGACCTCGAGGCATCAACACCTTCGGTTACTGCGGCTCTGTGGGACTTCATTCCCGGACGTGCAGAGTTTTATCTGGCTTCTCTTAATGGGCTCCTTCAGTGGGAGGGATGCAGACAATATCATAAAAGCTCGCCCCGGAGAAACTGGCTGAGATTCCTGGCGGATGTTTCTAATAGCATCGCTGGAGTGTTGTTTATATTTCTAATTAAAGCGTAAATCGATCAGCCGGTGCAGACAACTGTCTCAGACAAAGTTTTCTGGGGATTTCAGATCCATGAGGAAAGGTTGTTAAAGTCGCTGCCCCTTGTGTAAACTCGGTAACCACTAATGAGTGGATACTCGTTTTCTAATAGCCACTCCTCGATGACACCAGGCATAAACTTTAGTCGGGAGGACCAGCCGGTCGTACCATCGACAGGCTCTTGGAGAA
This sequence comes from Caranx ignobilis, assembly GCA_021432705.1. Taxonomy (NCBI): domain Eukaryota; kingdom Metazoa; phylum Chordata; class Actinopteri; order Carangiformes; family Carangidae; genus Caranx; species Caranx ignobilis. The sequence continues at coordinate 17,580,276 of MU269986.1, read as the reverse complement.
TGGTACTGTCATTTACAGGATTGTTCGCAAACCACAGCACATTGTCCAGGACCTGATGCCATCCTGCCAGGGCTGAAGCCAAGACTTTGTAAACTGAACTACTGTGACAGGAGGAAAAGCAAATGTACACTTTTCTTCTTAAGCAAACATATCATCTCATAACTATTCCTGTTGTAACCCTGCACGCCCGTCTGTAACGCCGCCCTTCCCTGTCTCCGTGGCCCGGTCTAGTCTACCAGGTCGCCGCGGTGGCTTGACAAGGTGTTCTGGATCAGACCAAGGGATTGGACCCGGGTGGATTAACGGAGGCCTGATACCGGATCCGCTCCGGTGGGTAGATGTAGAAACAGGAGTGGGAGAAAGAGCGTCAGCCTGAACCGGGCCGACGTGGAGTTTTCTGGGCAGTGGACATTAACCAGAGGCCTTGAGCCTCTTTGCAGGACTCAGAAACAGAAACACTATCCAGCCCTGTGATCTCCAGACCTCTCCTTCTCCTTCCATCAGCAAATCTCTCCATCTATCAAGCTTTCCCTCTCTTGCACGCTCTCTCCCGCTCTCTGTGCCAGACCGTGCTTGCTGCAGTGCGTCTGGATTAGTGTTTGTAAGGCACGATGTTTTTCCTATACGTCCACGTAGACAATCGAGGCTGAAGACACCATTGTTCTCCTTTCACATTGATCACGAAGAGACTGCAGTTTGGATTCTGAATTTTTATCACCGAACGTTTCCTGAAAGGTCTCTGAGGTGTCTGACCTTTGACCTCGACAGTGATCCTTTGCAGTGTCTGAAGAAGATGAAGATGGATGAATGTTATGCTTTCGTTCTGGTCCGTTCTCGCTGGAATCTTTTTCTTTTTCATATCAGTTCTTCTCCAGGTTTGTGTTTTTCTTCATATTTTACTCTCCTCATCTGTTGCTGTGTGTATTTTAAGCACACAGAGTATTTCTGGAAGCAAACACTACTTAGTCTGAGGCCTCTGTGGACGTAGACACACAGCGCTCCTTTTGTAGCATGTGTGTGTGTGTGTTTTTTTTTTTTTTTTTACGCACAATGAAGGTGCACATTCATTCATCTTTACCCTGCCTGTGCTTCTGGGAGCTCTGAGCACTCTGACCCCGACTCTACTTTACATCGAAGCGGCGCTACATTTCTCAGCGGAGAAGCCTCAGTTTCCTGGTCTCTGGTTCTGCTGTGTGTCCTCGAGCGGCGCTCCAGTCTGAGCTAAGCCGTCCTTGGCTGCAGCACACTGCCTCTCACTGTTTTAAATTCCACCAGGCCACTTCTGCTGTTTGCCAGGAGCGCTGCTGCCTCACCAAGGGGACAGAGAACGCGCTATGCAAAAAAAAAAAAAAAAAAAAGCAGGGTAATGACTTTAAAATACATTACTGCGTCATGGACAGGCACTTGGAAAGTGTCCTGAACTGTAAATAAAAGCATTTCAATCTCGCATTTGCTCACGAAGCAGAGGAGAAATTCCACAGTAACTGAGTAAGTCGAGGTGGTGGTGGTGGAGCAGCAACTACCTAAGCAGATGTCACTAGGACTGTGGTATGTTGGAGCGCCGAAGACACTGGCAACCTCTCTCATTTATTTCATCTGTTTTCTGACAAAGATGATCAGGACAGATGAAGTAACCGGAGCTGCCTGCCTGTCCTTTTACGGCCTTCTACTGTAGAGGAACAGACGGAGAGGAGAGGAGAGGAGCCGGAGCACAGGGTGGAGTTGTTCTACAGAGTAACTGTTCAAATATGATGTGGCCATGTGAAATTAAACAGATGAGGATGAAAATTTCCAGCAATTGCCCCAGAGTGGCAGTCGTACATTTCATGCCATAAAACATGGAACAGTCTTACTCATGCTTGTCTTAGCACCACTCCATTATATCTCAGGTTTTATCTCCGTCCCCAGTCTTTCTCCTTTTACCTTCACATCCTTGTCTTGTTCAAAGCTCCACACAGTCACAGTCAGTCAGTTTTTTTTTGTTGTTGTTTTTTTTTTTTTTAACACTCTACGGTAGAGCCGAGCCACCGTCCTCCTCCCTCAGGTTTTCGGAAGATTACCTCCACGACACGCCTAATGCACCATGTTTTATAGCCGAGTAATGTCGGCTTTACACGAGGATTTGAACCTCCAAGCTGACCTTGAAACATGGCTGCTCCGCTGGCCGCCACACAGCTCCTAACAGCCGGTGATTTATCACCAGAGTCCGTGTGGAGAAGTGGAGCTGAAATGGCAACCTGTTGAACGCCAACAGCTTCACTGGAATATTCACAGGAAGGGAGGGGCGGGGCGGGGTGGGGGGGGGGGGGGGTGTTTATACGTTAAAGGATTTTAACATATAGTTCTGTACAATTTTCTATCCAGAAAGTCGTAAAAGAGCCTCTTGATTACTCACATGAGCTTATTTGTGTTGTGTTGTGGATGACATCATGTTTTGGGTTTCAGGACTTGCTTTTTTTTTTTTTTCTCTGGTGCTTATCAAAGACAGATGACAGCTTGAAAAGACTGAAATGAACTCATCTACACATGTTGCATTTCTCTTTTGCTAATCAGAGCTTCCCCAAATATTTAAGCCGTGGGCCAAAAACGCAGAGAAACATTTCAGAGAGGAGGGGGGCAGGGCGGCGGGGGTTAAGGGGGGTCATTAGAAAAGACAGATCCTGTGATGTGATTGTGTAATCTCACAACTTTCAACTCCATCCAGTCTGCTCAGCCCTGCTACCGCTCAATGCTGTCTTGCTAAACATCTTTTGCGAAGTGAGGAGGAAAAATTATGTTTAACAGTCTTAAAACAGATGTTTTAATTGCACGCAGCATCTGTAGCTGCTCACAGTGTGACAGCAAACAAACTGCTCTCCCTGTCACTTTGTGTCCCGCTGAATGATTTTCTATGGCAGACTGTCACCACTCCATCTGTGTGTGTGTGTGTGTGTGAGAGAGAGACAGAGAGAGAGAGAGAGAGAGCTCCCACATGTGTGGATTTGGCCCCTGCAGACATGGAGCCTGCCCAGGGGCCTCTCTGTCACTCTCCCCCCTCAGCCAGAGGGCCTTCTGTTCCACCATCGTGCTGGAATGCTTTCTGGGACATCCAGCTGGATCTGCAGGCCGCGGGCCCAGCTATCAGTCAGACCCATGGCCCGGCTCCCCTTCACCATGCTGGGCTGAGGAGAGACTCACGAGTGGCTGTTTGGAGCCTGGTCGTCCCTGTCTGCTCTCTGATGGGACCTGACAGCAGCCTGTAGGCCGCATTCCTGCACAGCTGCTCTTAAATCACATATGGGATGGTTGTAGTATTTTTTTTTTTTTTTCTCTGGTGTGTGTGTGTGTGTGTGTTGTGTAGGCTGGAGCACTAGTGTGTAACAGTGTTTGACTGTGTGTGTGTGTGCGTGGGCACAAATGTGCGGCTGTGTGCATAAATTATTCCTCCCTGTTCCATATATCAGCGTTTGAGTGATGAAGTGTTTTCGTGTGTGTAAATGAGTAAACGTTAATGCACGAGTCGGGGCTACTTTTCCATTTTAGCTAACTCCCCCAGCGACGCAGCTTTGTCTCTCTACATTGAGCAGTCGCAGTGTTGAGGCTGATAAGGCAATGTTTTACCAATTTAACCGGACTGTTGAAATGATTTGGAGTCCTTGTTGGGCCACTGGGGCGTATCAGATGCACGGTGGAAAACTGGATTGTTTGTACAGCGGCTAAGCTAAGTGAACCACTTAGAATACTCTGTTGTGCTCAGTAGAGGCAGCCGTGTGTTAAAGTGTGTGTGTGTCTGTGTGTGTGTGTTTCCAGGTGTGATTGCCAGTCCTTCTGATCTGGTGTGAGTCCGAGGTGGTGTGGACAGAGGCTGCGCATGTTTTCATACATGTGTGTGCACATGGGTTATTGTGTGCACTCCCTGCTCACACGTGTGCGTGTTTGCTCAGCGAGGCCTCGCTGTGGCCTCCGCAGCACGGCGTTGACCTCCTCCTCCTCCTCCTCCTCCTTCTTCTCCTTCACTGACGAGCACAATCTGTCCTTTCAGATCCACGAGAGGCTGCAGCACTATGAGGAGAGCAAACCGTCCCCGTCCTGGACAGCGCCGCAGCTCTGGCCCGTGAAGTAAGTTCTGTTTTCAGGTGGAAGGCTTCTATTTATTTGGGTATAATCACTGCTGTGTGACAAATGAAGGGGTGTAAAAAAAAGAGAGAAGTGTCGGGGCCACCGTGCACCTCCAACAGCTTCAGTGTGGAACTTTAATGAAGCGAGAACCATCGCTCATCCAGAGGATTCGTGTTTTGACGATGATGCCGGCTCTGGCAGCCGATTCACGCGTCACACCCTCCAGTGCCACAGCCATTACTGAGGTGGCAGTGTAAGAGCTGCACACATTTACACAGAGGCAGAGCAGTGTGTCCGTGGAAGTTATTCCATCTGTCTGAAACTAATTATGACACTGGATTTGGGAGGAGAAAAAAAAAGGAATACGTATCTGTTTGACCTCGACAGTCTGGATGAGGAAGTGCTGTGTTGCAGCTAATTAAACCCAGCAGGAATATCCTGCGAGTTTAAGATTGAAATAATCATATTCCATGATCCCAGCATTGTAATCAGAAGCAATTCTCCATTTTAACAAAAACTGGAAACGATTCAGTACAAGGAAACGTAATAAGTTACCGAGTTAGCGAGAGATACGCAGGGTGACTGTAACAAGATGACTCGGTCAGCAGCGGAGCCGCCGTAGACGAGCTCATAAAGCTTTTGAAACACGAGGGTTTAATAATAACAGAGATTAAGCTAAGTCAAATTGATTTCATGCAGCGGAGGAGTGTGGGTTTAACTTTTGCTTTTTCCCAAAGTCTGAGTTTGTTGTTGGAGCTGCTGATAACAGAGAGCGGGAGAGATGCCCACGCCTGGGATGAGATTTCACGAAGACGATGGCCTATGACCTCAGGTTGAGATGCAGATATTGGGTCTGGTGTGTAGGGATGTGAAGGAGGCCAGAGTCTGGGATTCACATCACGTTCTTACTCATCAAACCATTCCTTCGTCCTCTTGTCCTTTAAGAAATGACTCTGAATTTGTTATTTCTCCGCTCATTTATCGAGGTTTTTCCCGTAATTTGTCTCTCGCCTACGCTCACATTACGTCCTCTGACTCTCTCTCTCTCTCTCTCTCTCGCATGCTCTGTCTTAGTGTTTGTGTTTGAAAAACCAAGCAGACATGATTTGCTTATACTCAAACCCGGGGAGACTTAGTGTAAGCAGGTAGGCAGTTTGTCTTGCAGTGCAACAGCCCAGTTGTGCAGATTGAACGCAGAGACCTCAGATCACAAGCGCCAAGCGGCTCTTTATCGCGTGTCTGTAACACATACAATCACACAGAGTTTCACATACATACCCTCCACAGCCGGCCCAGTAGCGTGCAGCCTTCCCCGACAATGTTTATCCTCGTTCGCCTCTTACCCTGGAGTGAACTCTGCACTGTCCCCCTCTCACATGTTGCTCCTCTGTTTGGTCTCTGCTGCAAAAACACAGCGCTGTCCCCACTCTGCACCCACCGCCGCCTGCCCTGCCACATGCTCTCTGCCCAAACATCCAGCCGTACACCATGAAATCAAAAACCCCAGCGCTGCAAAGACAAACTGATCATTTTCCCTGGGCAGAGACCGGATAGAAGGGCCACTCATTCAGAGGAAAGCTGAAGATGGATGGCCGCGCTGTGACGGACGACGGCGGATGATTGAGCTCCGTCTTATAAACAGAAAGCAGGAAATGTTCAGAGCTCGGGAGACGGGAAGCATCGCTGTGTGTGTGTGTGTGTGTGTGTGCGCATGGTGCACCCCTCCCTCGCCGGTTGACCTGTAAATGAGAAGTCACACACGCAATAACAGGACCAACAGGACCGTGATGCTTTTCTTCCACTGGCCCCCGCCCCTGCGCTCAAGCTGTGGAAGATATTCAGTCTAATTTATTACCTAAATGACGACCGTGCGGACATTTGTTACTGCATTGTTCATCTGTGATATTTATTGAAAGCCGTGCGTGCACATACACACAAGTACACCCACACACACACCTGTGTAAACCCAAGAGCCAGCCTGGCATGGTGAGCGGAGCGGAGGAAAAGTCCTTTTTTACTGGTGTGTGGTTTTGTTTGAAATCCCCAGCTCTGTTTATTGTAATCAAAGTGCCTCTGACTATTCCACCCCTTCTAAAGAGCCCACAGCCATACATCATCCTAATTAGTACTGAGTCAAGGGAGAGACGGGGAGAAAGAGGGGCTGAAGTCCTTCACAGTCCTTTGGGGTGAAGCCCGAGCAGGAGAGAGTCCAGAGTGTCCTGAGACTGTCACGAAAGTAAGGCCAGCCTGTGGTCTCGAGCGGTTTTCCTGACCCTGCAGCCCACAAGTGTCAGTGAAGGAGCCAGGGCCTTCCATCCTGGATGGTTCGCACACACACAAACACACACACACACACACACACACACCAGAGCAGACGAGAGAGAGGAGTCCCAAACCGTCCAGGACCCTTAACCAAACCAGGATGGCCGAGCCTGGATCTGCAGGGACAATATTCTCAAAAATACATTTTACTGCTCTCTCTCCTCCCTGTGTGTTTCCTCCACCCTGCTGTTAGCTCTGGCAAACGCTGCGAACCAGATAAGAGCAGAACAGGAGCTCCAGCAGACAACAGGGTGTGAAGGATCGCTCCTGTTTCTCCTCGCTCTGCCTCCCCAGGTTGTGGCAGGAGTCCACAGACCCCCAACCATCCACCTCCATCTTCCTCTCCTCCTCCTCTTCCTCCTCCTCTTCGTCCTCCTCCTCTTTGCCTCTTACAGATTTTCTTTCTGCTTCTTTTTGTCAAATTACAGACTTTCAAATTTATGCTTCCTGGTAAATGCCCCGCAAAGCGTCTCCCTGGGATTATCAGGTATCGGGATGAAGCCCAGAGACGGTGTATCATCAAAGCGTCCCACAGCACACCACAGTCTCAAGCCCCCCCACCACCCCACCCCCTTCCTTGGCCCGACCCGGAGCGTTGCGATGTATTTTTAAAGCAGATTGTTTTTCAGCCATGTCACCGCTCCAAATGAACGCCATTGAAGTGGTGGCTGAGGACTGAAGCGCAGCAGCAGAGATCTACAGTCAGATGAAGTTCTTTTCAGGCTCGGGTTTCGGGTAATGGTGCCTTAATTTATTGCCTTAAACATGAAATGACACTTCAGCCCCGGCCTGCCCTCGGCTGCACTGTCTCGCACGCACAGCAGGTGACTGCCACCGCTCGCACCAGGCCCAGGGCGGAGGTGCTCTGTTACATCCACATTAAGACAAGTCAGTGGGCGACTGTACACACACGTTTATGAGTGTACATAGACTTTCATTACTATACTCACAGCCGTCTTATATAGCGCTCATTAGGACTGAAACAGAAGTGCTCATGCCTCATCAAAAATACCACATTACATTAATCTACCGGGGCAAGTCAGCCTCAGACGTGTGCCAGCTCTACACGCTGCAGACCGCCAGTCTGATCCGCCGTTCGTCCCACATCCACAGTGAGATGAACAAGGGCTCCATCACTGTCCTGCTGCCTCTCCCCATGAAAACACCCTCTCCCTCCCCTGGATCGCTGCCTGACGTCATGCTGCTGTTACCTGGGGACACCACTGGGTGCCATCAGAGAGCACTGGTCAGGTCCATATCTATAAGTCCTGTATAATGGCACACACACACACACACACACTCTAGGAGAGGGCTTCATCAGCGTCAGGTGGTTTTTACTTTACAGTAAATTATGGCTCCACAAGCCTTTTAAAACATTTAATAAACGTAAATGAAACCATCAGAAAACGACACAGTTGCTGTTGGATAGAAAGAAAAGTTGCCGTCAGTACGTCAGTCACGACAAATGATACTCTCTGTTGTTTTAAATATGATAAGTGGTGCTGTTGTTCTCACTGTTAATACCTTTCTCATGAACAAATTGCAGTAATTACATCTTCTCTAAAGTGCAATCAGAGGCCGTGCAGCCGATACAGCCTCATCAAACTGCGTGACCTGATCGTACTCTCGGTGAACTCTGCAGCCAGTGGAAGATAATCATCATCTGAAACCCTGTTATCTGAATCACAACAATATAACTTACCCTCTTATTTTTGAAGGATAATATATGGCCCGCTGATTTATCATTCATCTTCACTGTTAAGATCTACTATCTGAGACACAGACTCATGCAGACGTTTCACCTTGTTGTTCGAAGCTTTGGAGCCTTTTTCTTATTTTTCTTTTTTTAAGTCCTTATCCATTTGAAAACAGAGTGTTTCCACAGCGCTCACACACACACACACACATTGCAGCGATACACATAACGTCTGAATTTGGGTTTGAGCGTTCTTCGGCTGTAAATTAGAGCGCCTGCAGGCCTGCGCCTCTTTATTACTGAATCCGCTGATGCACTTTATGCATTTCATGAATGACCCAATCAAAAACACATTTGGAGTGAAGTCACTTTGAAAAACTATTTTCTCCTGACACCCAGTCTCTTAAGATTTGATTATTTGCATGAGAAAAATTCATGTATTCATTATTTCCTTTTTAATTTTACTTTTGTAAGAGTGCGAGCGCCAGCATTCAGACCGTGACACTTTAAAACCTTTTATTGAAACCTATAAAATATAATAATAGGGAAACATCTTTGTGCATAACTGTATAAAATCAAATCAAAATGCTGCATGAGAACGAATTCCTGAATCGCTCGCTGTAGTCAGTCGGTTTGTTATTGATCAGTCGCAGCGCACGGAGCCAAAGCGCTCTTTATCCACCGTGGATCAAATGGATGACGCTGACTGGCCGAGAGCTGCGAGTTTGTAAATAAAAAGGTTAACATGTTTTTAATAGTTTTAATAAAAAGCTATTAAAAGAAAAGGTCAGCTGGAGGAGCTGGCAGCGCTACACAAGAGCAGCGAGCGCCGAGCCGTTCAGGGTCAAGGGAGAGCCATAAACTGACACGCTGGGATCAAACTTATCTAAACACTGCAGCGCCTGCCATGACATTTAACAAATGAAATACACACCGTCTCCGAGGAGGCCAGCATCTTTTTGCCCCCCCCCCCTCCCCTTTCACTCCTCTGTGACGCTCTGTGGATGGAAAATGTGATTCTGAGAGGGAGGCATGAAGGTAGAGAGCTGAGCGCGTAGTCAGATACGTCCCATCTGTCCTCGGCGCTGAGTTATGGGACAAGGTGCTTTAATAGGACAAATATGAGGGAGTGGAAATGTAGCGTTCACCCACCGCGCCGTAAACAGCCCCCGCCGACGAGATGATGGACGATGCTGTATCAGAGCAAGTGATGTTCCCTCGCTGAAGACGCAGAGCGGCGTGACTCGCATCCATCTCTTCTTCTTTTGTTTTCATCTTTATCTCTTCTTCTCCTCCTCCTCTGTTTACACATGTGGTGTCCCCCCCCCCCCCCCCCCCCCCCCACGTCACTTACTCTGACCTTGCACGTTTTTTTTTTTTGTGTATATTTGATAAAGTGAAGTAATGCAGGGTTGGATGAAGTTCACCTGACAGTAACCTTGACCACTGTGACTATTCATTAACCCCCTCCCTCCCTCCCTCTGGGGGTGGGTTCGAAGCTGAACCCCCCCTGCCTCCACCTCCTCAGACATGAGCACATGTTGCTGTCTTCAGGTGAAGTGACAGAGCGTTCCTCCCTAAACCCGGTCTGACCTCAGCCCCCTGCCTTTTTACCACCGCCTCACCTCTGCTGCCTTATTCCCCCCCCCCCGGGGTCGTTACTCAAACCAACTGTAGGTTTTTCCAACCTCTGTCATCGGCCGCCTCAGCATCACACTTAGAGGAGTACACCATGTTTCCCTGAGCGGCTTATCTGTTACGTGATGACAACACAGGCAGCAAATGACCCATGTGTCTTCTTCTTCTTCTTCTTCTTCTTCTTCTTCTTCTTCTTCTTCTTCTTCTTCTCTGCTTCATGCAAAGACTTTTAAACCGCTGCATTTTCCTGTTTCATGTTATGGACTGAACTGTTTTTTATTTAGGTTCATCTGTCATCTGAGATACTCAGGGCTACTCATCGAAAGAGTTTTAGCCTTATCTCTCATTTCTCCTCCATCGTTACCAAGTTTTTGTGTCATTTTATTTAAACTTCAGACGTTTCAACACATGACGCTGTCTGTCTTCAAGACCTTTAATCTGTCAGATAAGGAAAAATGGATAAATACAATGAAGGCGAGAAAATTCCAGTAAAGTTCATAACATCTTTTTCTAAGTAGAGCTCCACCAGTAAATCAGTTAGATCAGCCAATGTCAGCATTTTAAATACAGGCCTCATTACAAGCCCTGTCATCTTCGTATTGAATGTTAATGTGATAGTAATAATAAAAGCTTGTGGATGAAGCTGCGTCTGCCAGCGCAGCACTGTTACTTCACTCTTTTGTTTATTTACTGATACAAATGATCGTTAATACGCTTTTCTGTTTGTGGGTCGTTCCCTCTGGACCAGATGTCAGGGATTTATCATTCTGAGTTTGGAAAAGAAAAGCATGTATTTTATTAATAAACAAACAACACAAAGACTGTTTACAGAAGGAGCTGCAGGTTCATGTTTGATTCATGATTTCAGCCCCGTGTTTCACTGGCGTTAAAAACGAAGCCGTGTCACCGCTCTGAACTGTGCTGTTGAACTTTTCTAACACGTAACAGATCAGTCGAACCTGAGCGCTTTCTCCACTTCACACTTTGAAGTCTGGCCAAAGGCTGAACAGCTCCACCTGTGGGACAGCTCACAAACATGTGGTACAAAAAGTACACACAACTCCTGTGCACTCACATGTTCATGCACCGCACATACGAGAGCAGAAACATGACCGTAGATTGTGCGACAGCTCCACTCCAGCTACGACCACATGCTGACGCCTCAGCCCTGTGACTTCCTCTGGCCCTGTAGTCGACGTTGGATGAGCATAAGCAGGTCTTTGTGTGAGACAGCTCCTCATCCAGCCACATCCAGCAGGACCGTCCATAAATCAGAGCGCAGACAGGGGAGTGTGGCCGGGGCTTTGGAGGCTGAGGAGCTCCCAGATATACACTGTGGATGTGGTCCGGGCTCAGAGATGCAACACAAACATCCTCCGTCCTTCGTGGCCCAGCCTTATCCCATGATTCATAGCTCCACAGACCGAGTCAGAGCTGAGGAGGAAGAGTCTGCAGCAGAAAGACGAGGCCGACTGTTTGATAACCTTCGGGTAGCGGTGACGGTTCGGCCGGCAGGAGCAACGTAGGTGGCAGAGGTTAAAGAGCAGCACGTTCACCTCCTCCCCATTAACACTTGATCAGGGCTCTTAACACTTCGGTGCTGTGGTGGAGCTGAGCAGCCTCCATGTGTGCGTGTGTGTGTGTGTTAAGGTGGATTTATAGCTACACATCAAACTATGGGGCCCTCACAGCTACATTTTTCATGCTCACAGCAAGAGCTATGATCGCCCGGCCTGAACCCAGCTCTGTTGGATGTTTCTTACCTTGAGATAATTTACGTTGTGATTTCAAGTTTACAGTGTCTTTATTGTCCCTCACAGACACACACACACACACACACAGACAGTGTGGCAGAGTAGGGGCTCATTCAGAAGTGTGAAAGTCAAGGAAGCCATGCAAACGGGTCTCCAGACAACAATATGACACCATCTGTCATTCCACAGCTGAACAGAGGAAACCTGTACCGTTGGTCAGGCACTAAACCGACAACCTCAAGGTAACAGTTCAAACTGCAGAGGGGGAGACGCCTCTCTCATTACCCACCTGTTACTCAGGTCTCATTTTGTGTGACGGCATCAGGAACTTTACCCAGGAAGTCTAAAAAACAAACACACAGGAAATGTGGCTGAACAAAGGTCAAAGAGGTCGTCGGTCTTTTTCCCATCAGTATGTTTAACAGATGCTCCTGACAGGTTGTTTTGCTGATGCCTCTGAGTGACCAGTCTGTGTCTTCTCTTCTGCAGTTGTCTGACGAGTTGGAGAAGAAACCAGCAAGTGGAGAAATCAAAGAGCTTCTGAAGCTACTGGCCAAACCCCACATCCAGGTGAGTCAGCTGCTGCTTCTTCAAGTTCACAACCACATGTTCTTTGTTGAGTCGTCTGACAGTAACATCTAAATGTCATACTGTTGTGTTTAGACTTTTGGCTTGTGTCCCTCCCTCGGTCATCTACACAAACAGAGCAGATTGCTGTTTAGCTCTTCCTACAGCGCTGGGCGGAAAGTGATGGGATTATCAAATTGTACACAAAGTAATACAGCTGTTAGATCCAGGACGTGAATTTTTTTTTTTTTTTTTTTTTTCTCATCCTCTTGGCTGCAGCCGCTGGCCTCATTAGCCAGATGCAGACAGCTACGCGATAAATTTACACATTGTTATTTTCAAATGCATAACTGCAGCCATCCGTCAGGGCCTGCAGGTGTCTCAGCCAGACAGAGCTGATAGAGGGAGAGCTGGACGGGCTCCTTCATAACGCACTGTCATCATGCTTATTTGGGCTCTGCCAGAAACAACAGCTCAGTATGAAGTCCTCCTCCACCACCACAGCACACACACACACACACACACACATATACAGCCTGTACTAATATTCAATACCTCTCAACATCAGCTTTGCGAGGAGACGGCGTTCCCAAAAGTATAAGACCCAGAGGAGATTTCTCAGTGTCTGTACTCGTGATGTAATGATTCATTTCTCATATTCAGCCAATACAACTCTGTCTTCCTAATAAAAGCACACACACACCCATACACGCACACACATGTACGCACAGGAAGATTGAGTGATAATTATACAGACACACACGAAAGGTCAAGTGTAAGAATATCAGGTTTTCACTACACGATTGTTGTGGCCAAAAATCCTTTAATACTCTAAATGAATTAGACTCAAAATGTGAGTGTGTGGAGGCGGAGACAGTGTGTAACCCTCGCCGCACTACGGTGAACAAAACGTACAGTTACACTTGGATGGATAGTGAAAAGGCACCAGATGAACTGATGCACTCAGCCAAACATCTGCCGCAACCCAACTGTCCTGTATGTGCATGTGTCCGTCCGTCCGTCCGTCCCATTTCATGGTAACGCCCTGATGGAGCCTCTTCAAGTTTGACACAAACACTCACTTGGACTCAAGGATGAACAGATTAGACTGTGGGGGTCAAAGGTCAAAGGTGTATGACCTCACAGAACCCAGTGTCACTTTAACACTTTGACTAAATCCCTTGAACTTGTGTGTAAATGTTCAGATGGACTCTAGGTTGAACTGATTCACTGACATGGTCAAAGGTCAAAGGTCACAGTGTCAAAATTTCATACAAATGGTTCACATGTATAATTCTGGGATTTAACCTGATGGTATATGTAGTTAAAAGTATCACAGTTGTCGTCAGTACAGGTACATCACCAGTATCTGACATCGTCCCACTGGACCTAACACACACAACACCACGACACACACTCCGACACAAAACCACACAGCTGCTGTCCCGAGGACAAATTGCAGCTACGCGGGGACACGGCGACCTCCTTCGTCTCTGTCAAGTCCAATGATGAAATGCGGCGTCAGAAGTCCCGCATTTATTATTTTGATTATTCGTGGGGTGAAAATATTTGCCGTGACGAGGGTCAATCCATCAACACGCTGAGCTCTGCGCTCGTCAGCGATCAGGAAGTTCAGCTACTTTGGACTGATGAGGTGAGGAGAGGCAGGAGACCCGGGGCCAGGTGTTCAGACTCCAGCAGACATGGGTCACATTCAGAGGAAATTAGATATGTTGCACATTTTCCAGTTGGACTTTGATTTGAACAGTTTATTGACATTTTCTTAGATTACCTGCTGCTGTCTCCCTCAGTTCATCTTCTCTGTTTTGGCTCCTGCAAAACGCTCAGCCACAAAGCTGATCCCAGAGCAGTGTGAAGGAGCTGGTTGTTGGTTTTACTGTTGCTACGGTAGCTGGTCGTTAGCTGTTTACTCACCGACAGCTGTCCGTCTCCGGAGAGGCAACAACACATCAGTGGTCGTCTTTTCCTCCACTGGCATTAGCATGCTAATCAGCTAGCCTCAGCTTGTCTCACTAGTTTCCAAAAGCCTCCAGTCTTTCCAGTGTTATAAGTTCTTTACCTACAAATGTAGTGATGGATGAAACTCTCATTTCTGAAAATGACATAACTGAAAGGTAAATCTTCTTCTTTATCAGGAATTCGTTAATCAAACATCTCGGTAAATCTGCCTACAGGTCTGTTTGTGTTTCAGGAGAGAGAACATGACTCCTGAGTCCAGAGAAGACGTGGCCGCCTCGGCTCGTCTTCAGCTTTGTTACAGTCTCACTGATATTTACTTGTTTTCACTGGTGGTTTATGTTGTTTCTTTCTTCTGAGCTGCTGCTCCGCTCTGACACCACCTCCACACACCGCCGAGCCGACCTCAGCTCTCGGTGCAGAACGAGGTCAGCCAAACGATTCTGCACCGAAACAATGGAAAATATTTGGCTACTGCTTCCTCTGCTGCACCTCAGCAGACGGCACACTGCTATAAGCACAGAAGCAACTGAGGACAGGAGGCTGCTCATCACAGATGTGATATACAGCGCTACAAGTCCAAACCCCTGTTTTAAAAAAGAGAAAACTATTTTATGTGCTCCGACATAAATCCACCGAGGTGCTTTAAAATAAGTAAGTAGGAATTATTTTTAAAAATGAACTTTTTTCTGACTTCAGAGAGCTTCGGCTACACACCTGGTTTTGTCAAGTTCAGCGTTTGACATCTGCATGTGTTCACACATTTTCTCGACTTTATGACCTCTGCTCTCACATGTTGGTTCAAGTCCATCACCAGCTTTGGAGCATGTGGTGCCTGGAAAACGCTCCTCCTCCCGGCTTCAGCGGTAGATCAGTTCCAGCGTCTCTGTTCGGAGGGCCGGGGCCGCTCCTGAGCCGTGCTGAGGTGCAGAGGCTGCTGGCGGTTTCTTGACATTGTGTCTCAAACTGTAGGCGGCATGTGGGCTTCGAGAGTGAGGTATGCAAGTGCTGCTCTCTCTCTCTCTCTCTCTCTCTGTCTCCATCTGTCCTCCAGGGCACTTGATACCGTACCAGCCAGCCCCGGTGTAAATCACAGGGCCGGGGTGTAAAACACAAGCAGATGGCTGTTGCTTTTGAATGGCGTCTCTGTGCGATAGTAACTGTATCACTCTTAATTATGGCTGAAATGATCCATTCCTAGGGTGGGGATATAAATCAAGCTCCTTAAACCCCCCCCCCCTCTCTTCCACCCTCTCCTCTCCTACCTCAAACTTTTCTCGTTTACGATTTGCACATGAAAAAACAACTTTTGCCCGTATTAGCCCCCCCCCCCCCCTCAGCAAGACTAATATTGACGGTGATGAAAGTGCCAATTATGATGGCCGGCTGTTTCCGCCAACGTGCAACGTGGAGGGAGGTTCAAGGCTTAAAGAGAAAGAGGGGGGGGGGGGGCGACAGTGTCACATCCCAGCCGGCCTACAGCAGCGCCTCCCAACCTGAGCGTTCACAGCGGGGTCCCTCCCGCCGTAGGGAAAGCAGTTACCCTGCACCGATCCTGCGCCGTTGGCTGAAAAACGAGCGGCCCAGCGACAGGGCTGGAGGGGGGGCTTTAATGAGAGGCCAATGCCAGGAATGTACGGGCAGGTTTATTTTGTCAAGTGCAGTGATCTGTTTTTCTAGGATCCCTATTATGCCTAATGAACACAAACACGCGAACCAAGAAAGGACAGGATGCCTGGAAAACAAGGGTGGTTTCGCTTCCCTTCATCTTTCTTTCCGTCTCCCTCCCTCTCTCTCTCTCTCTCTCTCTGTCTCCTCAGGCCTCGGCCGCAGGGACTCAACATGGATATGACTCCAGATTTGATTAGGCAGCTAATCCACCGACACTGGGGCATAACAAGACCCACTGACTCATATCAGCCTCCACGTAAAAACCCCTGTGTTGTGTAAAACATTTTGTACCTGTGTGGTTCCCCATGTCAGCGGTCACCAGCCAGGGCACGCACCATGTGCTACCTATTAGCATGGAGCTGTTATTGCTACTTCCTAGAAAGTTTTCACAAGGAATTAGCTGTGGCTCTGTTACGGGTTGTTAGACGCAGCCGTGGGGGAGGATGTGGTGAGGAGTGGGGGAGGAGGGGAGGGAGGGAGGGAGGGAGGGAGGGCAACTCCAGATTTAAGGAAGTGCCATCAGTGAGAGGACACTCAGAGGTCAGGATATTAGGCCTGATGGATGTCGTTCAGAGGAAACAGCAACGGGCAGGTTAGTGGAGGAAAGGTTGAGGAGGGAGAGAGATGGATTAAAGAAGAAAAAAGTCTCTGTGGAAAAGTTTGTGATGTTTTATATTTATTTATTTACTCCTGTAGCAACCAGCCAACTCAGATTGTCTGTCTTTATCAATCGGATCTATGAAATGACAGATACAGGAGGTCAATCATTTTAAAACAAAGGCAAATCCTCACAGTTCACAACCTGGATCCAACAAATGTTTTGTGTTTAAATGAGATTTTTGTCTGATAAATGATTCAGAGACATGACGCACCAGTGGAAATGGAAAATACGCCTCCACTCATCACTGTCAGCAAAGTGATTGATGAATTGTTTCAGTGACATTTCACTCTCGTTCTCCGAGCTCACGCAGCACAGCAGAAGAAAAAAACACCGCAGTCGTTCTCCGCCGGGCGCCGGGCCCACCCCCCACCCCTGCCCCCCCGCTGAGAGGCTGATGGACGCCTGGCTGACCCGCGTGTTGTCACGACACAGATCAGGTGCTGTGACTGACAGTCAGATACCATAAAGAGAGCCACAACGCCGCATGTGTCCGACCCTCAAACTAAAAACCTCACCGCCCGCTGCAGCTTTCACCAAAGGGATGTTTTCAGAAAACAGTGGGAATCCGATATGACGCCAAATTCAAAATAAGTTTTTCTCGTGTGTGTGACCCCCCCCCCCCCCCGAGGAGGGGAAAAACTGAGGGAGTAGGTAAAGAAAACAGAAAAGAGATGGTGGCCACAAAATCAGAAGCTTTCCTCTGTAAATATTAGCTCTGATATTTTATTCAGTGCTGGCTGTGGCTCCGTTATGAAGTCATATATGTTCACACGCGCTCGCTCATGTAATATCACTGATCTCATCACAACAACCACGACCGCAGACTCTCCATCGCTGCCTCGGCACGGTGCTATGAACATAATTTATTTGTTATATCGAACACAGATTCGAGATCCCCGTTCCCATTCACTTTCCTTTTATTGTCTTCATCTGCAAACAGTTTGGGTTTTTCCAGCGTTTCCAAGAGGATATTTCAATACCATAATGACAGCATCCTCAGATATACAATACAACAACCAAAAAAACAAAAAAAAACAGAAAAAGAAGTGTGTGTTTATGTACAGTGCAGATGAAAGCCAGGAAAACATGGTTAGGCCCCGTTCTGAGAAACAACACAAAGTGATGCTGGGAAGATTTTGGGAAATTTCCACCAAAGATAAAACTGAAGTTAGAGGATTAATGGCATCTGAGAGACGCTTGGACAAAAGGACGAAGAAAACAAGAGCAAATCAGGGAGGAGAGATGAGAGAGAGAAAAATGTGGAATTAAATTTGTGCTCTTCTGGGATTTGGAGTGATTTTATTTTATTTTTTCCCTCTTGTTGTTTTGTCTGGTCTGCACTGCTGTGGTGGATTAGTTTAGAGTCAGAGCCCTCTTTTAGGTTAGCATCCATGTTAGATTTAGAGTGAAACGTTGACATCAGGTATTAAGAGTAAGTGAGTTAAAGAAAAATGATGGTCCATTACAACTCACGTATTATTACTGCTCTAGGTTTGGCCACCGTTGTTCCTGGCTAGAGGGACCGTGGAGATCTGGGAACACGATGATCTGAGCTACAAGCTAAGAGTCAGACAGGAACAAGAAACACAAAGACACAAACAATCAGACAGAAAGCGAACAAGACGACACTTCAGATTACTGTTGATGCAGAGGCTCACGGTGACAGTGGACCCGTGTTCCTGCATGAGTCTGCATGCACATCTCTCACATGTAATGCCACCCACCGCCACAAGTCAGATAGAAATCAGAGAGAGAGAGAGAGACGTGGAGAATAACCTGCATCAAGGTCTCGAACCTGAGATCGTCAGAACCACGTTATTATTTCTGATAGGAGCGACGAAGTGGAATCAGCCTTTAATCATCATCATCAGGACAAAGGAACGAATGGAGCCAAGTTCTCACAAGTATACAAGATAAACCTGTGTGTGTGTGTGTGTGTGTGCACTGGTCAGCTTGTCTCTCTGTGGATCCCAGCCACAGAGACCCAGTTATGTCTCCTACTCTCATCTGCTCCCAGTTAGCAACATCTTGAACGCTGTACTGCAGCATGCTCCCATGTCATAAAACACACAGCTCCTCTTCTCACTATATCCCTCTCTCTCTCTCTCCTCCCCCCCTCTCCCTCTCCCTCTCTCTCTCTCTTTCTGTCTACTTTTGTCTGGCACATGAGGTGGAAGATGTTTTTCTCACTTTTCTCTCTCCCCCCTCCTCGACCACGGAAAAAGCAGCACGCGTCCAGCTGCATCTTGGTCCGGACACGGAGTCGTTAAATAGTTTGAAAAATGAATGTCTCAATGGCATCATTCTTGTCTGTGTCCCGTCTCTTTTTTATGTCTGCTCGTGAATGTGTGAAATATCTGAGGCGGCTGAGAACTTCATCGCTTTGAGCCGAAGCCGCCGGACGCTGCAGAACATCTCCTTCTCCGAGCGTTCACCAACCACCGAGAGTAGTGGCCAGAGTTACCCCCCCCCCCTTCCTCCCTCCCATCCAGCCCTCCCAGGGCGGGTGCTGCTGGTTGCCTTTAATCAGAGAGATGTATGGAGGGAGAGCGTGGGCCTAATGACAATTAGCGTATGTAGCTACATTAGTACTGGCCCTGAATGCTTTCGAATCCATCACCCAGCACTTGAGGGAGAAACTCCGGTTCATAACCATCCTCCTCACAGGCTCTGCAGTTTCTCTGTCCTGCCCAAAGAAAGAAATGATCGATTGAACTCTTAATAGCACGCACTCCTCTGCTCCGTTTTGTTAATTACCCCAGGGTAAATCTGAGGTCTTTAAGATTTGACTGATAACCCTTGTGTATTGTTTCTTTCCCTCCCCTCCCCCGTTTTCCTCCTCCTTCCAGAGCCTCCTGAAGGTCCACGACTCCGTCGCCCAGAAGAGCTACGACCCCGAACTACCTCCGCTGCCTGAGGACATCGATGACGACGAGGACTCTGTGAAAATCATAAGACTGGTCAAAAACAAGGAGCCTCTGGTAAGTAAGAAGACATGTACATGTTGGTTTGCAGCAGATACCAGACGGTTTTCGGGTTCGGCCAAGTCGCCTGAAGTGGTGTAAAGATGCAGACCGTGACCCACAACATCGCTGGTCCGAGTCAGGCAGTGCCAGGGAGCAGTTACTGCGTCTCTCCCACTCTCTCAGCTTTCAGCGAAGATAGAAAAAACATCCTCAACACACGTGTATCATCTTAATACCATTACAGTCCTGTTATCTAGGCTTTGTTCCCTAATCCCAAAATTTCTGAAAACCTCTTGTATCAGAGCCGTCTCCGCACCATCGGTCAGGCCAATGCCATACATACTTTTGCCTTTGCCTGTGGGAATCCAACCCACAACCTTGAAGTTGTAAGCACACCAAAGCCAACCACAATTACCCTGCTCTTGGCCATGAGTATTTTCAGCCAGTCTAGGCTTGGTGTCTGTGAACGGCTCCTTTTCTATCCTGGTCAGCGTCGCTCTCTCATTGTAACATGTCTGTGCTCTTCAGCCGTCGTCCCAGATGTCAAAAAAAAAAAAAAAAAAAGAAAGTGTCTAGACCCGGGGCCCCAAGTACACAGCAGCGACATCTCGGCTGGCGTTCTCATTTTGCACTCCACCCTTCAACATCCTGGGTGTCTGCGCTGTTAGATTGCTGCCATGCAGATGCCAGGCATTCCCCCGCTCCTGTCAGCTGGTGAGGCACGTTAAGGAGTGGGCTTCTGCAGCTCCACCAAACCTAATTGGTGCTGGTTTCAGTTGCACCACATACTTTTGCGTACTTATTTATTTATTTTCTTACATAATTGCCCCGTTTGCCTTTGTTGTGACTCTCCGACTCTCTTAACTGACCTCAGTCGTCTGTGACACATAAGAACTCAATTGCCCGACTCCTCAGTGGCCCGTGAAGGACCTCCATCTGTCATCGTCGCACTTTGTTGTGTTCAGAGGCCCTGCCCACTCTTGATCTGTGCCGGACATGTCCGTCCCGGGCCCCGGCCGCCTCTATTTTCACTTTGTGGTTTTTCACCCCGACCACCATCTTGGCTCTGGGCCGGCACACTCCTCTCACCACACCCTGGGGAGAGGAGAACACACCTAAGCCATTTTTGGGTTCCTGCCCGTTGCATGTTCTGCAGAGCTGCTGAACACAATAATGTGGCTTGGAGGAATTCAGGCTCTCCCTCACAACACAGTGTGTCGCGGGCGCTTCCTGCTCAGGCCTCTCCCGAGCCCGACGCTGGATCACATTGCCTGAAACCATAATGTGATTTACACCCGGCCCAGGCAGCTTAATCATCTCGTTGGTGTTATTCCATTACGTGACTTGATGCTTTTCTGTCTGAGTTGATTTGCCTCCTGAGTTCATCTGAAACGCACATTTACGACGTGCGATGCTGTGCATTATGCACAATATTGGAGGTGTTAATTGCGCAGAATATATTTCTGTAGGAGTGAAGCGGCCCAGTTTTAGTTTATAGGTTAAGGGTGCAAACTGGTTATTGTGACTGTATCTAAATGGAGAAGGTGCTGGTGCGTCCTCTGCTCTTTTAGAGGTCACCACCAGGTCAGTTTTATAACTACTCCTCCAATTTTAAGATGTGTCATAGGTTGTTTTTCCTCCCAGTGTAATATATCATCTGTAACAGCACTGGGCTGTGATGCAAAAACAGTTTAGATTTAGAGCAGGAAAAGGTTATGATTCCAACTGGCATTGGATAAAAACATGTTTCATTTATAAAGGTAATTACAACAGCCACTAAATCTTCCACTGCAGCTAATTTCACAGCAGCGAGAAAAACCGAAAACAAACTGTACAATAACACATTACGCCGCGCAGTAACAGGAAGCGATTTTCAGCCTATTGCTGTGGGGTGGTTTGGTTCTCAGGAGCTGTAGCTGCCCTCTAACTGCCCAAAGGACCCGCAGGGCACAACTGCTGCCCATAATCTCCTGTGGCTATAATTTAGACCCGACCATGGTGTGGACAACAGTAGGATCCTGCTGCAGGGCATGAGTCCTCTCTGTGTGCGCATGAAGGAAAACAATGAGCGCTGAAGGACTACCGCTGTGGCAGAGAGCCATCTTTTTCCTACCGAAGACTCAACGACGACTCGGATCAGAACAGACTCGGATCCAGACACTGCGCTCATCATCCTGTTTGTATTTGCTCACTTTTGACCACTGACAAATGAAAAACGCGCCGAGAGATCAACACGTGCATTTATCATCTAATACCAGTGGGACTCTAACAAATCGCTGCAGTAGCACAAACTCTCAGGAAGAAAGTGGTGGGAGCTTCTCTCTCTCTTCACCTTTTGTGTAGCTAAAGGCATTTTCACACCAAATCTTTGCTCCTGGGTTTTTTTTTATGCACATTAACCTTTGACCTCGTGTCAGCGGGAGACGTTTTTAAAAACAGGCTCCGCAGCAGAGAGAAGTGACACCTGTGAACGAGCCTCACTGTTGAGTCCAACATTTCGCATCAAGCAGCTGTTTTCTACTGTTTTCATTTCTATCCAAGCAGCAGTTTGTTTAAACCTTTATTATATGTTAAGAAGATAAGACAAGACAAGATAAGGGAAGATAACATATTCCTTTAGTCCCACACTTGGGAATTATGCTACCAGAGTAAAATAAAGTCAGCATGCAAACCGTACACTTACAGACATAAACGTGCTGACGTGTGACTGACAAAAGCCAAACTTGTGCACTTAACATGTAGTGGTCCTAATAGTCCTCTTCACTTGCAAAAAAACTCTGCGTACTTTGTGATTTGCGAAGGTGAAGTTACTCTGTTACTGCGACCCTCTAATTTGACAGTGCATTTTAAGACTCGCTGCATTTTTACCTCTGGCCCCCAGAAGATTGACAACCTGCGGATCTATAAAGGGAAACTGACCCTAATGAACAGTTAGACGGTACATGAAGGAAACAGCCGGCAGGTCAGATGCTCATGGTGAAGTCACTAACCAATAAAAAAAAAAAAAAAAAAAGCCTCTAATTGTGCCGGTGTCCTCATTCACCGCCGCACCAAATTGATTTGGATGTGCCCTTTAACTTGCAATTTCGTATAATCAGCCTGAAATTCTCAGAGTTGACATCATAACAACGTGGGCTGTACAATGTCTAATTTCCTCTCCGTCTCTCCTTACGCCGCTCTTTTATTTTTCTGTTTCAGCCTCCTCTCTCTCTCTCTCTCTCTCTCTCTCTCTCTCTCTCTCTGTGTCCGTCTCAGTCTGTAGCTCTGGATGGCAGGAGACGAGGACTGGTCCGTCGTTAGCACGCACCGACTCATCCATTAAGTTAATTGTGATTAGTTGAGTGGTTTGTATTCAGTAGCTCTGATTAATTGCTATCATTTCACAGAGCGTGACTTCATGCCACATTTCAGTGAGACAGTGAAAACTCTATCTTCTTCTTCTTCTTCTTCTTCTTCTTCTTCAGCCGCTGCACTCTCTGCTCCCTCGCTGCTCTCCCAAACGGGCTGATTTATTAGCTCAGGTGTCAGGACAATTAAATAATTGGATTTGGAGGCCGGTGCAAACGTGTGCGCACACACAGAAACTTCAGATCAGCCACGTCCTCTCATTGGAAGAATGCGTTATCTTGGATCTTGGCTTTCAGGAGAGTTTCGGTGGGGGTCCAAACCTCAGTGTCGGGGGGGTGGGGGTTGCGTGAGGTCAGAGCCGAGCATGTGGCGGTGTAGCTGATATACTGGTGGTGGAGTTTGCCTCCGGTGATAAAAGGCCTGAGCGCAGACTGACTAATGGCAGAGCTGAAGACGAGAGTCGGAGCGAGCCAGAATCCACTGGTGTTACACAATTCCAGTCCAGATCCAGGAGCTCGGAGCTTTGGACGGAGAGAGGCCTAAAACATGAGCTGCAAACACGTCCGCTTCAGAAAGTTATATGGTGTTAAAGGTTTGGTCGTTGATAACGAAATCCTAAATCAGCATTTATCTCGAGTCGTGCGTCACTTTCTTGGTGCCGCTGTAGCGATCTGTCGTTTCTGTTTTACCATTTGTAATCATCACTGTGTGAATTACCGACCGAAGAACTTGCTGACATTTCTGTGCCTGCAGAGGAGCCGCGACGTCATCCCAGAGCATCCTGGAAAAACCCGAGTCCTCGCACACAAGAAATATGTTAAACAGCAACAACAAGAGGGAGACGTTGAAGGCACGGCAGCTGCTCAGGGTGACCGTCGCTATGATGTGAGAACATTAGAGGCGGCCGGGCCGGCTGTGGTCGGCTCTGCTGCTCGCATTTGGATGTTCCTGAGGCGCAGTGACGCAGATGTTAATAGCAGACTTGGAGATGCTCGTCATTGTGTGTGTGTGTGTGTGTGTGTGTGTGTGTGTTCATGTTCGTTTTCTGCATCACTTAGCTCGATGCCACTCAGTCGTATCACTGTCGGAGCACTGTTCATTCACTTCCTCTGCTCAGTTCATCTTCAGTTGTCCTCCAACGCCATCTCTCTCTCTCTCTCTCTCTTTCGCTCCCTCTCTTTAATTCATCTGTTTTTCCTATCAGGTTCATTTTTCTCCAGTCGCTCTTGTGCATGTAAGTAGTTGGTAACAGATTTTATTTGCAGTGATGTAAAGGAAGTGATTACACACGAGTCGTCCTTCCTCCTCTCCTCTCTCTGACCGGTGTCCATACGGCACCTGTTGCTCAGAGTTTTACATTTACTCCACATTCCTCTTGTTCCTTTGTGCGATGTTACGAGAGCAGCATTGACACCTCATCCATCCTCTCCTGTCTTGATTCTTCCATACCAGGTCGTTAAGCGTCATTAGCAGCCACAGTCGCTCCGCTGCCAGGAATGTGACAGGGTCGATATCAGGCTCCTTCCTCTCTTCCTCTTCTTTCTCTCTCTCTGCACCGTGTTGTTGCCCACGATTGGTTTTCCCATCACGACCGGGTGTCACTGGGTGGAACCGAATGGAAAGACTCGATTGCAGGGTCCATGCCATCCGTTTCGCGGTGCCAGCCTTCATAGCGTCCTGCCTGGCATTGACCAGCACCAATCAATACAACCATGCTACCACTGGGCTCGCCCACCCAGCTGCCCCAAGCCACTGGATACCAGCAGATCAGCTGGACTTCTCATTATAGACCCACAAATAGCACTGGTTCGACTTCAGAGCTATAGAAGTCAGTGCACACAAGAATATGGATGACATGTCCAACATTATTATTGTAAAAGCTCCAACTCCATGATTGATGCTGATGGATTTTCTTTACTTAATAAGGGAGTTGATAATTGCAACGAGACAGGAAAGTCTTGTGATCGATTCAGCTCGTGACGAACTCGGTTTTCCATGAATGGTCGCGGCTGGAATGAGCTATTGGCAATTTTACATGCCATGCTTTTCTCATCTGCAGCAGACGGGCGTCCTCTTCTTTCTCTCTGACACAATTAGGACGGTCGGATCGCGGCGGCTCTGATTCCATTTGTCTGCGAGCCTTCACAAACACATCCATTCACATCGTTGCGGTCGGTGTTCTTCTAAACCGTCCACTTTATTATGTATTAAAACTGTGCAGGCGTGAATCTATACAAAGTGAGGTTGACAGGGTGGAGGAAAAGCTCGGAGAGAGGCCGTTCACTGAGAGAGTTATCAGGGCGCAGGAAGGAGATAGATGTGTGTTTTTGAAAAAAGCCCCGACTCGTCTGTTGTCTGTTTACATCAGAATGTGGAAAGCAAGGGGAAAGTAATGACACTGGCTGGAAATTAATGGAGCAGCTAATGAGATTAGAGCAGACAGCACACATGTTAGTGTTTTACACATAGACCCGTGTGCTTTAAAAGCAATACGTCTGTCACTTGATGGATTAGGCCGCAGTGTCCCGGGAGCGCCGCGAAGGAAGATGGAGCACCACGATCGAAAGCACACAGACAAGTGGAGAGCACCGCTGTTGTTGACTGGCTCACCCCTGTCATGGTGTGTATCCAGCTGTGTGTGTGTGTGTGTGTGTGTGTGTGTGTGCACCTACATTTACTCATAATGATGTATGTTATTTCTGACCTCAGTGTTTTTGTGAAGTGGACTGACACAGATTTCAGCTTTAAATGCACCGCTGCAAAAACAGAAGACATTGTGAAGTAGCTGTCGGCTTCTCCCTCGGTGCAGTGCGGATTGTTCTGGAGGTTTTTACTGGTCTCTTCCTCTCCAAAAGAAACAGCTGGTGATAAAACAAAACCAAAACCCTCTGAGTTCAGCAGGCTCACATTTAAAGGCAGTGCTTCAGTGAGGGGCTGCCTCACCTTTGTTTCTCGTGTATGATCCACACGTTCAGGAGGTTTTTGCCCTCAGCTGAGGCGTCTATCTCTCAGTAGCTCTGAGTGAAACAGCCTCAGTGATACTGTGTGGGTCAGAGGATGTCAGTGGGAGCTGAGACGTCTGCTCGGCCTTTTCTGATTAAAACACATACTTGCAAACGACTAAGATGTAAAAAGTGTGTTTTTCAGATGTGGGTTAAACTTGATAAAGAAAAACTAATAATAATATCTGACTCATTGTTACCTCGACCCGTGCACGTAGGCTCTATGATGTCATCGGCGGGAAACCAAGTGAAACAGAGCGTTGCCGTGATTAAAATTACAGATTTCTGTAGGTTTGAAAATTGCTGGAAACGTTTGAGGTGATTTAAGAACACGACTCAGAAACTGGATTTCATAGGTCTGGTCAGAAATTACAAGTCTTGACTCTAAGTCCCACAAATGCAGCGTGATTGACAGTTGGACCTAATAGGATAAATCCAGAATTTGCGGTGATATTCGCACAGTGTTTACTTTGCACAGAACTTTTGCAGGATTTCGTCGTCTTCCACCCAAGACCCTACGTGTTCGGTAAAAGGATTAGAGGCCCAGCGTATACGTCAACGTGACACACAATAGAGATAACTCAGAAACGTCCATATTATCGCCGCGCGTGGAGCCAAAGTTACTTCAAACCTTCAAGTGGGGAATAGACGGATCATTTAGACGGCACGTCTTACAGCCAAGAAATACTCAGAGAGAGGATGATGTAATGTTATCCGCCTTTTTATTGGATTTCAGATATCAACTGAGTAAAATGCATTTAACAGTTTTGATTACGGCTTTGGACGTTGGATGCATGTGAGTCGTCTCTCCTCTACTGTCTCTATCAAGCAGAGACCCAAAGGCCAAGGACATGTGGAGAGGAACCATTGTTTTATTCCACTTAGAGTTTCTGCTGTTTATCACAGGTTGTCTGGATTAACTTTTTAATGGTTGTACAGTAGCTTAATGCTAAATATACTGTATGTTTTATAATGTATAAGATAAAAAATATCAAATTGAGAGTGTTTACGGACACACACACATCACCATCCTACAAAAAAAAGAAAAACAAAATTGGATTAACTCGACATGGAAAAGCCCTGTGTTTATTCTTCTGTGTGTTCTTGTACGGCGCTCAGTCCAGCGGCTGTTACACCACCACCACCACCCTGCAGCCTGTTGAGTTGTGAATGTGAAAACACGCAGGCCTTCCAAAGCCACATCTGAGGCATTCCCAGATCCTAATCTCACGGCACTCTCGAATAAAACGTCTTCCTCCTCATCTTGTGTAATCATGAACGTCGTGGACACACATCCCGACGCTCTCGCTCGTTCCTCAGCTCAGAGCCAGCTCGGCTCGGCTCAGCTCGGCTCGGAGGCTGAATGCGGGCATTGTTGCCCGTCGGGCCGGGCGCTCCGCGGCAGCCCTGCTTCTCAGCCGGCTTTGGAAATGAATACTGACATGTGAAAGTGCTGTTTTCTTTAGTTGGTGTAAGGACGGGGAGAACGCTAAACAATCCCAGAGCGAGAGATAGACCTCTAGCCGTGACACAACTGTCTCTTTGTATGCACTCATGCAGAAACAACACACACACACACACACACACACACACACACACACATACAGTACATAATGACCAAATATCTGGCACTGTCCAGCTCATAGCAGAGAGACGGTGATTCCACTCTGTCTACATGGTGATTCATGTGGACACTATGGAAAGAAATACACACATTTCTGTGAGATAGCTACACATTTACACACTGATTCACACACACACAAACCCACCGGCACCTGTCTGAAGTGCTGAGGTGGGCCGCTAAGTGTGTTTTCATAGCAACAGGGTAATGACTCGCTCTGAAATTGAGGTTTAAAGAGGCTAGAGGAGGAAAAGGAAAGAAGGGGTGGAGAAAGACAAATGAAGGTAAGGCGTCCCGTCACAGCGGCCCTCTCTCTACCTGGCAGCTCCTCCTGGAATCCCTCCTGCTCGCCATAATTATCATAATAATGACCGGCAATTTTCCTTTTTCTCAGTATACTTGTTAATTATGACTGGTAGGTCAAGACCGAGGTTAAGGAAATAAAAAGGGAAACCAGAGCCCGGTTTAGTCTGAGAGGGAGAACGAAGGTGGGGAGGGAGGAGCAGCTTTTATTAGTTGCAATCACAAGCGATTTAATAAAACAGGTGGAAAGGCATGCGACGGGTCACCCAGAGGGGAGCGGCCTGTTGCATCAGCTCGAAAAATCATTTGACATAAAAAAGCTAGAGTACCTTTTTGTTTTGTTTTGTTTTAATTGCTCTCCGGCTCCTTTCTTCTTTCCCTCCTTTCTTTCTTCTTCCTCTTTGCAACAACAGTGTAGATTTTCATCGGGACTCCTGCTAATTCTTCACAGCACTGTATTAATCTTTATAGACGACCATAACGCTGAATGGATTTTCTGATCATAAGAGAATACTATAACATTACACGTCTGCAGCGTTTTGAGAAAGTGTGCAATAACTCATAAATACACGGGGCCCAGAGCGTTACGTGTGTGTGTGTGTGGGGGGGGGGGGGCTCTATGCCATCGCAGTGAGGTAAGATGAAATGACACACTCCAACACCAGATATGATTGGAGGTAATTGTATTTTAATGTCCAGGAGGCCCATTCCCACTTTGTATTTGGTTTTTCCATGGTCGACATCTGGTGTGAAGAACGCCACCATGTGTTTCCACTACACTTGTATTTATACCTCTAAACACAGCAGTCAACACAGCAGTCAGCAGGAGTTTATTGTCGCCGTTACACTTTTGCTGTTAAGTGACATCATGTCAAAACACGTCGGCCTCTCTGCCCGGGCCGCTCGTGTTTGTTTTCCCACGTCGCTCTCAATTTGGAGGGAGAAATAATGTTTGTCAAATGCCACGGCGCTCGGTTCGGTTCACGGGCCGATTGTTTTGAGTGGTCGTTACGGGCCGAGGGCCGCGTGTTTGAAATGGAGCGGCGTGCTTGTTTTCCCTGGTGGGCGAGGAAGAGTGGAGCGGCCGAGGTTAAAGAGATCTCAGGATCCCGCCACACATCGCCTGCACCAGACCCCGAGACTCACGATGAGCCGGGCCAAGACAGCCAGTCAGCCAGGCCTCGCGTCATCCATACAACCGGAGTACAAGCCAGCCAGCTTCCATCATTTCATCCAGCCATCCATCCAGTCCATCAGCCAGAGGGCACTCTGATTGCCCCACCAGGACTCAGTCTGCCAGAAGCTCATTGCGGCCAAGCGAACATGACGAGACATCCAGCACTCCTCTTATCTGCTGAAGTTTCATGGCACTACTGTGCGCTGACAGTTCCCTGGACGATCCTGCCCCCATTCCATTCCCTCTAATAAACACACGTTCTCATACAGGAGCGCGCTCCAAATTTTCAGTCCCTATTCCCCTCCCCCCACCCCCACCCACCACACTATATGAGGTGTGAGCCATTTGTCATCACATACTTAATGCGGCTGCCATGTCGGCATGTGTGCTCCAGCGCGCTCTCTGGGAGGGGTGATGGCTTGATATGGACAAGCGTCACTCCAGCTCTCCTCATCAGACGGCAGAGAATAAGGCCGCTGCGTTCAGGCCAGCCCAACAATAACAATCAGAGGCATTTATGTGTTAGAAAATTGAGGAATAGAGCAAAGGAGCAGTGGCTGCATATGGAGCTGATCACGTTAGGAGTGGAGGCTTCGGATCGCCTTACTGATGACTAATTGACCACAGCTAGAAGGACCTCCTCAGTCCAAGATGAACCCCCTCTCGTCTCTATTTTTGCCTGTGTGTTTCTGTGCCCCTCGGTGTGTAATTTCTGCAGAGGGACGTCCTCCAAACTGCAGCAAAGCTCGACATCAGGAAGAGAAAATCAGCCCCGGACAACACTGAAGTTTTGGGTTTTTTTTTTTTGTGCACACACAATGCTATCTTTTTTTCTTTGCCAACCGTGGAGTTGAGCCACTTGATGGTTAAGTGGCGCCTCGTCTCTAATTGCTAACATAGCGTAGCCCATTCATCAGGTTTAGTGACTGTCCGGCATCAATCATCCCGTCTTCTGAGGTTTCTCTCGGGCCTGTTTGGCCTGACTTCAGGTGGGAGCCCGTGGCCGCGCTCTCATAGAAACACACACACACCTAGCCACGCTTGCGTGCACACAAAAACACACCTACACATGCTGTCACTCATGCGTGCATGTGCTTTGACAGACGTAGACATTCCCCTTCTGACTTCCTGCACTGTTTCCATGCACAGGGAAAAGTCTGAAATGGCTTCCATGTGCCAGTGGGCGTTGAAGGCTCCGTGTAAACCTCGTGCTATTTCTTCTCTGCTGCACCAGGAAGCCCATCTTGGTGCTGGAGGGTCTTTACCTACCTTGTTTCTTCCACACACACACACACACACACACACACACATTATGCAGCTTATTGAGGTTCTAGGCTGAGTGTTTATGTATTTGTTTAACAGAGCAGGGACTCCTCATTAGTGGTCATGCAAGGCTGAATGCTGATGATAGCACCCATAGGGTATCAAGGCACAGGGGAAGGTGATGCCGAGTTCAGGAGGTTGCATTCATTCGCCCCCCCCCCTCCTCGTTCCAGCTGCCTCCCAGTGTTTCTGAGGCATTCGTCAGGCCTCCAGGAGGCCTCTGCACCACTGGAGGGTTGTAGAGAACGAAGGTGAGCTGTAGATTGTAATGAGGTGGAAGGGGAAGTGTGGCGAGCTCGAAGTAATCAAGCATCAGGAAAAGAGGGAGTTGGGACATTGGGAACGAGGAAAGAAAAACGTGAGGTGAAGTGTCGGAGTTTTATATAAATGCATCAGAACGTATAAATCTCCCAGAGAAGCACGTTTTCATCTCGTCGTCATGAGACTCGTGTGGTGAAATTATTATTCCAGTGCACATAACACGAGAGTGAAAGAGCTGCTGAGCTGCATATTACCATCGTTTCCATCTCTTTCTCTTTATCTTGATCTCTCATCGTATCCCTTCCACTCACGGCCGCACTCACTTTCAACCCAAACCCCCCACTCGTGTACCCACCGTCCACCTCCTTCACCTCCTTCCCCGTCAGCTACTCACTCCATCCCTCCTCCTCCTCCTCCTCCTCCTCCTCCTCCTCCTCTGCTCTTCCACTTACCCTCCAGTTTGGCTCGCTCCTGTTGCCACTGGAGCGTTTTGGCCTCCCTCAGCCTCTCTTATCAGACAGAGCTCATTTGGCTACCGTACCAGTGCTGAGTTCAGACCGGGGCTGGCCAGATTATGAAGGGAGGGTCCCCCCCCCCCCCCCCCCCCTTCCCGCCTCCCCTCGTAAATCCTCAGCTCCTTGGCTCACCGACGTGAGCCCGTTACATTTGAGGGCATTAGGTCAGATGAGAATCTTCAACTAAGGAGAACGGGTTTGGGCAAATGCGTTCACCGATACCTGTGTTTGTTTCTCAGCTGGCGTTAACACTCATAAATCCCACGAGTATGAACGGGAATATTATGGTCTGCTCGCTTCTCACAGATCTGGGTTCGTGACCTCATCCTTTTTTTTGTGTGTGTTTGCATGCTAAATGTGCTGCTATATAATCACCATTGCCACTTGCAATAAAAGCCGTAACAGTGGTGTTTCACGTTGTGATTCAAGCCATATGTGTCAAAACAGGAATTATCTACACGCCATATGTGAGTCCATAGATAGCCACGGACACGCCGTGTGGAGCTGGTGCAGCCCATCGCCCGAGTCCAAGGCTGCGTTCAGTCTCTGCTGTTTAGTCAGCCTTTAAACTGCCACCAGCCCCAGCGACCCCCAGGGACACAATAAAAACATCCATCATCCCTCTGGCCATCAGCCAGCTCAGAGGAGGAGACGGAGAAAGAAAGAGAGAGAGAGAGAGAGAAAGTTAATGACCACATGTCTGAAGACTCCTGTGAGATTTCGTACGAACTCCCGTCTCGTCCTGTTGTCTGTCACAGTCTGTCTCTGTCCCTGCAGCGCTCTATTCACACAGCAAGCTCTCCTCTGTGTCTGTCTGTCTGGGGTCCACTCCATCACAGACAGCTGCTTTAAGTCTCACAGCTGGGCTGATGTGTGACCCTGACGTGGGGGTCTGACGGTACCCCCCCCCCCCCTCGCTGACCTGCTCCTCTGATTTCTCTCCTCCTGCAGCCTCTCTGAGTCTCTTTAATTATCCCCATTATTCTGTTAGGTCTCAGCAGACACAACCGCCGTCTCATCCTGATGTCTCTCCCCGTCTCAGTGCCCCCCCCCCCCCTCGCACCCGCCACAAAGGGCCTTGAGGAAACCATTATCTAGGAGGAAAACCATTAGGTGTGAACAGGTCATGAAAATAACCGAGATGACGCGCTAATAGATCGGCAAAGTGGCACAAACCAGAGGCTCCTTTGGTCTTTGAGGGGGTTGTTTTCATATCTCCTCCTGTGCTTCCCATGGAAGGCAGCAGCCAGAGCTACTTCAGGCCTGTCAGAGCAAGACAAACAGAAAAATATCATAAACCAGAGGGCCGAGCCGCAGCACTCCAGCAGTGGCAATAGGTCTGGACAGATGAAATAAACCACGGCTGGTGAGAGAGGTGACCAGGCCTCCCAACACGGTTACTTTTCTTTTTTTTTGTGCAAGAGAAATAAAAACAAGCTCTGGGGATGATGGGAATAGCAGCGAGGAACAGATGGAGGGACGAGCTGCGGCCGCAACCAGACGACTCATCTGTCTGGTTCTGGTCGTCAGGCCCAAGTGAGGATGACGCTGGTGGAGCTGCAGCTCGCTCCTCTGTTACATCCTGAATCACAGCCAGGCTGGTGCCGAGATGATGTCTGTGGGAGGCCTGGGACACGTTGGCACACATTAGACTTATTGTTTTATTGTAAAGGGAAAGTGTTTTGGGGGGTTTTCTGGTAAATGCATCACTGCTGAACTTCATCTTTTCAAATAAGGGAAGTCGAAACACTATCCGTGTCTTCTCCATACGTCTTTTTGGCCGAGCACCAAACGCATGAGGGAAGACAGGGAAGTCTTAGGCTACTGTGGGTGTTTGTGTGTGGACCAAGGCCTCGTCCCTCTTCATATCTAATAATATTTAGATTATTGCTTCAGTCCAAACAGCCAGTTCCAAAAAGAAGTGGAAACACAGACCATCGTTCTTCCTCTATTTGTTCTACTGGTCATTTAAAGTCAAGGTTCAGTATCAGTTCCTTCAGGTTCAGATGAGATGCTTCTGACTGTCGTCATTTGATGTGAAACCTGAACCCTCCTCCTCTTCCTCCTCTTCCTCCTCTGCAGGGAGCTACAATCAGGCGTGACGAACACACAGGAGCCATCCTCGTGGCCCGGATCATGAGAGGAGGAGCGGCCGACAGAAGTGGTCAGTTCCAACTCCTTCTCTTTCTTTTTTTTTTTTTACAGGGAGCAGTTATCTCTGATCCTGAATCAGCCCGATTGCTCATTTCCACTTTGTAAACGTGAACACGGATGACATGCACAGTGAGCAGCTCTCCTTTTATGTCGTCCACATGTTTTCTGTTTGATTTTGTCTTCATTGTGACCAGTTCTGTTTTTCAGCTCTGCCACAGCGAAGCCAAAGGCAAATTTCCACATGTGTCGACAATGATGTTTTGATTCTTCTCCAGCCTCAAATGCCACCATGACGATAAACAATAATCTGGTGTACTGTACACATCCCCGGGCTTTGTAAGCACCGGACCTCTACACAGTAGCTCACTTGTATTAGGACGTCAGAGTGAGGGAAGATCAGGCCGGCTGTAGATATGCAGAGGTTTTCTTTGTCTCTGTGTGGCAGGGTTGATTCATGTCGGGGATGAACTGAAGGAGGTCAATGGAATCCCTGTGGACGACAAGAAACCAGAGGAAATCATTCGTATTCTGGTGAGCCCCATCTGCTCGACTTCATTCAGCCTGTGTGTGTGTGTGTGTGTGTGTGTGTGTGTGTGTGTGCTGTCCAATGGTCTCTCCCATGTTTTAGCTGCACTCCCTTGGAGAACATAACATTCCTAGTTTGTGATGGCAAAAACCTCCCCTAACTCATCCAGGACTCCGTTGCTCTCGTCGCTGCACTGAAAACCAAACACTGGTCTTTCTTTGCGAGACTTTCCTGGCCTTTAGACCACATGCATCGAGCCACGCAGCCCCCCCCCCCCCCCCCCCGCCCCCCCATCTGGATGAGACTGATGCTTAGTAGTCCATCCAAACAGGCTCTTGCCGCAGGCCTCAAACGAGCTCTGTCATGGGCCCAGGACTCTGCCAGGAGGAACAAGCGGAGAGGGAAGAGAGGAGGGAGCCTCTTAAACATTGGAGGCCTTCTCAGACACAAAGGCAGATGATAGCTCTCAACACTCCCTCTTTAACCCCACACGTCTCCACCCCCCCCCCCCCCCACCCCCCCACACACACACACACACACACACACAGTATCCCTTTCAAGCAGAGACATCCAATCCTAAAAGCCCCGTCCACTGCTGAAAAATCAAACTGTGCTTTACATTATGGGACTCTCGCTGGATTAGGTGCTTTGTGAAATATTTGCAATAGCAGATGACTGCTGTTTCCGCCCTACCTGACCTGTTTGTATCTATCATGTCTCTCCCTAACGCTCAGGCCCAGTCACAAGGAGCCATTACCTTTAAAGTCGTTCCCAGCGTCAAGGAGGAGGCGCCAACCAAGGAGCCAAAGGTAGGCCCTGTCCTGGCTTAATCATTAAGTTGATTGGGTTACACTCATCGACCTAAAAAACAGAGTGAACTCCTCTGCTCCGGAGTGATACCTTATTGTTGGATGTAGAACAGTGTTTCTGAGCCACGGTGAGGAAATGATGTATGTACAGGGAGAGCAGAGAGTTGTGTAATGGTAATAAGAAGTGGAAATACAGTAACCAGGCGCTGTGTAGGACCAGAGGCGCATTACTGACATGTTTTGACACTAGAAACTCTACCTGAGTTTGGTTTCTACAACAAAACAACACACTTATAAACAGTTCACTACACAAATCCTTTTTCAGGTCGTCCATCATCCCTCCATACGCCTCAGGGAAACAACTGACCGTTTTGGTCGTTAGTTACTAAGTCCAAAAATGGAGTAGTCACTTTTTACACCCAGCAGGTCAAAGGTCAACT
Source organism: Caranx ignobilis (assembly GCA_021432705.1). Taxonomy (NCBI): domain Eukaryota; kingdom Metazoa; phylum Chordata; class Actinopteri; order Carangiformes; family Carangidae; genus Caranx; species Caranx ignobilis. Next base: position 17,545,447 of record MU269986.1, on the reverse strand, counting down.
TCACTGTTACATTATAAGTTGATTCTGCTATGAAGAACTTGCCTCTTCATATATCCATGTACATCCAAGCCCAGTGCTTCTGCAGCTGCTCCATCTTCCCCTGGGTCACTTTGTTCCTCTTCTATCCCCAGATCTACAGTTGACATCATTTTAACCATGTTAATGCTCAGATGCTACGTCTGTCAGTCATCCAAATTTCATTCAGCCGTAGTTACTAAGTCTTACTGTGAGACTGCACAGGCCAAATAACAGCATGCATTTCACTTGTGACACCCAAAGTCTTTTTTTTTTTTTTTTTTAACCAGATGCACCGGCGTGATCTCACCACGTCTCCCACCCAAGACGGTGACTCAGATCCAGACTTATTTGAAGCTGAGCCTGTTAAGCTCAGTGAGACAGCGACAGTGTGAGAGCCTGTGCATCACACGAGAGTGTAAATTTACTTTAAACATTGATCAGCTCCAGTTTCTCTGTGTGAAAAGTCATATAACAACTGTTGCAGTAAACTGCACCACTGTCTTGTAGCCATCCATTTTAATGGTGGTTTAACTGTCACCCCTCCCGACCGGCGCACCACTCACCCACTGGGCTGTTGATACACCATTTCTCACGGGCTCATCTATCAGTAGCAGACAGGAGCTGGATCCACTCCCCGCTTTAAGCTGCAGGGTCGAGGGCGGTTTATCATCATTCCCCGGGTGCAGCCCACCCTGCGTGTGCAGCAGCGCTGCAGAGGCGCAGAGGACAGGGTGGGCCACTTACATCCTTTGTCATCATGTAACGGTCGAAGCTGTCCTGGGCGCTTAAGGAGCCCATCTGACAAATGATCTGCCGGTGCCAAACACTGAGCCGCTCCTTCATGAGAAAAGCCTGAGCTCTTAACATCAGGTGGTGTAGCTGCATCAAAGGCCGGCTCAGTGGCTGAACACGAACAGGCCAACGAGAGGAGCCAAGCCAAGGGAAGAAATGTAGCACATCTTAGTGTGTAGATGTATGGGTGTATTCTTCTCCGTTGCCAAAACGGCCGCTATGACCCAAACAAAACATCTCTGTCTGAAACATAACTTCACTACATGGCACAAAGCACCCTTTAAATCAATAGGACATCGAAAAACTTAATCTCGCCCTCCCTCTCCCACGTTTTTCTTCCTCTCACACATACACACTTTCCTTCCCTCTCGTTTTATTCCTTTCCACATGCACCGAGGTGTCTCAGGAGTGATAACTCATCATGACAGAACTCAATTTGGACACAGGACATAGCAAGGTGCTTTAGGTTGCAGCTCGCTCGCCCACAACAGGAAAAGATGTCGGAGGTTTTTCCACCATAGGGTCCAACTTTCTTTGTGTTGATGAGGTGTGTCCCACCCTCGCTGCCAAAGCAAATTACACCAGCTTCTTAAAGAAAGAGAATAACCTCCCTCTCTGTGTTGGTTTGTTCCGCGGTGTGGAAAGATTACCGATATTAGCTCGTGTTTAGAATTAGAGAAAGTCAGCGGGTAAACGCGAGCATGTCCAACTGGAGGCTCTGACTCAGGATATGTTAAGTCTCACCGCACTTGGACGACGGCGGCCGGGGCTTAGTCCGACCTAAGTGTTGATGGAACGACATGGAGAGGCTACCTTGGCCGGCAGATGGAGGTTTTAAATTCTGATTGCTGTGACCTTTCTAGAAAATTCACCCCGAGCGTTGGTGAAGCACCTTCTGTGTTTGCCGTGACGACTTGGAGTTCACACTCCATGAAATGGAGGGAAAGGTAATTTACAGTGAACCATCGCTTTTTCCTGTTGTGCCCTCAATCCATCTCTTTGTTTTTTCATCCCCCCTCCCCCTTCCTCTCCTGTGACCAGGTGTTCATGAAGGCGCTGTTTGACTACGACCCCAAGGACGACAAAGCCATCCCGTGTAAAGAAGCCGGACTCGGCTTCAAGAAGGGATCCATCCTACAGATCATGTGCCAAGATGATGCAACCTGGTGGCAGGCCAAGCTGGAGGGTGACGCTAACCCCCGCGCCGGCTTAATCCCGTCCAAGCAGTTCCAGGAGAGGTAAGAAACACCCAGACCCACCTCCCCTGTCTTAACAAGGCTGGATCACACTGTCTTCACTGCTGTCACAGTCACAGGAGTTTTCACGCTCATTTTTTTTTTTCTTTTCTTTTCTTGCCTCGCGCTGCCAAAATAGTCTGGATTTCCGCACAATGTCTGGCCCGGAATGAGTAATGACAGAAAATGATAGCACTGGTACCGATCCACTTTGGACAGCAAGTGGATGGAAAATCGCACATCAGTGTGCGCTCGGACGGCCGCACACTGATGTGCAACACAGAGCTCAGGAGGCCAGGGCAGTTTCTTGGCATCGTGCGAGAAAAAAAAACACGCACATAAAAAGAGAGAGAGCATTTCACAAACATTCAGATCCATCCCTGCAGTTTTGTCAACAGCAAGTGTGTTTTTCCTTTACGTCCTCACTCCTCCATCGCTCATCTTTCTTTTTTTTTCAGCTGACAGAATGAAACCGGTGGATACTGAAGAGTGGGTTCTCTGCAGCGTAGCAGCGAGTGTTTATTATTCCCAGTGCACTCATGAAAACTGATGGTTTTATTGTGCCTCTCTTTCTCTCTTTCTTTATCCCCCTCTCTCCTCCTCCAGGAGACTTGCACTGCGACGACCTGTTGCGACTCTCCCATTCCAGAGGAGCTCCAACAAACGATCATGTAAGCATATATTATCTGCCGCACCAGAAAACAACAACAAGCGCTGCAGCCAGTGGGTGGGCCCGGGAAAGATAACAGAAAGGGGGGGGGGGGGGGTAATGAAAGAGGTGTGAAAGTCAAAACTTGTCCCTTCTCCATGAGGCTGCTGCACGGTTGCACTGCTTCACGCTTGTCATCAGAGGAAGTGTTGTGTCTGGATTTAGCTTCCTTCTTATTTTCCCGTCTGCTCCATGTTTCACTCACTGTCTTGTTGCCAGAATCTCCTTCCTCCGCCCCCTCCACCTCCACCATTTGACGATGTGGTCTGAGCACTGCAGCAGCCTTAATGCAAAGAAGCAGGAAGGTTTAACACTCTGGAAAAACTTCACACACCTCTCAGAGCCTAATGACGGCGTAATGGTTTGATACGAGACCTACAGATGGGACAGAGGTGCAGCACATTAACGTACCTTATCATCCGAGCCGGTGCCGTAACCCCCGAACTCTTAACGCCGGCCAGCAGCTTTAGGGAGAACGCATCAGCTGGAGCGCTTAGCAGAAATGTGCTGTGACAAGTCTGGATGTAGGAGATCAGGAAATGGAGGGATTATAGTTAAATTACCCTTATAAATCAAAGATGGTTGATTGCTTCTTGATGAAGACAGAAGACATAAACCATGTTACACAAGGAAAGGACAGCAGCAGAAACAATTAGGGATGGCCCACAGGTCCTGGGTTTACACACAGAGAAACTGAAGCCTTCACGAGTCTGTAGAAAAACTTGGATCAGTTGACGGCAGGTGAGAGTCATCTTCAGGATGACAACACCGCTGGTTTAGGATTTATAGGGTTTTATAGATTATTTTTTAAGAGTTAACTGAAGTTGGAGTTTCACACACTTCAGTCCAGTCGGTCGAATCAAAATAGAAGAAGAGAAGCAGCTTGCCGCCAGTGTGTAGTAGGCCCGAGGGTGTGTTAGAGTTCATAAGAGTCCTCTTTCGTGCAACAGTGTTGAATATTTCAGATTGTCATTTTCTTACATCAGAAAAATGCAACATCTCAAACCAGACTGCGCCCACCTGCTGCGGGCGGCTGCTGTTTACGATCGCAGGACTTTCCCGTTGCACCTGACTGAACGTCCCTGCGAGAGACTGAAAACGACAAAGACCTTAGTTATTATTTACAAACAGCCGCCAAGCAGCAATTTGGTTTTGTATATGTGCGAGGTACAGTGCATGAACCGAGCGCCATCCAGCTGGCAGAGAGGCCGTGCGTTACAGTAACGACCGCCTGCGCCTGTGCCTGCAGGAGGAAGCCATGTTGCCAGTGTGTGCTGTGAGAGAGCGAGGGCCACCTCAGACTTGCATCACTTAATTTGATTTTTGCATTAGAGAGTTTGTCGGTGGGATTTTGTCCAGTGCAGCTTCACTACTTCACTGCACTATCATGTATCTGCAGTATCTCATCTTTCATCAAGTCTGTTTGCTAAATCCAGCAGATATCTTCTTGTTCAGGCCTGAGGAGCTCACATGCAGCTGCAGTGTCTCCTTCCTCTCTCTCACTCTCTCTGTCTGCATCTTCGAAACATATGAACCCTCAGAAAAACACACTACACTTGTACTTGGCTTTATAGGAGCTGCTCTGGTCTCACAATGACCCCATTGAACCAAAACCTAGTTCTTATTTGCCATATTTTTCACTGTAGATTACCACTTAGAGACAGACATGTCCATTTGACTACTTGTTTCCCTCGACATGGCGGTGAGCCCTTAATGTAACGTGACTCTTTCAATATGTAGCTCTGAAATAACCGACAGAGCTACACTGACCACCTCTAAACTTAGCATTAGTCTCTTTTACCTCAGATTCAGAGCGCTCGGTTGAATTATGGATGTTGTCATTTCCTGGTTATGTTCAACCACATACTGGCATACATGGTGCAGGATGGCCAAAAATAGCCTGCTAAATAGTTTTAGACAGACAGTGCTGCAGTGTTTCCTTGCAATTTCATTTTAATGGCACAGTTCCTCTGGTGAGTTATGGGATTTTTAACCCCCACCTCTCCCCCAAGCACACTGGGCAGGTGTAAAATGTAGCAGAGTTCACTCCAGAGAAACCTCCTGAACGTGGTCCACGCTGTGAGGATTAGTTGTGTGTGCAGCAGCAGCAGGAGGAAGTCCCCTGACATGGCCGCCTCAGGACTGACAACATTTCAGTCTGTGTTCATGCAGCGGCGAACACTCGATCTTTTCCCAGAAACATAAAAACAAAAAAAAAAAAAAACACTTTGGACCTGGTTTTGAGAATTAAAGTGAAAAAGGTGTGAAAGAAAGTCCAAACTAAAGAGAGGAGATGCAAACAGAGCGAGGGAGCTGTGACGGACTGAGCGGAGGAGCGGGGTCGAGGGGGTCCTCTCCGGTAGCAGGCATGGTCGAGTCAAGATGGAGGGAGGCGAAGTTTGGATCCGGGCCCCGCGCAGGCTGGCCCACCTGGCCCCCGGGGTCATAAACTACAACCTAATTGAAGGATACCATGGAGACCCCACTGTTACCGGGCGGAGAAAAGAGGTGGTGATTGAGGAGGGGGTCCCTTTCTCTCTCTCTCTCTCCCTTTCCAGCCCGGGAGCTCCGTCGGCTGGAACAATATTGGTCTTGGCGAGTTGCTGCGGCGAGCAATGCCTAACCGTGTCCATTTACGCCTAACATTTGCAAGATATAAATAATCCCTTTCCTGACTGTTGCTCTCGCCGCTCTTCGTGGATGCATTCCTCACTTATGAAACTGATGTTTAAAGCGCCATTACTTTCACCGCCTGTGCCAATTATTAATCGGCTGCGGGTTAGATCAACTGTTTTACCTCAGCACAGGTCATCCTGGCATACCTGCCTCTTACCCCCAACCCCTCCACCCCCCGCCACCTCCCCTCCCGTCGAGGCCTGGCTCCCCTCCAGCTTCCCCATCTGCTCCCTGTGAACATCCTGACGGCTCTCTGGGCTTTCTTACAGCATGTCTGTTCCTGTGTCTGACATGCAAACCTCTCCACTGTCTGATTGTTTGGTTTGGTGCACAGTCTGCCAAACACGTGGACACACTTATCGCTCACCTTGGGGTCTCTGTGCGTCTCACTCTCTCTGCACATTATAGCACATTCACATTTCACTCTCGCTCCCCTCGCTCTCCAGTCAGCGGCTGAACCGTTTCGAAATGGCGCCCAAGATTGGTCTTAAGTGGCCCTGAACTCGGCCCTGCGTTCAATTTATCCGTCCATTTCATTTTTCAACCTAAACACTTGCAGACACAGGAGAAGATGTGGAAGCACAGTGGGTGCAAGAGAAAAGTGGCACTTTATTTTGACAGGGTAGAGCCTGATAACCCCTCAGAGACCACCCTCGAGGTTTTTATCTTCCCCCGACACATTAAAACTCGCTGCGTATTGCTTCTTTGTTCCAGTGTTGACTTAACTCTGATATATAAAGTCAACTCTTTAATTCAGACCAGCTCTGCTGTCTCTGTCTCTGTGTCTCTCTCACGTCCTCACCCTGACTTTGAACAATCAGCTCTGCGTTTAAAGGCCAGAACGACGAATGACAAAGAACTCATCCTGTGTCATCTGGAAAATTCCACTGGTCTCATGTTGGTTGTTTGAAAAAAAGAAAATGAGGAGAGACATACGCAGAGTGAAAGAGAAAGTGCCGGGTCCAGCTCTGTCGAAGGAGAAGGCCATCTGCACGCTGGCGAAGTGCGAGGGTGACATCAGCTCATAACTCAGGGCAGTTTACCGAGCGCTGACTGGGGGTCACTCCACTGTCTCCTCATCCAGTTTAAGGAGATCACTGAAAGATTTTCTAGCTGCATAAGTATAATCCACAAAGCTGTGAAACCAAGTGTAGTGTCCAACAGAGTAAAGGTGAATTTCTATTTGACAGTGATGAGAATAAAGACATAGAAACTGATCCTGAATCCTGCCTAAACAAACTCATGCACTCATCCTCCCTCTGCCCCGTCTCTCCAGTGCTACCTCGTCTCACCCTCTCTGTCATCCTCTGTGGTAAATCTCTGGTATGTGGCCGATACATGATCTACCCCCGGAGCATGTGTCCCCATCCAGGGTGAGGAGTTGGGGTTCTCTAGTCGGTCAGGCTGGTGAGCTCGACTGCTGGTGGACCGGCTGACTTTCACGGTGTCTGCGAAAAAGGTTGGCAGCCGCAGTCTGGGCGGCCATCGCTCGCAGCGCTCCCAGCGCTCAGTAAATAACAGGCTTGGCTGCCACCAGCGCTGCAGGCCTGGACCGTGCACATGTGCTCGCATCAGATTGTGACTTCAGCGCCGTTCTCACGGGTCAGAACGAGGTTTTTTTGTCTCCACCATTAAAAATCGCAGTGAGATAGACATTGTCCTGTCGATTTACATTCTGCAGTGTTATCACAGGGTGTTTCATTAGACTGGGAATGTGGGTGTGCAAGGCCATTAGGCCCTGTGAGCCATTCCTGTGGCAGATAGGCACCAGATGAAAGTCTTCCACTGTGTAATATGGGGCCGCACTTTAGATAGCTTTATCACTGTCATACTGTGTGTGTTGTTTTCTCTTTCAAGTTCCCCTCTTGCCCCCCCCCCCTCCTCTAAATACCTTTGTGGTTTAGGTGCTGGTTCAACTTAAAATGTCACATTACAACAGGCGGAGGGCAACACTGCCGTGAACACTAACATGTGAACAAGATGTCAGATAAAGGCGGACACGTTTGTCTCCGCACTTCAGAACAATCACCGCCAGACCTTCCTAGCACGAAAACGGCCTCCGCACTGATTGGTCCTGACTGCTGTTTTGGCTAGTCATTAACTCCGACCGTGATGCAACATCTCCCCGAGCTGCAGTGTGCTCTGGGAAATGAATGCTGCAGGCTGCGAGGCGAGCCCCCGCACCGTGTTAGATGGTGTTCTGTATGTTTTGATTTAACCTTGTTTGGCCAGAATGGGAACACGTGAAGGAGAGGAAGGATCTATAAGTGCCTCCAAATGTTAGACGCCATCTT
>MU269986.1:15507723-15735223 GCA_021432705.1 Caranx ignobilis | reverse complement strand
TAGTCCATCGCCTTAACCACTCGGCCACAACAACTCCACACACTTGTCGTGTTTTGCATTGATCTGCAGTATCAAGCAAGTACACACCTTGATGAGGTGAAAAGGTCTCAGAGGGAAGCAGTTGTAAAGAACAAGCTGCGATGGCCGGGAATCGAACCCGGGTCAACTGCTTGGAAGGCAGCTATGCTCACCACTATACCACCATCGCCTGGTTGGTGCATATCTGTCGGCCAAGTAAGATGTTTACAGCAGTGGTGGTGGAGTGGCAAAGGTGTAGAGAGGGTTGTTCTGAAACATCAGTACAGGGACTGCAGTGAGTGTCTTTATGTCAAATGGATGTTAACAGGAAGTACAGAGAGTCAACCACCATTTTTGTTTGCAAACAGCACAGCTGGCAGCGTCGTTGTTGACAGGATTCGAACCTGTGCGGGGAGACCCCAATGGATTTCAAGTCCATCGCCTTAACCACTCGGCCACAACAACTCAACGCAAACCTTCTGCATCGTGTTGATCTACATTATCAAACATTTACCCATCTTGATGATGGTGAAAAGGTCTGGGAGGGAAGCAGTTGTAAAGGACAGACTGCGATGACCGGGAATCGAACCCGGGTCAACTGCTTGGAAGGCAGCTATGCTCACCACTATACCACCATCGCACGGTTGGTGCACATCTGTCGGCCAAGTAAGTGCTCACGGGAATGGAGGAAGCGTGACAAAGGTGTAGAGAGGGAACCAAGTTAAAGCACAGAGAGTGAGCCACCACTCGTTGTTGACAGGATTTGAACCTGTGAGGGGAGACCCCAATGGATTTCTAGTCCATCGCCTTAACCACTCGGCCACAACAACTCCACACACTTGTCGTGTTTTGCATTGATCTGCAGTATCAATGCAAGTACACACCTTGATGAGGTGAAAAGGTCTCAGAGGGAAGCAGTTGTAAAGAACAAGCTGCGATGGCCGGGAATCGAACCCGGGTCAACTGCTTGGAAGGCAGCTATGCTCACCACTATACCACCATCGCACAGTTGGTGCACATCTGTCGGCCAAGTAAGATGTTTACAGCAGTGGTGGTGGAGTGACAAAGGTGTAGAGAGGGTTGTTCTGAAACATCAGTACAGGGACTGCAGTGAGTGTTTTTATGTCAAATGGATGTTAACAGGAAGTACAGAGAGTCAACCACCATTTTTGTTTGCAAACAGCACAGCTGGCAGCGTCGTTGTTGACAGGATTCGAACCTGTGCGGGGAGACCCCAATGGATTTCAAGTCCATCGCCTTAACCACTCGGCCACAACAACTCAACGCAAACCTTCTGCATCGTGTTGATCTACATTATCAAACATTTACCCATCTTGATGATGGTGAAAAGGTCTGGGAGGGAAGTGGTTGTAAAGAACATGCTGTGATGGCCAGGAATCAAACCCGGATCAACTGCTTGGAAGGCAGCTATGCTCACCACTATACCACCATCGCACAGTTGGTGCACATCTGTCAGCCAAGTAAGTAAGTGTTTACGGCCGTGGAGGAAGCGTGACAAAGGTGTAGAGAGGGAACCAAGTTAAAGCCGATGTTGTCCAAAGGAAGCACAGAAAGTGAACCACCACTCGTTGTTGACAGGATTTGAACCTGTGAGGGGAGACCCCAATGGATTTCTAGTCCATCGCCTTAACCACTCGGCCACAACAACTCTACACAAACCTTCTGCGTCGTGTTGATCTACATTATCAAACATTTACCCATCTTGATGATGGTGAAAAGGTCTGGGAGGGAAGCAGTTGTAAAGGACAGGCTGCGATGGCCGGGAATCGAACCCGGGTCAACTGCTTGGAAGGCAGCTATGCTCACCACTATACCACCATCGCACAGTTGGTGCACATCTGTCAGCCAAGTAAGTAAGTGTTTACGGCCGTGGAGGAAGCGTGACAAAGGTGTAGAGAGGGAACCAAGTTAAAGCCGATGTTGTCCACAGGAAGCACAGAGAGTGAACCACCACTCGTTGTTGACAGGATTCGAACCTGTGAGGGGAGACCCCAATGGATTTCTAGTCCATCGACTTAACCACTCGGCCACAACAACTACACACACTTGTGTTTTGCATTGATCTGCAGTATCAAGCAAGTACACACCTTGATGAGGTGAAAAGGTCTGGGAGGGAAGCGGTTGTAAAGAACATGCTGCGATGGCCAGGAATCAACCCGGGTCAACTGCTTGGAAGGCAGCTATGCTCACCACTATACCACCATCGCACAGTTGGTGCACATCTGTCAGCCAAGTAAGTAAGTGTTTACGGCCGTGGAGGAAGCGTGACAAAGGTGTAGAGAGGGAACCAAGTTAAAGCCGATGTTGTCCACAGGAAGCACAGAGAGTGAACCACCACTCGTTGTTGACAGGATTCGAACCTGTGAGGGGAGACCCCAATGGATTTCAAGTCCATCGCCTTAACCACTCGGCCACAACAACTACACACACTTGTCGTGTTTTGCATTGATCTGCAATATCACTGCAAGTACACATCTTGATGAGGTGAAAAGGTCTCAGTGGGAAGCAGTTGTAAAGAACAAGCTGCGATGGCCAGGAGTCAACCCGGGTCAACTGCTTGGAAGGCAGTTATGCTCACCACTATACCACCATCGCACAGTTGGTGCATATATGTCGGCCAAGTAACTAAGTGTTTACGGCAGTGGAGGAAGCATGACAAAGGTTTAGAGACCAAGTTAAAGCACAGAGAGTGAGCCACCACTCGTTGTTGACAGGATTCGAACCTGTGAGGGGAGACCCCAATGGATTTCTAGTCCATCGCCTTAACCACTCGGCCACAACAACTCCACACATTAGCCTGCGTCGTGTTGATCTACATTATCAAACATTTACCCATCTTGATGAGGTGAAAAGGTCTGGGAGGGAAGCGGTTGTAAGGAACAAGCTGCGATGGCCGGGAATCGAACCCGGGTCAACTGCTTGGAAGGCAGCTATGCTCACCACTATACCACCATCGCACAGTTGGTGCACATCTGTCAGCCAAGTAAGATGTTTACAGCAGTGGAGGAAGCGTGACAAAGATGTAGAGAGGGAACCAAGTTAAAGCACAGAGAGTGAGCCACCACTCGTTGTTGACAGGATTCAAACCTGTGAGGGGAGACCCCAATGGATTTCAAGTCCATCGCCTTAACCACTCGGCCACAACAACCCATCAACACCCATCTTCATTAGGTGTCATACTTTCTTCATTTAAAGAGTTTCATAGCTTTATGCTTTATCAATGGGCTGCCACCTGTACTTACGTATTGAGCATGTGAGAGTGTGAGAGTTGAACCAGTCTTGTCTTCTACCTGTACCTGTACCTCTCTCTCTGTGTATGTTTCCTGACCGGAGAACAATCAGCAGAGTCAGATAAGCTCCCACCTGTTCCTGGGGAGATTGTCACGTTCTGCACACTGAAGGCTGATAAGTAATCAAGGTGCATTTTCCTGAGATGCTTTAAATCCCCTTGACCCTGTGGGCCTGCAGCCACAGTCTGACATCAATAAACAGAAAGCTGTTGTAAATGTTCACCTTTAAATGATGAATACTTATCCTGAAGGTGGTGGTGGGGGGGGGTTCTGCAGATTGATAATGACTGCAGCCACAGAGGTCACTGAGAGGTAGTGTTGTGTTCAATGCATATCATCAGGGTGTGAGTCACAGATCAACACAATCTGACCAAAATTCAAGCCTCAGTGCTGCAGCTCATCTGAAGTGACTGATGTATTTAAACCTACTGTTATGCAATGTAGCTGTAAGTGCTCTGCAGCTGCTTGGGTGCCCTGCTGAGACTTTTATTGTGTTTTCTTAATTGTGGTTATTCATGCATTTCGTCAACTTTAAGACTTAAAGAGACTGAATTACATCTCAGCAAAGAAAAGAAGCTATCTGTCAAGACAAATTAGAGGAGGGCATATACATGAGCTCGTTCTGAGACAATGATGAGTTGACCTGTGTTTGAACTGGGACCAGTATAAACAATTAATGTCCCTCAATGAATTTCCTTCCTGTCTGGCCCAAACTTACCTGCAAGCTTTTGCTGACTTTGACGGAGCAAACAGTGGGATGACATGCAGTGCTTAGTCAACTCCAGGCTGCATATATATGTGGCTGTCAGGCTTAGAGGTCCTTTCTGAGAGCAAATGTGTCAATTCCAAGGTATGCTTATTCATTATGAAGAGAGTGATGGCTTGACCATGCATATTTCATGCTTTTAAATCTTGCAAGTTTCATGAAGTTGTCCAAATGAGTAGCATTTAAAACTGAAGTGAAGTAATGCGCTTGAATAATTAACGTTTAATGTCTTTGATAAGAAATGTGACCAAAGTCATCAGTTTTATTTAAGCCAGGAAGTTTATTTATTAATGCTAATTACATATTTAACTTAATGCCCGGGCCCTTATAGATTAGTACATATGGAAGGAGAGAAAACAAACTAGTTCTCTTTCTTTCCATCCCAAAGAAAACAACTCTCCTCTGAACTTAGTGAGAGCACAGCCCTGTAAAAACTCTATCTGTATGTAAAAGTACAGCGTGCTTTGCTATACTATAAAGTGCTCATCCCCAATGAGAGCTGCTTCCTCCTTTTCTGACATTACACCTCCTTTCTCATTGCTCTGCCTGTGCTGTCCGAGATGCCAACTAAATCTCAGCCTCATCTTGTCCGCCGTAACCTTGTTTATTCCCAACAGTGGCATTAGCAAAGCTGTAAAAGTATTTATGGGGGTACAAATGTGGGACAGCCAATCTAAGGTAAATCTATAAATCCTGAGTGTTGATTTCTCAGGGCCAGGAGGTGCAGGCCGGTGATCAGTAGAGGTAGAAAGTATTCCCCGGGTGACTCTATGTGACGAACGCACAGAGGCCGAGCAGCATGCCAAAGAGTGCCATGCCGACTCTGTTGTGCTTTTAATATGGCCAAGCTGGCCTTCGCCTCTGAAGTGAGGCACCGCCTGGCGATCCATCTAGCATGAGCTGGTATCATTTGCTAACACCCAACAGGGAGCTGACTCAGCAGTTGGTGTGTGTGCATATGCGTGTGTGTGTAGCACATTTTGCACCCCGTCCTTGGCTTGTTTGGGGATTCTAGTAGTTGCAGTACAAGCAAAAGCTTAGTTATTGGAATAGTGTGTAGAGCACGCACATGTGTAGGAGTGCAGTCTGGTCCACAGTAATTGGGATTTACTGTTAGAGCTGCAGAGAAAAAACAAGGGAAACTGGCACGCGCCACAGCCACCGAACATCAGCGGCGTGAGACGTTTTTATGGTTCAACTGTTTGCAGACAGTTGCAGCAGACATACACATCAAGCAGACAAGGAGCGACATCAGCGTTCGTTTGCAGTTGTGTGTCTGGCCACTTGACAAATTGAAGTCCAATATTCACTTATCATCTCTGCTCTCCACAGGCAGGTCCAGATCTGCTCCACGATAACCCAGTGGTGTCTGTTCCTTTGTGCAGGTTAGCTAACATAGGCTGAAGATCTGCATTGTTTATTGGTAGTTATCAGTGTGTTAATCAATCTAATTTTTGATGTTGCACTTTTTTCACGTAATCTATGGTTGTATGTTGTATGCTAGCTAGGCAGCTAATGCAGAAAATGAATTGTTGCTACATGAATGGCCTTCAGAGTTACTCTAGCTAAGCTCGGGTGCATGCATGGATAATAATGTGATTGCATTTTTGATTGGCCTCAGTGGTCGACACTGGCATCAGTTTGAGAGGCCTTTCTCTATGTTAGCATCTCTGTTTGACACCAGAAGGCAAAGAGACATCTAAATGGGCCACACTGTCACCGTGAAGCTGCATCTGTCTTTGTATTAAGCCGGAGATGGACTGGCAAATTGTGCAGAGGTTTTTTTCTCTTCCTTCCACCAAGCGAATGTTGATAGACTTCAGTGCCCCTGTGACCCAGAGCGGGTATAGATGGAGATGTAATTCTGTATCTCTGCAATTCTGCTCCATTGTCAATATTGTTTGGTAAACATAAAGTGGGACAAGGAAAAGAAACTTGGAAAAAGAAGTGAGTATAGAACTGCTCAAGGTAGCAGACAGCTTCACGTCTGGTCTGAGGAATACAAACCAGCAGATGCAGCATGAAACTTGTCATAAGAAACATTTTTTATAGCCTTAAGTCGACTTCAAAAGATGGATGTGGAGAAGTGAATTCTGAGGAAGGGAGCTCAACCAAATATACAGTTAAAATGGAATAACATGAGACTATTGTCATGATCTCCTTAATTGCCGTAGGTAGTTAGCGAAGCTCACTCAGCCATAATTGGACAGAAGGTGTCATACTTGTTTACAGTCGGTGTGTGGAGGGGTATTGACGTCTTTTGGCAGAACGAAGTTGAAGACTACATCTTTTAAACTTCAGTCAAACTTGTCTCCTCTTTTAACCTTGTGCTCTTCTCAGTATCGTGCGGGGAAGCGGCTTCCATCAGCTTCCATCTCTAATAAGATTTACAGAGAGTATAGCAGAGAGAGCAGGGTGATATGTCTTGGGAGCTCTACCCTCAATATTGGCAAGGAAATCAATGTGGTGAGTAAACCTACCAGCACAGTTTGCAATCAGCTGCTGGGTCAAAAGTAATCACTTCTGAAATTGTAATCACTTTTGAATTGAAATAATCCTGAAAGGTTTCCCACTGTAGCAAAGTTAATAACAAAAGAGTCATCCGGACCTACGCCTTGAATTAGATATTAATCCTTGTATCAAGAATAATTACCAGCAAGGGTCAGAAACAGCGACCTTGCTGAGCAAGTCTCTCTGTGTGGACTCATTTCAAAATCCAACAGGCGCCCCCTCGCTGGATGTGTACTCAGTGACGCAATTTGCGGTGGGACAATGTAGTTTCTCACTGTTTAATTCTCTGCACTGCGCTGTCGGGGGGACAGTCCCTGAGCAGACAGGAACCTCATCATCAACAATTTCTCACTTGTTTACATTAATCCCATCTAGATACCCACTCATTCCCATGGCAGCCCTCTGTAATTCTGCTCTATTGTCACGGTTTTGATAGACAGTCGGCCAACACTCACTAATTAGCTGTGAATATTAGCTGTGTGCGGCTCTGGAGATTCTTTTCTAATGCTCCTTAATGGGAGTTAGTCATTTGTTAATACTGCCAGTATTACGTGCACATGCTCCCATTGAGCTTTTCACATAAATTTTTCACCTTTGCTGTGTCATTATTTAAGGAGATATAGAGACTGTGTGGTAAAGGACCGGTTGCACATGACTTCAGGGACACGACGAGCCGCCTGCTGTTGTTCTTGTGCCTTTACTCTCCACTAAAGTCTGTCTGCCACTCAGCTGTCAGGCCGCAAGTTCAGGTCTTAGTCAAAGCCTCAATCATCGGCGTTTATTAGAGGTCAAGTGGAGTCGTGTTGGCTGAATTGTGAGCCTCTCTTGTCTGCCTCTCCAAGGGTAAGTGTGATTTATTTTTGCCACACTGAAATGTAAACATGCATTTTGCGCTTTCATGAAACAGGAAATTAGTTTCTCACTGATGTAAATGAACTGTTCATGTTCTTAGAGGCTGAAGCTGAAGTGATCATCAGACATTATCATTGAAGAGACTAGAAATCCAGACCCAGTAAAGTGTTTTTATTTTATAACAAAACATTTCTAAACTCTTTGAACAGTTCATTCAAATATAATCCATGTTTGACAATAAAGAAGAGCCTTAAATACTCCGACCTGCTCCTCTAGTCTTTTCACCTTGATGCTCATAAACTCAGCCTTTTGTGATGAAAGATTTGGATGGACAAGAACCCGTGTACCTGCAGAATAACATGTTTATCTCCTTTTTTCCCCACCTTTCTTGCCTTTTTGTAACCGTGGCAACCAGTCCTCCCACCCTAAGCAACCAAATAAGTCATTTTTCAACCTTCTTTGGATAGTCCTCTGTAATACTGCACCTACAGTAACAGGTGTGATGGATCTTGGTTGTCATGGTACTGATTGTTGCCATGGTGGCTAAAATATCCGTCATGGCTTCATTAGGGTTAAGGCGTAAAACAATCATTCATTAGGGTTAGCAGTGAGAAATAAGTGCCTCCTCAACATTGGACCAACTCTGTTGTCGTGGTTACTGTAATAATGACATATTTACTTTTGTTTAAGTCTCCTGCATAAAAATGTGGGATTCAAACCCAACTCTCCTGCAAGAGTCCAGTGTTTTATTGACCAAACCATCCACCTTTCTACTTTATCACTGCACTTCCTCTTCTGCTCCTGTCATAATCACCATGGCCACTAGATGTCGCCTTAAAACAAAATGTAACTATGGATCATGATAAGCTGTGGAACAGTATATTTGATTTTTACTGGACAAAAGTGTGCCCAGCCCTGCACAGTTGTATTACGCTTTGTCCTTCTCCACCTCCACCATTATTTCAGTGCTAACATCCACTTCCTTCCAGCGGACCTGATCTTGACTGATGCAAATCCTGCATGACTGATATTACTTCGGTGACGGCTAATGGCAGCTAGCAGCCTCACTTGGTTTCATGTGTAACAAACACAGCGCTGATTGTGTGTGTAGGACCTGCCGAATTCTCAGCATGTGCTAAAATAACATAAATGCAAGCAGTGAGCTTCTAATATTAGCAATCTAGGCTAAATACCGTTCATAGTGGCACGCAAACACAGCAGTCTCCTCGTGTTAAATGTTGTAAATGACTTAATCAGTCATAATAGGCACCGCTGTGTGTGCTCGTTAAAAAAGTGGAAGAGATTTTCTGGTGTAAACGTTCAAAGGCGATGCTGTATGACACTCTCCAGTCAGCGGCTGACAGCACGTCTCCTCGCAGCGGCAGCTCTCATAAGTCGGGAGAACTGTGAAAGGCCACTCAGAGGCTGTTTCCACAAATATGTCAAAAAATGGTGTTAAAATGAAAAATGGAAAAATCTGCACAATACCTGCTCTAGCATTGTAGCTTATTCAAATTTATGTGCAACTTAAAACTTCCCTCCCAATGGAAAGGCTATTGTTGTGGGCTCATGGTCGAGCACCAACCCTGCGACAAAATGGGATATGCGTTATCTTGATCCGCAGCACTGACCAGCAGAACAGTCCACCAAAAACCACTGCAATCCTGTTGCTAATGCGAAAATAGTTAGCAGTACATAACTGCTTATCTCACAGTCCAGGTACTAGCAGTGTGTGTGTGTGTGTGTGTGTGTGTGGGTGTGAGAGTACATGTGTGAAAGACAGAGATGTCAACCTAAGCCCCCACCTTCTTCCTCCTTTGATATTGACACAGAGTTCCCATTAGTTAAATGCAGTCTTTGGGTTCATCCATCAAGCATTCAGCCTGTCGCTCGCAGCTCCTACATATGAGTGTGAGTCCTCTCCTTGGCCCTGGCTCTGTAAAGCAGCAGTAATGATCATGGAGAGCCGGGGCAGCAGATCTATCAGGTCCACCACTGAACTACCGGCACATCAGACAAGCGGGTATTTCTTACCCCCTGTCTGGCCGTGTGTTTGATAATGTGTGCGTGTGTGTGTATGTGTACATAGACGCTGCTGTGCAGAGTTGCAGATGCATGGCGGGCCTCGCTACGTGGTGCTCTCTGCAGTAGGTCCCAGTGTGATCTACAATAATGACCTGTCAGAAATGCAGGCCTCTGAAAACAGGGATAATCCACAGAGGCTATCTGACTAAATGAATTCTAACAGGAGCCAAGCCGACCCCCTGAGACCCCTGAGAAGCATTATCTATTCCACTGGCCTCTTATCAAAACTGACATGGAAAAAGAAGCACACCAAAATAGCACATGCTCATGGCTCAAGGAGGAGGGTCTCTGCTGAACATGGTACATTCGTTTGCTTTGTGATAATTACTCCTCTATAACTGATGCTACTTTCATTTATTTCATCTGTCCATGTTGCTGTGATGTTTTCAGCCTTTTTATAGTCAGGATTTTCAAGATTTCTGTTTAACATTTGCATTATTGGCTCCTGAGTCGTCCAGTCTGGGTTCCTACAGTTGAACAAACCTCGCAACCCAGATGGTACTGCATGTTGCCTGCATGACATGAAGATGATATATGAGCATATGCCATGTCACTGTGCCATCAGCTGTCACTTCTTGGTTGAATTAGAGGACATAGTGACAGGCCACATTTAAGGCTCAACACTGGTGCAAATGCACCTGTGGTAGGGAAGTAGTATGAGAGGAGGTTTAAACATTTTATACAAGGCCAAAAAGCCGGAGCTCTAGTTGCCGTCAAGGGAGCAGTCCTAGAAAGGCTATTTGTGATAACAAATAATTGATACAAATTAAATCTGCAAAGGATAAAATCTAAAAAATTTAAGCCAAAACACATCATTATAAGTCACAAAGTGCAAGTGCTACAGGGCAGAGCATCACAGCCTGACTCCCTGAGACCCAGACACCTCCATACACTGTCGAAATGTACATACACCGTGATATTAGATATGTTATTTGTAGTTGTATTAGCTGGACTGCCTGGGACTGTGATTCAGTCACATTATTATATTGTTCGGTAAACATGAAATTGCCAAATGGGAACCTCTGTTCACATCTGCCTTCGAGCAGTAATTACAGTACAAGTTGGATATATGGGATTTCGCCGGTGGAGCTGTTGCATTGCGTGAGTGCACAGACCCAGTAGGTAAACACATGCTGCACATCCAATGACACACAGGCAAACAGATCCTATCAACTAACAAAAACTGGGAATTCAATAATAACAATACTGAAAAGAAATGGAAAAAAAAGTTGAAAATAGGTCAGAAATATCTTTTAAGATCAGATCCAAACCTGTCTCCAAGTTTGAATTCACACCAGTTGCTGGGGCTGTGAGACAGTTTGCTAACATTATATTGTGTTGCCTTAATGTTACATGATGATTTTCTGTGTGATTAAGTCTTTTAAATGTCCAAAAAGTAGAAATGATCATCAGTCACTGTCACTTTGTGCTGCCCAAATGTGAATTTACCTAACGCAGCTTTAAAGAAAAATCCCAAGCCTGGACCTGCACCACGCCTCCTGTCAGCTGGATATCACCTTGAAGACGTGGCTGTCAGCTGTGCCAAAGGTGCTTTTCTGTCACATATAAGCAACGTTGAATCTGACCCTGAGCCTGCCAGAATTACTTTTTGATGGAATCTTCACCCCATAATGATCCCATCCAGTCAAATAATCAGTCTGCATATAGCTGCGAGTGTGAGTGAACCTAAAGTGTCAGCATTCAATTAGGCAAAGATTTTGATCTCCCCGTGGCCTGGCTTGTCAAGCTGAATAATATATCTGTCATCCCTGAAGGTGAAAAACCGTTGCACGTGTGGATGGAGACCTATTGTCTGGAGGATTGACAAGGGTTGATGCAACAGGCTTAAAGTGAGTTAAGGCATGCACACACACACACACGAACACACACATATAAGGCGACACACTCCCTCTCTCCTCACCGCTCGTCCTCCTTCTTTCCCCAGAGAGGATATTTTTCATGCTTTCAAACCACCCAGCAGTGACAAGCCTCTGACAACCCCTGCTTACTGTGACACCTTTGTGGGTCCAGAGGAGGTTTCCACCACAATGCCTCCTTTGACGGGCATTCTTGAGAGAAAGTGCACATTATGCTGCCATAACGCCCAATTTGATTGATTGACACTGTCAAACTTTTGGGAGTGAAAGATGCCACAGAAGACTTCCACACAGATTTGTTTTATTTTTTATTTTTTCATTTCTTTCACAGAGTCCCAGAGAAAATGTTTGGATGTGGAAATCTAGACTTTATTCCAACTAGTTATAAACTATCTACCCAAAAAGCTGAAAATAAATTGAATGATCAACATCTGTGTCCTAACAACAGCATTAATACTCATTACACATCATTATCAACAGCAATTTATTGTTTTTATCAGTACAATGATGAACATTTTTCCACAAAGTCAAAAATTGTTCATATTGAACCACTGTGCAAAAAGCCTCTGACGCCTTTCTTTTGTTTTCTCTAAAGCCTGATCAACAAAAACGTTTTTGTTTTTTTGGGGGGTGGGGGTTATGTTTTGTCACTTGCAGCAGGTTTCTCTTCTCCACCTGTTTATAGAGGAAAAAGAAAAGCTGGAGAATGAGAAACACTTTCATCAAGATGATGATATGAACCTGTGGAGAAGATAATCAACTTAAAGGCTTTTCTCTTGTCATAGTGAAACATGGAAGACTTCCATTAAATGATGTGTCGTTTAAATTCCTGTTCTCATGAACGAGATATCTTTCTTCAAATTTGGTGCAAACAGTCACTCGGACATGAGGATTTTAGGGCATAACTTGAGAACTGACAAAATTTCACCCAAATGTCAAATAAGGTCAAATTAAAATCAATAAAACAAGCATTTCAATATAACAGAGTTCAACTTTAAAGGTGAGGAAGTGGCCTGTTTATCCTGACATTTGACATGATGTCAGAGGATACGAGTGCAGTTTTATTTGGCATTTAGCAACTATTTTTGTCTTAACTTTTGATGTTCTCCACTCTCAGTTTCCTGGAGACGTCATCTTTAACTAGCCCTGCGTCTGCACTGGTACCTGTAGCTGTACACAGGAGTGTTGCTGTTTGTGTCAGAGGGCAGTGCCTCGCTCTCACACAGAGGCCACGTCAGTTTCGGCCGAGTGCAGCTGTGGCATTCGCCATGTGTGGCTCTGAGAGCGGATATCTGCTTCACAGCATCTCGCTCACTGAATCCATTCCTCCCTCTCTCCAAACCCTGCACACAGTCTCTCAAGGTCAGTCAACCTGCCCCACACACACACACACACACACACACACACACACACACCTGCTTTCTCTGCTTCCCACCGCTGAAAACCTCCCCGTGAAATCAGGAATTGGTATGGCCGTGAAGTTGTCGTTCACATGAGCCAAGACAGGGGTGAAATGCCTGCATGACATCCCAATTTGTTGCCATGGCAACCTGGACACTTGATGGAAAACCTGGGAGCAGAAATCAAAACACAAAAGCACAAGAAAAGAAAAAGAAAACATGATAATAAATCAATCGTTGTGGTGTCAATGAGAGGTAGTCTGAAATATCGATAGATTGTGTCTTAGGTCTAGAAAAATAAACCCACAGATCACTGGTTTCAATCATACTAGACTGCATTACAAAGTAGAAACAGAAATTTTGAAATGCCATGGAGGGCACTGACAGGATGTGATCTCTGTCAACATGGGAATCGAACCCACAACCTGAAGATCAAAAGTCACATTGTACACACAGACTTAATCCAGCAGATGCCTGATCATCTCTCTCTCTCTCTCTGAACACTGACATGAAGGTGCTGTCACTCTCTCTGTGAACAGCGATACCTCCATGGCTCATGCTATTGACTATGGATCAGGAGGCTCGGTGTTCAATTCCCAGTCATTGCTTGTATGTTGCAGAAGAAGAGGTTTCTTTCTTATAGTGAAAAGTATTTGCTGTGATCTTCAACAGAACATTACAGTTATATGACTCACATAATTACTAACTGTTATCAGGAAGTGTAATATAAGATAATAGTATGGTGGACCTGAGGGCTGAACACATCGAGCTGGATAGCTCAGTGGGAAATGGCACTGTCTTTGGAGTGGGAGTCTTGGGGTTGGATCCCACCCTGGGCACGCCCATGGGCCTTCGCACCGACCCCCAGTCCCCCTGAGAGAGCTGGAGACAGTACACAGTTACACAGGAGTTGCCCTAAAAAAAAAGTGAGGTGACCATGTTTGATGACTTTTACCCCAAACAGAGGACACTACAGATATTTTGGAAGAGTCCTTCTCTTCCCCACCTCACCCACGACCGAACCTCCCCTACCCTCCCCTACCCTCCCTCCCACCCACCTTACCTCAACATATTGCACCTGTTAAATTATTTAGCTCCTACTCTGTGGTTGGGTCCTGAGCTGCAGTGAAAGCTGTACCTGCCGATTAGAGCGGGGCTTGTCACTGGAGCTGGCCAGATATCAGCGCCTTGTCGTCGTCTGAGCGAGAGAGAGAGTGAGAGGGAAAGGCCTTTGGCCATGTTACGCAGGAGGAAATGTCATTACCTCATTGCAGGCTTGTCATTTCCAGCCTTTGGTCTCCTAGAGGCAGTGAGGATTTGTATGCATGTGAAGGTGTGTGTACAACTCAGTCACCCAACACAAATGAATGAGGCCCACAGAGAAGGAGGAAATTCACTTACAACCTTTAAGATGGTCAACAAAGTTTCCTCTTCTCAAAACAAATCCTTAAAAACCTGCTGAAACACTTCAATTCTTTACAATCATTATTGACATAAATGTAAAGAAATTATTGATTGATGAAAATTATTGATATTGCCAGAAGTCAGGTGAAGTTTGATTTGAGAAAACAGATTTGAAGTTCAGCCTTTTGTCCTTTTCAGATAAAGATGATGACTGTTTAATTTGCATGTGTATCCATTATAAAAAATATATTGTTTACTTTTTGCCTTTGTGGCCTGACATTATGTCCACAATCTGTCCATGAGGAGCACTTTCATGGACATTTAACTTGTTGATATTAAGCAGACTGCAATGATCTGTTGAGCACATCAAGCAGAAACCATGGGGAGGCCTTCTTTTTTCCCCACTGGGGGGCACTGTTGAAGCAAACAAGCCCTCGACACATAATCTGCCTTCACTGTCCAAGAGATGGTTGAACCAGAGCAGTGCCTTGGCCATGTTTTTTGGGGGTGGTGGGTTGGGGGGGGGGGGGGTTGTATCTTCTTAAACAACTGTTCGTAGCAGGAACTGCTGCAGTAGTAAGGTCTCCATTTTCCCAGCCCTTCTGTGTTTGGCTGGGGCCAAGGGTTTAAGAAAAGGATTGGAGAGGAGTTAGAAAGTACTCTGTAAGCATATGTGGGTCTGTGTGTGTGTGTGTGTGTGTGTGTGTGTGATTTAACCCTAAGAATATTCCACGTTCATCCCTCTCCCTGGAGATCTCTTGTCCCATGAAAACCACATTCGACAGTTTGTTTCTTGCTGGACCGTATTTACTGTGTGAATGTCTGTCCTCAATTTCAGGCATAGATATGCAAATCACACAGTGGTTATTAATCGGAGTGT
The DNA here is from genome assembly GCA_021432705.1 of Caranx ignobilis. Classification (NCBI taxonomy): domain Eukaryota; kingdom Metazoa; phylum Chordata; class Actinopteri; order Carangiformes; family Carangidae; genus Caranx; species Caranx ignobilis. The sequence goes on along the minus strand of MU269986.1, from coordinate 15,720,119 downwards.
CACAGGGATTATGCAAATGAATAAGAAAGAGCGGCGAGAGACAGAGAGGAAAGAGAAGAATCTGGACGTCAGCAAACTTGCGTTGGCTTTCACCAGAGGGAGATAGTTGTGTTTTATTTGTTTTGAAAGAGTTGGATCGGCACTCTGATCATCATCATCATCATCATAAACGTAGCCTCGCTCTGACCTGATGTAGACGTGTTGAGGAGAGACGTTCAGCGTGGAGGAGTCGAGGCCTGTCGGTTTTTGGAAAAGTCGGCCAACATTTTCTCACGTGCAGCAGATGTCGGTGCGACAGCTTGCACCAACATTAGAAACCTGTGTAAACACCGGTTTTGCAAACACAAATTAAAATACAAAATGAAATGTCAGAGTCTGAACAGTTTATTGGGAAGAAACTGGAGTTTTCCCAAATGTCATCAGTGGTAGGCATGGCCATAGCCGGTATGAGGTCACCGAGGTCCAGACCTGGGTAAAAATTTCTTGCCCTCTAGATCTGCCCTTCTAGAGGGTGAGTGTGATGAATTTAACCTTTTTCTCCTTTTGAAAAATTTAGCTTGACGTCCATTTTTTCTGGGTTTGTTGATGCTCACTAAACGAGAAGAAGGAGGAAAATCTATAGAAACTGTTCAGCATTAAGTGTTATTCCCTTGTGGTTAATGTGTGTCTGTGCTCCTGAGCAGTGTGTTCTTTGTGTGTTTTCCTCAGGTGCCACTGGATCCCCGGGCATCAAAGACCGCCTCTACCCCTTAAAGCCCATTTCTACTTGTCCACTAATCTACCTGTGGGACTTTACAGATTGGAAATAGATCACACGAAGAAAGCTCGGTTACCTGCAGTGATCCCCCCCCACCCTGGTGGACGATTATTGGCAGGTTTTGGGGCCCTGCCGCAAAGGGTGAACAAATGCATTTCTGCAGATGACTGTGAGGCAAGGAAAGATTGAATTCTCACTCCCTTCCATCTGTGTGTGTGGTGAAGGAAACGGGTGAGTCTCCTAGAAATAGGCAGTGATAGATGAGGTACATGGAAGAAGACAGCTACCCCTGCTCTCCAGCCTGGCTGAATCAGGAAACTGTCTGCCAACTAAATGCCTCTCCCCCCTTCCCTCCCTCTCTCACACTCTCATTATAATTTTCTCCCTTTCCTCCTGGCTTCATCTCTTCCTCTGCTTACGAATCAATCGTTTTGTTAGTGCTTACCAGACAACAGATCTTAAGTCATTATGAGATTGTGCTTTATATCACTGCTTAATGAGCACTACACCCACTGCAAGCATTCCAGGCAGCAGCTAATGGTCAGAGAAGCTGCACTTTCTCTTGCTTCCTTTTCTCGGTGTATGCATGGGCATACATCTGAGTTAATTAAAATGTTTACATACTGTAGATGATGCAACTTTGTGCAATTGATTGCTGGCTGTCAAAAAGATTAGATCTGGTTGATGAAAACAACCAGTCAGTGGTATGTATTCAGAGCTGACTGTTTTCCAGATTTTCCCTGTATGAGTGAGTAGCTGTGACACCACCTTAAGGAACAGCTGACCCTAGAAGAATTTCATTAGTCTGAGTTTCAGTGGCGTTTTTCTGATGTTAGCTGATGGTGGGGATGCTGCAGCTGCTGCTGCTGCAGAGCTTCTTTCATGATGGTAACATTCCCACTCTTGGGATGTGTTGCTGGAGGCTCTGTGACAGATTTTCGCTCATTGAAAAATCACTGTAAGTCGCCATTTCTTGGGTGGATGGCCAAGAGACCAAGGTCCGTTGAGCCAGGCCAAAGGCCACATAATGACAGGTGGCAGCCATCTTTGACCTTTGATCTTTAAAAAGGGGTCCATGTTTAATCCCACTCTTCCAAAGTAAATGTTGTTTTTGTCCTTTCAGCCATGTCTCTGCTCAGGCCTCGTTTTTTTTTTTCCCAGCCTTGGGGTGCTTTTTTATTCATTGGTTGGATAAATGTACATGACCCCTTAAAATAACAGGGGCTGCCCCAGAGGGCACACTTGAGCGATGTGACATTCCAGCTAACCTGAGATGACTTTTAAAGAACGATAAGTGAAGGACAGTAGGGAGGATGGAGGGAAAAAATGGAGGATACAGAGACAGACAAAATTAAATCAGTGTAAGAGAAGAGGTTAAGCAGAAAAGGTTAGAAAAAAATGTGAGTATAAGATATAAACAAACATGACGTAAATACTTTTTTTTTTTTTTTGGCCACCGTTGGATGGTAGATTTCAGTTTCTGACTTGACAGCCCCGTCGCCTTTATGCACATGCACCCGCTCTCTCCTCCCATTATGGGAGGGATCTTTTCACACTAATTGAGACATACTCTCTTGACTGCTCATCACTCCATAAAACACCTAAATACAGTGTTTGAATTTGCATGCAGCTAAGGCGAGGTTTTCTGTCAAACACACAAACGAGCACTCATCAGGGATTATGTATTTAATCAGTGGAAGTTAATGCTTTACAAACAGTATGTGTAAAATGTTAAGCAGAGTTCCTAATTAGCCTATCGTGCAGTCATAATCACTTCAGACATAAATTAAGCTGAAGGTATTTCAGCGAGCTAATGACCTGCATTGGTCCTCACTTCCACCCTCTTCTGCTAAGCCGTCGTGTTCAAAGAGGAGCAGTGAGGAGCACTTACTTTGTTCCTAACCTCGTGCTCTGTGGGTAAATATGATATACTTCATCTGTGGATGAGACAAACTCAGCTCAGCCCAGTATGTGTTCATGTGCAGCGAGTTATTTGGGCCTTTAAAGCTCACCAGTACTATGTAGATATGAGGATCTGCCAAGTTCAAGTGCAGTGACTCTTGTTTTTCTTTTGATCCCCGCGGTGGAACGCCTTCGCTTTAACTTGTCTGATTTACAATTAGACAATTGTCTGGATTTGTGAACTTGGGTTTTGATCACTTAAATATTCATCCCATCAGCAGACTGTAGACAAAATTCGCTAATGCCGGTGGTAATTGAGCAGTTAATTAAAACAGCTACACGAATAACCACAACATTTTAACTTAATTTCCTCAAGTCAAGCATTGTCATTTCTTGTTATGCTGCTTGTTGTTTACTTCAGACTTAACATTCATTTTCACAACCTGAACTAAATAAAGATACTGCACAAAGCCCAGGCTCCTGTGTTGTTCATGTTGGTTTATTGGGGTTGGAAGTATTCAAACCATCTTCATATAGTGATGCCACTATTTGACAAGAAAAGACATCCAGTGTTATATCAAAAGGAACTTCTACGCCTAATGGCCCATCATGGCATTTGATTATCATTGTTACCATGTCATTTCAATGCTTGTCAGGATGATTCAATTCATTAATATGTGATGTGCATTATACTGTATTTTATATAAGATTTTCCATCAGAAATGTAATGGAGTTGAGAGATGAAGGAGAAGAAATTTTTTTTGCTAAAGTACCTCGGTGAGTACTTCTCTACCTGCAGGGCTAATTATAATAGAGAGATAATTCAATTTATTACTGCCACCTGTGATTTTCACTGCTGCTCTTCAAACTGTGAGCACATGATGCTGCTCTTCCTGTCAAAACTCCTCTTATTTTGACACAGTAACTGTTTAATATTAGGCCTTACATGACACGGTGTCATTAGCTCTGAGAAACCATCAGTGACACACACACACACACACACACACAGTTTTTGTTGTCTATAATGATGATGATCCCAAATCAACTGCCAGCGCTCCTCGTTGCTAGGTGGCGCTGTCGTGTTGAAGAAACGTCATCAACTTGCGGCTTTGAAATGGCAGTCGCGCTCCACGGTCGCGCAGCAGCTACAACTGTGGAGTGTCTTTGATTGGAGCATGTGATTTGCCAAATTCAGACAGGTGTGTAAACAAATGATGTTAGCGTCTTGCGTGCAGCCTTTGATTGTGCAAAAGTTTGTGAGAAGAGTTACGACCGGATCGTTGTAGTTTTTAATGGCAGAAATGTGTATAAAACGCACGTGGCACTCTTGAAGCTACCTAGTAAAAGCAACTTGACGGGATTCTGTGGTGTATGTAGCTACCACGTGGGATCCTCATGAACGACCCGTACCACACCTGTTCAGGTACGTGTTTCATATACACTATATGTGGCATTGCATGTGGTGCCATGCAAGCTGGTTTATCCTGGGCACCACAGGTGACAGGTGTGTTTACAGAGGGTTGGTGACAATAGCGCGCTAATCTGGGTTGTGTCTTTACACCAGCGCCACCAAAGTTTTCTTTAGTTTTAAATACATTTATTGACATGTGTCAGCTTGTTCAGTGGTGCAGACCAAACAGGAAATGCCTATGGATAATTAATCATATTTAAATCCTCAAAATGTTAAATCTGTTGTAATGCAGAGCTCTTCATTTGTGAACTAGGCTGCAATCAGTGAGTACTTCCCAAAGTGTCAGAATGAAGAGCATAAACGACAAGTGTGTTCACACTGAGTTTTTATACATTGCACAACTTATTCAGTCATCCTACATTCGCGTTGACAGCATTTTATAAAGGACACGGGAAGCGAAAGCTATTTATGCTGAAACGACGAACGTAAGCAGTCACGATGTCCAGAAAGATTTCTTAGGGAACATCAGAGATGCCTCTAAAGCTTTGGCCAGAGCTGAATGAATCTGATGGCTGCACTTCCTGGAAAGCCTCATCCCTTGCTGTTCGATCATACATAACAAACACACACACATACAGAGCAGAAAAAGCTTTGATTAGTCAGAAGTTGGATCGCCCTCTGTGGTTCAGCTCTGTTTCTGGAATCAGCTATAAAGTATTTTGGCCTAAAAGGGAAAAGCTCTCTCACAGCTCTGAGTGAAAGCAGCCAGTGGTTTTCTGTCAGAGAAGGATGTGATACATCTTGGCCTTTTGAATGTGGTTCATGGTAGGATCACTCCATTCTGTAATGATGTTGGATGGGAAATGATAATGTGTTGATCACTCTTCGATTTAGTAACAGAGATCCAAAGTCTATGAGAGATACACTTGAGATCATTGTGGGAATTTGACCATTTAAAAATGTCTCTCTCTCCCACTTAATACTATAAATGAACTACTCTTTTAACTTGACACAGTTGAGGCCACATTTGGCCCAGACCACCGACGACGACTGTGGCCTGAGTGGTCTGATGCATATTAATGCCAGGGTCTAAATTACACACGTGCTAATTGAGCTAAGCTGTCAGTGAAAGCATGCAGTTGTTGCATTTAATACTAATGTGACCTTCTAGGAGGATGACATCATCAATCAAAAACGGCACAAACATGACAGTTCCTACTGTTCAGAAATCTAGGTTTTAAGTGAAGAGCGGTGTGTAGATTAACAACCCTCAGATGAAGAACTGAAAGCTTTGTATTTCACAGTAACAGTCTCACTTTAGTTGAGTGCAGTACGCAGCTCTTTTCCCATGAAAATTTGTCTGTTTTTTTTTTTCCCCCAGCCCCGCCAACAGTGAGAGGCAAAACACATTCGGAGTGTGTCCACACCAAGCCGAGCTGAAAGCTGGAGGCTTGCACCTTGACATGGTACAGTCACTTTTAATTCTTTACACACACGCTCCACTTTACACACTGGTTGCATAAAAAGATAATTTGATTTTACACCGAGGATTTTTATCAGCACTTGTCGCTGACCCGCACTGCCATTATGGTGCTGATGATAATCAATCTCAAATCAATTAGGCAGTAATTGCTGAGTCAATGCGGGAGGCTGGTTAAATATTGATAAGTCTCTAAAAGGCCCATCAGGCTGTATTGACAGCTCAGGGAGACAGACAGCACTGGTTTAGCTGAGGTGGGAGGGAGGACTGATGGAGCGATGGCTTGGGGGCTGCGGCCATGTTTTCGGCTCAAACTGGCCACTGTGGTAATCAATGCAACCCTGCTCCCTCTCTGGCTGTAAGCTCTGCTCATAACCTTGGTATTATTATAACGAGCACCTGCTCTACAGTTATGAAACTACCAACCAACACCTTTATCTTGAGAGGAGAGGGGAAAGAAAAACCTCAGACAGCATTTTAAATGTGTTTTTATTATGTTTTCATGTGCGAATCCTTTTATGGTTTGATGGTGTTGCTATAGATACGTGACAAATCTGTGAAGCTGACCATTCATCCTGTACAGGGGTAATGCAGCAGCCGTGACAGTGGGCAGCGTGAGCCATTGGAGCCCATTGGAACAGCGTTCTCTTTGCTTGATTGGTGTTTTCATGACCCCAGAATGGACCAAACGTAACTAATTCACACATTTGCAATGTAAATCTTCTATTTAATGCAAAACACACCATTATACTGTTGGCTCAAAGAAAATGCAGATTAATTTCCAAACAGAAACAATGCTCAGGTAGTTAATCTTCCATTTGACTGTGGCTTTGTTGCTACTTGAAGATTTGTACAGATAGATGCATGCAGGTTTTTATGTGTTGTATTGTAACTGAACATGGCAGCAGGGAGCTTCCTGTCACGTCTGTATTCAACGAACCAGAGCAACTTTCGGTGAATGTCCATATTCTGTGAATGGTAAAAAGTGTGTTGTGATGGGTGGTGTTGTCAGAGAAAGGGCCTCTCCTTTGTGTGGGTTCAGATGTAGCATCTGCTGTAGGTTGGATGTGAAGTTGTGTTATTGTGCTGGTTTGCCTAAATTGAGCAATTAGCTTTGCCACTTGACAGTAAGACATTTTGAAGGTGGCTGGTGAAGTCATATTGTACAATGTGTCTCTTTGACCTTTATGAAGGTTACTAGACTTGCTTGAGTGAAGTTCTTGAAGATGTTCCACCTCTCATCTGAAATATGTGTACATCCCTGTTCTTATACGAGTGCCTCCCTGTCCTTAAGCTTGTCCTGACCTGAGGAAATGGCTCTCCTGTGTTGTGCCATGTGCCCAAGAAACATACTGTAAAAGCTTCTCCCGTATGGTGTTGTCACTTGTGCTCTCTTCAGTTCTTGCATCCTGGGTTGACAGCATTTGTGGTCTGTGTTAGGCATATGTATAATATAAAGACTCTCTCTTTCAGAGGCCACATTTCCATCTTGCAACCATCTGTCTAAATAGCAGCGTGCTAGCTTTGCTCTACAGTATAAAGGAATAATCATTTTTCAAAATATTAAACTACTGCTTTAGCTTTCTCCTGTAGCAGCTGTGGCCTTTTGCACACACACACACACACACACACACAGACATCTTTTCCTCATAAATTGAAATGATTGTTTTTAGCATGATGATGGAAATCTACACCCCACCAATAATTTGGCACAATCCGATCCACACTCTGAGATGTATGTGCCATCTTGATATGATATGTACTGGAAAAAGAAGAGCCATCTGTTCAGATCTTGGTGATATAACACTTTGTGTCTATCCAGTTTCATCTGACAGCAGTAAGATGTAGGATATTAATGTGAGTATTCAGAATAAACTGAACTGGAAGGATCAAAGTACAGTATCAGTGTCGTCGTTTGAAGCCCTGTTATAGTTGCATTGCATTGTTTGTGTCGTTTGCAGTTTGACTTACACCGAGTCTGAGGCTTAAGAGAAGAGATGAGCAAGGACTTTGTCCTAATTATCATGCTGGCTAAACATACTGTGTTGGTTGAATGGTGTTTGCAACAGGCACAACCTCTGGCTGCTTATTGCAGCTACTTCCTGACACTCCCAATCAGCTTGATTGATTGGATCCCAAGCCACTACCTAACTCTAATTGGCAGCTTGATGACATGGGCGGGGGAGGACTAGCTAAAGGAGACGGGGCATTTTATGCGCCTTCGCTTATCCAAAGGAAGTTTTTGTTCTTTCAGTGTAAGTGTGTGTGAGTGCTGTTGTTGGTCTGGTATAAAGCGGCAACAGGAAAAAAATATTCATCCATAATAATCTGTCGGGGCGCTTTTCTTGAGCTTCTGCAGAACTGTCACATCCATCAAGATTAGGTGACTGGTGGAGCCCAATTCTCCCTTAAAAGAATCAATCTCACTGAATGCCTCCAACGACTGATGCCGACTGTCCAAGTGACTCCTGCTATAACCAACTCTGACAAACAACCAAGGCTCATACCAAAGCGCTGATTAGACAGCTGAGTGATCCATCTTCTGAAGACAATACCCACAGTCATGTTAGCATCCATCTGCATTTGTTTCTCATAGGCAGTTAACAGCATTAGCCTTTTGAGAAGGGCTGTTAGCTCGTGGTTTTCTATAAATCCTCGCTATTTACAATCCTAAATCAAAAAGAGGAGGGATCGCTGGGACAGTTTTCGAGCTTTGCTATCGACCTTTTCTTTTCTTTGTGTCTTTGCTTGACTTTTCCTAGTGTGTCCACGAAGCAGTTTTTTAGGAAAACATTTGCAGTGTCTTTAATATCTGCTATTTTGTGGGGATTTGCCATCTGTTTTAAACGGCAACAGATGACGTTCTTGGTTAAATTCTTTCACTCACATACATCTGACACAGCCTCATCTTCATCTTTCATCCTATTCAGACGCGTTGTTTTCCTGTAATATCCTTTCAGTGGTAAATAGGATCTTTATCATTTCGTGCGTCTATGTAACAGTGTCCCAATGGAGTAAATTGTTTGTAATCAGAGAATTAAAAGAGCATTTAATCTTAAAAGGCTTGTCGTATGGAATCGCTTTGATGTGAGCTAATTCAATATGAACGTAACCTGAGGGCACTTTATATGGAGATTGTGGTTGTGATAAGATGTGCCTTTGGAAAACTAGCGCAGAGTTGGCACACCCACTGAAGACTAATCGTGTAAAGGAAATCTTTGCTTTGAACCCTTCTGGAGAATATGAATAAGATGAATTAACGGCAGCAGATTGCGTGCCACCACAGGACCCGTGCCAAAGCGCGCTTGTGTGTTGTAGCAAGACTTTGAAAAAACAAACAACAAAACTCCCTTTCACATGAATCAGATGTCAGTCTTTGGAAATACTTTAGAGTTTGCCACATTTTTCATCTCGGATCATGAACATGTGATGATGTCATCATCATGTTCTGCTTAGCTTGTACACAGGACTGTGAATGTACCTGGATTCATGTGTGTCAGCGTATGCACCATGTTCTTTGTACTACTCAAATGAGGCTGCATGCTCAGCAGACCTCTCGCCAGGTAGATGAATATTTAAAAAAGCAATAAGATGCGTAACTCAGAGGGTGTGGAAAAACAGTATTTCAGGCCACAATTGAACAAAATGACCGTAATATCTCTGTAAGATTGTAGATCAGCAACAATGACTCAGCAGTTGCTCGGCCAGAGAGTTTGAAAGTAGTTGCATTTCTGAGGGCTTTGCAGAAACATGTCCAAGGAGGTGTGTGTGTGTGTGTGTGTTTGGGGGGGTCTGGGGGGGTAAGGTCCACAGATGTTGTTGTACTTACTACTGTCTACAAATAGAGGTTGATCAAGGTCATATTTTCTTGTGCCATTTTCACTAGCGAGCTCCCGATGAGGACAAATTAAGACACTTTTTTCCTCAAACAGATCAACAAACATGTAGAGTAAACCAGATACTGGAGCAGGCCGTTTACCAAATTACATACTGATATTAAACCAGTGACGGAGGCCCAGGTGGAAAAGGTGACGTGATGTAACTGGGAGCAGACTGACTTCTTCCACAAAACCAGCCATTTGGTACAACTCTAATTAATACAGTAACTCTCCATGGAGCTGCTGCTAGCACCACAGCCACTCACACAAACTTAGTTGGCCAAGGACACCAGCTAAGAGGAATTTAATCAATGTGATGGATAACATTTGTCTTTGCAGTTCTTGCAGCAATTCCCATGTTAACCATTTGAGGCGACAGTACTTTTCCCTCCAAATGTTCTTGGCTTTTTTTCTGTTGGCAAAGATGTGTTTGGTAAAATAAAATAAAACCTAAACACAGTGGAGGAAGTGGAGTCTCTGCCATCAGGAGGAGGGGAGGTGGAGAAACAATGGAGCACAGCAAAGAAAAGAACTATCATTTCTAACATAATTTCTAAAGTTTGCTTTCTAGTAGAGCTGATAAACAGCGGCAGTGTGCAGCCGCTGTGAGATATTAAAGAGCGATAACCACCCAGCTTTAGAGACGACACGTCACTTTGTCTTTTCAGATCTGTATTTGTAGACTTGAACAAGTTTCATTCAAAGCCAGAGAGCACACAGCCAACACTTTGATGTGTGATGCAACCGAGATGTACAAGCAGCCTTCTGACAATTAATGAGAGGCTGAATTTGTGTGGCTCATTTGTGAATCATTATTTTCTAAGTGTTTGAACGTTTTGGAACCAGAAAATCTATCTGGGGTTTATTTGTATTCATACACGGTCACCTTTTTGTGTCATTTTCAAAAGCTGTTGTGTTGAGGCAACAGAAAGAACATCACATACTTCTTCGTACTCAGGGGAACAGTATTGATTTAGAGCTTCCCTCTTGATACAAACCGTAGTGTCCAAGAGCTCACAGATACATTTCTGAATAGTTCGTCCTGGATGATTTTATCAACTCACTCAGGAGTCTTCTCCTGCCTTTAATGCTGGACGATATATTGTATATGCATGTATGTAATTGACTGTATCAGCATTTTATTAGGTGTTTTTGAACAAACTAACAATTTGAAAACATCATAATTTCCTTTTGAAAGTTTTTTTTTTCCTGCTCAGTTAAATCTAAAACAGAATTGAGCCACATTTGGCTGTCATGCAGCTTTAAGCGCAATAAATCCTGTTATGGATAATGATAAATGTCTCTTGAGTGATGGTTAATCTGTGACTGGCAAGAGATGCAGCCTTTTGGGGGCCTTAATGTTATTTATGAAAAATGCAGTTTATATTCAATCTTCACCTCATTTCACACATTAAAAGTGCAGAGCAAGATGACGTGAGTTTAATTTCCGCAGAATGACTGGGGAGTGGGCATTCGCAGGTTACCGCATGCTGTATCATGGAAGCCAGAGTGTGGCCCATATGTTCACCACCACACACAGTGTGGGTGGGGTGGTATTCACAGAGGGGTGGGGAGGAGGGGCTTGAAGCTGTTTTAATCAAACAGCCCCTCCAGCTGTTTGCCCACTGGCTGAACTGCAAAAATGTCTTCTCCCGACACAACAGGGCGGCGAAGGAGAGGAGAGTCTTTTCTTGTCAACTAATCTTTATTGTATTCTGCAGTTTGTTGCTGCAGTTGAACCGAGGACAGAGCGAGGCATTATCGCAGTACTGTGTAGTCATGGGAGCTGACAGGGGCTTTGTTGCTGTCACAGATTACCACTTGCCATGCTGCGTACACTCGCCTGCACACATGTGAGACTGATCCTGAGAATTTGCATCAGGTGTGTTCCTGTGTGCTGTCAAGCGTGCAGCTTTTCCCTCATCCTGATATTTTGGAATACATTTAGACAAAAACATGATAAACAGAGGTGTATACGACTACCATATGGCATACAGAATACACATTGTGTTCCCGTGCAACTGTTTGCGCTGTTGGCGAAGTACAAATGAGGAAGCGAGGATGAATTACAATGGCATGAACAGAAACAAGCAACTTTCAGATTAGTATCTTGCAGTACAAAAGAGTCAAAGTGTAAGTTACCCAGAGATTCACATGAAACCCAAACAGCCCGTGCGGAGCAGAGCAAAGACAACATGAGGAAAAAAAAAAAAAAACGGTGAAGAAAAGCAGGAGGCTGTCATGAATATTTATGTTTTTACAATTGTTTTGAGTCTGGTGGTCTCATTCAGACGAGCTAAAGTGTGATTGACAGCTGGATAGCAATGGTGCGCCAATCAATCAACCACTTGAATGAGCGGTATTCCCAGTACCATATGCTGCAGACGTGTAGGACACCGCTCCTGCCTGTTGGACGCAGAACCATCCTGCATTTTTTATAATTTCATTTGAATGACTAACAAGACCGACCAAGCAGGCGTTTGTAGGAAGAAAAAAAGGTGGTGGTGGTGGTGGGGGGGCTGAATATTCAGTGAAAATGTTAATGCATCATTTTATGGAAATTAGGCGCGGAGCCAAGAGGCAGCAGATTTATAAACACCTGTTTGCTTTTGATGTTCTGCCACAAACTTGCAGCCATTTCAGTCTGCAGAGTGGAGAGGCGACTTGTGAGTGAGGAGGGCCATGCAAGGATACTCAAAAATAATAAGATAGGAGCTGGACCAGTGTGCGGGTGGCTCTGTTGACTAAATGGATGTACAGTAGGTACATTATCTGGATGATAAAACTATGACTGATGTTGATATGTTGAAGAAGGAAGGGATTTCTTCTGTCTCTGCCCCAGTGAAAGTCTGTCCCATGAAATATTCAAAAAGCTGTTTTTCCCTGGGATAGTCATTCATCATCTATATATAGCCTCTTTTTTTATCACTCTTCCAGGATCATGGATGATTCCTGATTCCGGCAGTGCGTTTTTTTCCTCCAGACTTAGATGATGAGAAGAATTGTGGAGAATAAAATATTCATCTGCCTACTTAGTCATTTGTGTGTGTGTGTGTGTGTGTGTGTGTGTGTGTGAGAGAGAAGGTGGGGGGGGGGCTATCATGTAAGTACCCATAAATAACCAGTGAACTGTAGCTAAACATAGTTCAGGCAGAGGCAAAGGCAGCCAAATTGTGATTTCAGAGTCACTTTAAGATGTGGATGGATATAGAAAGGCACCGGTGCCTGGAGTGATTAATTGTGCAAGAGGCTGAAGCAGTAAAGATGGAAATATTAGACAATCCTCTTAATACCTGAGGGCCAGACAAAAATGAATTACATACTAACAGGAGCTGAGTGCTAAGGTAATCAACACCTCCACATGGGGGGGTGGTGGCGCTGGTGGTGGTGGTGGTGGTGTCGTCTGAGCTGAAATTCTCAGGCTTTTCTGTGAAGTCGTCTCAGGCAGTAGCTGCACAGATGACTCACTCCCATCAAACCAACAAACACCACATCCACATCCAGTCATAGTATGTCGTTTTAAAGGCAGTGAAAGGCTCTGATGATTGTTGTATTGTACTCGATGCATTTTCAGATCAGTCTCGATCTAGATCCAGTTGGATTCCTGCTGCTAGTGTCGGCTGCTGTCTTTCATAGAGGAGGGAGATTATTGAAACCATTCCTTTTTTTTTTTTTTTTTTTGTCTCGCTCTTAGTGCTGCATCTTGCAAAAGATTGGGATGAGCTGAACATGGTACCATCAAAGAGCCTGGAGGGCTTTGATGAGTCCACTTCCTCTTCCTCTTGGATTGACAGGGCTGTGGCCTTTACTTGCACCGAGGAAGACAAAGTCCTTCCTTGAACTGGTGATCAGCTCCTGGAGGAGAGCCGGAGCCAAGTGAAGTGACTTGGACTCGAGAAATGAAATCACTTCATACGACATGTGACTTATGATGCCTTGATTCACGGTGTCCTGGTCATCTGTGGAAGTAAGACAGTGGTATTATCTTTTTATTAAAAGAGATGCTTCCACAATTCATTTTTTTCGTCCTCGGAGGCCGTCTGGTTATTGCAGGTCTTAAGATGTGATTGTTGGAAATGACAGATTAGCATAAGGTTAATCATAGACCAGATAATTCACATGGTCAGAAGTGTGTGGTAGTTCAGAGTTAAACATGGCAGCGCAGCAGTTTTCCCGTCTCTAGTCTGTATTAGAAAACTGCAAACTTTGCTTCAGCTCTTTAACGTCTTGTTTTTTGTTTGTCACGATAGACATATGTCAGATAAGACGACCATAGTGCTGTGAATTCTTTCTGTGTTTTGGTCAGGAGAGCGACCGCACTACAGGTTTCACTCTGACCAGTGATCGTGTGAGTTCAGAGGTCGTCAAGGAGGCGGAACAAGCGGGTGTCAATCATGGCTGCAGAGGACGTGTCACACGGGGCAAAAAATGTAGAAACAGTGGATGTGTTCAAGTGTTTGCAGAGCAACAAACCTGGTCTTAAGTCTTTGGAACAATATTTCAGTGACATGTATATTTGCCTAGTATGTGTCCACATACAGCAGGAGGGTGAACAGTGTGTGTTACACTCGAGCAGTGTGTGTGCTGAAAATGCCTCTAAGAGAAAGTGCAACTTGTGCAGATGTGTTAAACAGACCTCTGTGACAGAGTGCAACATGTACAGTATAGAGCAGCTGGCCTGAATAACTTAAGAATAAATAAAAATATAAAGTTAAGAGCATATTTTAAGAGACGAGCACTGTGGTGCTGTGTTAAAGTTTAACCTCGGCCTCGCTAGGCTGTTTTTTGTTTTACTTTTTGATGGACCATTCCTAGCGTGTGTTTGGCCGCAGGGACACGTCAGCTGTGTTGCTTCCTCCATGTCCTCCACCTGCTGCAGCCTGAGCTTCTGCTGGATTATATTTTGTTTTATGCATCTTATTATGTCATTCCATCTGTTTTTCATTTCCTTTAATGAGTCCTGTTGCATTCATTTTCACAAATCCTTCTATCAATAGAGACTATTATTCAAATTTATGAACTAAACTATTCCCAAATAATTGATCCGAGGCAAATCTGAATTGCAGCCACAGTAAATGCTTTGGAATCTGTCATTTCATTATTTCAGCATCACTATCATTTCTTCTCTCAATTTGCATATCTTACACAGATTCCTCCTGCTGACTGCGTAATTACCTGCCGCCTCAGTAAATCAGGTGCTAATTACATGCAGTGTGGGAGCGCAAATTGAATGAAAGGTGCAACGCAAATTTGCCCATTGCTTTGACAGAGAGACACGAAGCCGTCCCTCAGTGTTGAGCAGGTCTTTCCCTGGCAACATCCTGCCCGAACCAGGAAGTGACACCACCAAAGTATCATGTTCACAAGCTGTGGTTTTACAGCTACAGGGCGCTACAGTCGATCCTGTTGGTGCATCACAGTATCAGCATCTATACACAGAAGTAGTCCTCATAAAACCTCACCTGTTACCACTGTGTCAGACTTGGCCACTGACAGACTGAGAGGAAAAGTGTAGATTAATTTAAGATTTCCCTCAATACCATCTAACTCCCCTCACCCACTTAATTGCACCTCACAGTTAAGAGTCATTTTCTCAGGTCCAGCAGGGAGCTCAGGTTTTGATTTGCTTCTAGCAACCCCTCAGACCACCACATTCCCCACACTAGGCTACATTAGACTTTAATTAATTCTGTGGCCATACTCAAAGGTAATGGTGATATATGTATGCAACTCACAGCATGGGTCTGCAGAGCTGTAATGAGTAACATGGCAAGAGTTCAGAGTGGATGTGTGGTGTTGGGCAGTGCAGGAGCTCAATCTGAGGGAATGCTGGAGGGACTGTAAACTCAGAGCCACGTTTGGCTGCAGGAGCAGAGCTTAGCTGCATTTATGAGATGCTGCGAGAGATGTTTTTCTGTTTCCCCATGATTTTTTTAGATCACGAGCAGTTAGAGCTTTCGTCACAAACGTTATGCTGTACGCAGAGATGCCCTTATCTGGATCTGTTTAACCCAAAAGAAGAGACACGCTGACAGACAGAGCTGGACGATGCTAAGATACCAAGACAAACTGAAAACAAACCACCAGCTGGCTTCAGATATGAAAACTACTACTGGGAAATGTTTGGATTCAGGCTCAGCCCGAGTCCAGTGTGTAGGCGTGGTTCTGGTTTCATACGGTGGCCCAGTGGTGAAGACTGTCACCTGGTTGCAAGAAACACTAGTTCTGGTTCTCCTCATGCTCGTCTGTGCTGCATCTGTGTCAGATGAGAGAGTTACAGTGGTTTAGTTTCCTGTTTGTATATTTATGTTCAGTTAGTCATTTCTATAGACACTAACTGTGCTGCATGAGACTAATTGCTCTCTCGATTGGGAGGATTTTAGATTACATTACCGCAGAGAAGAGCATCACATCTCCGCTAATTGAAACACTACAACTTGTGGTTGGCCAGATGAGAATCTGCTGGTGGGTATGAACACTTTCCTCCCACAAGAACCGATGAATCACAGCTTCACGGGGAAATCCAGACCGCCTCTCTTCAACGAGTCAAAGCTGGGTTCACTGCCTGTTCTGTGTAGTTTACTGATGTCATCATCTTACAGGGACACTGGGTTTAAGACAAAATGAGACACCTTGAAGTTGGGACATATATGCATCATTCATTTTGACACCTGTGTCAGAAAGACCTGTGGCATTGGTGCTAACTGTGCTAACCACAGCATTAGCTCTGGAAGCAGTGTTTGCACTAGTAACTGGGCCTCAGTGGTGGTGGTTGTTGTTGTTGTTGTTGTTGTTGTTGTTGTTGTATAACCTGGCCATCCTAATCAGCAGATCCATCTACAGTAATAACAATTCCAAGCTGTTTTTGCCTGAAGAGTTTATATGCAGATTTAACTTGCACATCAGAGCTTCCCTCACGAGGAAATAACATTGTGCCGTTTCTATTGCTTGTTTGTTTTCCAGCAGCGTGTGCCTCCTCCACTCAGGTACAAACTCTGCAAAAGTATCATTTTATGTGATTTCTGGAATCTGGGTCAGAAAATGCCAAATATCACGATGGTTAATTCCCGGTGATTGGTAATAGTGTTTTAATCATCTCTATTGTGTAAGGGTTTCCAGCCAGCAGGATGCCACCTCTGTGCAGACTGAAGGTCACAGGGAATGTCTGAGATCAGCAGTGCTGGCGAGCTTATAGGTGAGGGCACGGCGGTGTGTAATCAGAGGGGATTAAATTGAAACACATTTTGATTCACCTTCATCGTGGTAATATCTGCTCCTTTCAAAACACGCTGACTACTCCAGTTGAACACACACACATACACACACACACACACACAGCATCAGCTGCTGTTTGCACCCTGCACACACCTTGCCCTCTTTTTCTCTCTCCAGACCTTACTCCCTATAAAAACACCAATCCCACTCACAAACATCATCATCATCATCATCATCATCATCATCATTGTCATCATCATATACAGTTATTTGTATGCAAGCATTCACACACAAACACAGAAACACATACATGCTCGGCGTAATCCCGCTGCGGTTCATTTCTCCTGTTACAAAGATAGTGTTATTGATGTGATGGGTCACATTGCAATTTAGAGGCAATTAAAAGGTAATGAATGTGCTCAAATGAAACCTGTGTCTGGAGGGCATTTGCAGTGTATGCTAGAGATGTGTGTGTGCGTGCACTTGAGCATGTGCGTGTGTATGATGTGTGTGTGAGAGACTGAGAATGTGTGTAAATACGTGTGTGTGTGTTGGGAGCAGCAATCCACGGAGCTTTGAGCCAGAATAAAACACTCAAAGTCAAAGAAAATGGCTTTTAATGTGGTATCATATACTGTATGTAAGGTAATATGCAAATATAATAAGATACAGGACGTATAGATAATGTACTGTGTAAGTGGAAGATAGACCTAGTTACACCTGTCTGATGTGTTGTGCCTTTTCCAGCTCCTGTTTCTACAGAAGTTAACGGATAAAATGAATAATTCTTGTCAGTGTAAGATTTACTTTTATGAGAACAGCTGCATTACACACACATAATGTGAATTTAGCAAACACATCGGCATGCACTGAAGAGGTACAGTAGAGCTACACAATCCCAAACCACTTTCTTTTTTCTGTTAAGATCTATACCAACCTGTAACATTTATCGTTTTCCCTGTATAAAAACTGAATATACTGGACTAAAAACATTAGTATTTAAAATCACATTGATTAGTGTGCAGAACATCTGCATAATATTGTGTCATGTTATTTTAATTCAGGCCGTCTAACAACCCAGCACGAACAGAAAAATGTGGTTGTTATGCACAGATTTGTTTCCCTAAAGGGACAATGCCTGCTGTTACAAAGGAAGAACTTATAGCTGTATTACTCGTTTTCATGTTCATTAGATCTCCCTAACCTTACAAACCTAACCAGGTATCACTTCCTAACTGCTCTCCTAGGTGTTTTTAATTAGTGAGGAATCCTCGTTATGTGAGGCAGATGGCACAATCCTGTGTCTTTTGTTAAAGTCACACTAATTAGGATTCTTCGAGAAGATGCGTCCAACCAGAATCCTTAATAAGGGAGCCTGCTTAGCCAAGTAATAAGAAACCTGATGTCTCCATGACAGTGCTCACCTTGAAACTTGAAAATAGAAACCAGTCAGTTTCTCAGCACAGACCTTTTTTTGTCAATGCTTTCTGTTTGTGTGCTTTGTGATAATGTGGGTGGAAGAATCTTCTGTTTTTGTTTGACTTTAAAAAGTCAGACCTTGATTCGCTGGATGTATGTACCTCCTAAATGATTTAATATACAAATATCGGATTATTGATGAGCGGTTACAGTGATATCAAGTATTAAACAGCAGGCGAGTCAGAAGACAGAGAGAGAGAGAGAGAGAGAGGTGCACAAAGGAGTGCCGGCTCACTCTTGTGTGAATGGAAATTTCTTGCACATGAAACCCCCTCACATGTCAGTCCTCTCTGGGCCTTCCAGCACTTTGAAAGCAGGACTTTGAGGAAGATTTGCAATTGCTCTCATCCGAGTCCAGATACCTCCATCTAAACGAGCACAGATGGCAAATTAAGGAAAATATGGCCCAAAATGAATCTAAGTTAATTTTGGCTCCTTTTTTTTTATTGAATAGGGTCTGACAGAAAATATTGCTGGTGTGGGGCTTTGACATCCTGAAACATTATCATACACACTCAAATCTCCAGGAAGCAGTTGTTACCTGGTTTTAATTGCCATCATCACCATGACTCATGGTGTATAGACAGTTACCAGTTGTACCTTTTTAATAATGGCTGATAAAAGGTCAATCAGACTGTATAGTGTGTGTGGTTGCAATATTAAGTCTATGTTCTGTGAGTTTTACATGAGAATTTAATGTTTTTTGCTCATTTTCAGATGTACTCAACTGATGTGGATGGAGAAACTTTGAATTTTGTGGCTGGTGCAGATCATCTGATCCTTTTTTTTTCTCCCTCTGAGGTCTGGTGTCTTTGTCTTGTTTGTTTGTGCTTGGCCTTGGTGCAGATCTGCTGAGTGCCCCAGACGTTGTTTATTGTCTTATCCTTCTTCTTGTTAACTGCTGAAACGCGATCTCCAAAAGTAAGGAAATGAGAAAAGTGTCATAATTACCAACACAGAAGTGGAGAATTCAGCCGTTCTGGTACTTATTGGTTGCTTACCTTGGGAAAGGACAATATGTATAAATCACTAGACTTTTCTAGTGTGCAATCAATAACGGTTCAATAACTCCTCATCTCCCCTGTGTACTAATGGCCAAAGCTGGCTTTACAGAAATAAACAAGACTGTGCTGAGAAAGATATAAGTCTATAGCCTGAGCTTCCTTCTTCAGGTATGTGCGATGCCAGTACAAAGCTGATTCATTTTCCATTTGGTCAGGTTAGAGTGCTTCTCGGCATCTCTTTTATTCAGCTTCAATCACTTTTTTTTTTTTTTAAAGAACTAATATGGACATCATAATTAGAGAGAATAATGCACCACTTAATTCAGTTTGCTTTTAAGACCGACTTAATAATAGGAAGCTGAATGGAATTTTCTACCTGAATTATTTTCATAAATCTTTATAATGAAGTTCACTCCCCTGTTGGCTCTAAATGTCATACCTTGAACTCAGGAACATGGAGCCTTTCTCTCAAACCAATTAATCTTTAGGATGAACTCTTTTCCTCTTCCACTAACAAGCTCTCTATTATAGTCAGTTGTCTTTCTGACAGAATGTCCCTGTCTTCATCTTCATCCTACAAGATGACATACAGTACCTCTGCATGTATTTTATTGTGGAAATCCCATAGAGTAATATAAAATATATATATATATAAAGCAAATGTGGGAAAGCTTCAGTCTACTGATGAATTGTACCCACAAAAAAATGAATATGGATAATTTCATTGGTTAACTAATACCCTTGTATCCTGTTCTCTTCAAAATAAACTCACTGACATTAATGAAAATGGATATTTCACTGTCACGGACACATATGCAGCTGATCCCAGTCAGGTTTTTTTCACACCCTGTGGCTTCAGTGTGGATAACGGCAGGTTTGTGTGGATGTGGACTTGATGAAACGGCAGCCTTTCAGCTGAATGACGGGGGCTTTGAGGCCTGTGTGATGGTGTCGCCTACCGGGTGTAGTGGGAATAAAGCACAGACGAACGTCTGGGCTGCAGCCTAGCAACGTTTTTGTTGCATTTGTTTCACACGTTGCATCCATCAAGCTGTTTAAGTGTTTCTAAGTGATCTATTGCTCAATGATGGAGCCAGTCTGAATCCAACTTGGAAAGGAAAAGAGGAAGTGCAGCCAGAAGGTGTTGTAGGGCACATGAAGTATTTCAGGAAACTAAAGCCCAGTCACCGGCTCTATTTCAGGACCATCCGCTGTTAATGGGGGAATGGTCAATACTGAACAGACATAGCTTGGATGTGAAGGAAATACAGGTGTAAAATGTTGCTGCACTACGTATAGAGTATAATGCAGATTTCAGGAAATTCAATCCTGTTCACCAGCTCAGTTTTAAGATCGTCCTCTGCCAATAAGTAAGGACTCGTTCCATCCCACGGATTCTGTGTTGTTGAAGTCTGAACCGGAGTTTGAATATCTCACTTCTCGCTCATTACTCCGATCTGTTGTCACACTTGTCATTTTACTTTTGTTAAGATTAGATTTTCACACCTGGGAAGAATGTAGAGCGCTGCTCAGGTGGGCGGAGCCATGCAAACATGACTGAGATCCATGCAAAGTAAAAGTGTGTGTGTAAAAGGTGTAAGGTGTAAAAAAAAAAAAAAAAAAAAAAAAAAAAACTCCACTGTAGGGGAGAAGGGCTGGATCGAGGATTGAATGACAGTGAAGCAGATTGATGTGAGAACATCACACATCATTGTTACAAGAAAGTCACTAATGATGTGAAAGAGCTGCTGCACATCAGAGTTACACAAAAAGGATTTAATGTATTCACTGTCATGCTTCTTTCCAGTCTGTGATGTTGGTGCCACGCCCACAGCGGCAAGTTGCAACACAGCTAATGTTACAACAGGCACCATACACAGGAACATATAGGTCCACCAGTACTCCCAGTTGGATCTCCTGACTGGGGATGTGTATTGATTAGAATTTACTGCAGATAATGTACAGACTATGCACGACCACCTCACACAACCCCCGAGTTAAAAAAAAAAAAAACCAAACTATCCCTTAAAGATTGACTTTGTAAAGCCAGAAATCCTCTGCTGCAGTATTTCAACACACACTTACTTCAAAGAGCTCTCAACATCCAAATTATAAACACCTCTCTGACTCTTGATGGGATTATTCTCACCTGGGCTTGATGTGCCCTCATCCACACACAAAAAACCAAACATTTCATTTGCAGCAGTGAAGGTTACTCAGCAGCTTGACCCTTTAGCAATATCTGAAGTGGCACAAAAGCAAAGGTGAGTGTTCAGTTGAATTTCCTGTTTGTCTGTCTCGCAGCGTTGTTGTGCAACACTTGAATTAAAGTCCCTGCCAGATAATGAGAGCACTAAGGAGACAGGTAAGAGGAGGTCTCACCTTGATCTACCACTTGTCGTTCCCCATGAGCCGATTTATTTTGAGGCAATTAGGTGACGGGTGCGAATCATTTTGTGGCGTTTACAGTCATTTGGTAAAAGGAGGAAACAGCAGGATGCACCTCGAGCCCCCTCTTTAAACGACTTTTTTTTGTCCTGAAAACAAATTAAATGCAATAACATGAGGCCAATGCAAAGAGTGCCTGCCTTGCCCTTAGTTCAGCCACAATAAATAGCTCGGGCCCCCACCACATTCGTCATATTGATTTTTCTTTAATGATATGCACAAGAAAGTAATTTCCTTGTCTCTGCATTGTCAGCGGTGACTAATCAGATTTTCCTGAGACACCCAATTCCATACCTCAAGGAAATGCTTGGCTACAGATACTGGTCATCCAAGTGACACAGACATCACCAAACAGCCTGTACAGGTGCAATCTCTCTCTGCATGCAGGCCTGGAATACTAAGTGTGTACTACTACCTACACTGTGTCCTTGTGTGTGTGTTTTTTTTTTTCGAGCAACATGTGCACCCAGGGCAAAACATTATCACAGACTCACAATCTCTTTTAGAAAAGTTCATATTTCTTGTCTCTCCACAAACAAATCCAGATATTTCTTTATGTGCAAACTAAAAAAAAAAGAAACGAAAAAATCTACCACCAGGAACGGAAGCGTAACTCCACTGTGCAGCGAGGTTGTTTGTGTGCGTCTGTCTCTCTAATGTTGGTACTTGAGGTGGGAAACACAAAGAAAAGTGACCTCAGTTCATTAGTGCACATTTCTTTTTGCAATGATCCATCAGCAGGAAGGCTCAGTCAGTTTATGGCATGGTTTTTCATTGACCAGTGAATTGTATAAAAGGCAAAAGAATATCCGATAGTTTACGCTTTGTTTGTGGGATTTTCACATTCCTGTCTTCAATATTTAACCTTGGCCCAGTGAAATTTGAATATCTAATCAATCACGCCATATTAAACTTGAATGCTAATCGCCATCGGCTCATTACTATTTCACGAGGCGGCTCCATTTATGAAATGTCACTCAAAATAGTGTACCCACAAGCCAATCGATAGCAGCCGTCTTTCCGTCTGAATGTTTCATTTGCTGTAAATACCGAAACGGAGAGATATGGATTGGGGGCAGGCAGCTGGACGCCCACATGTGGTTTCTGTGCCGGGTGGGGGCACACTGAAAAGGCATTGATCAGCGGTGGAGCTGGGTGTACAGTTTCCTGGTAGCCTGGTCTAAAGGTACGACTAAGGCCTACGGGGGCCAAGACGTTTGGAGTCAACTCATGACCTTTGAGGTTGGTATCAGACCGAGCTATTGATAGAGGAGCAGATACGGTTTCCTCACCGCTGGAAGTTGTCATTTTTCAATAACTGATATCAGCCTGTGTACAACGTCATGCAGACACAGAGAGGTGCCACAGCTTCGCTGGCACAAGACTCTGCTGGAGCACACAGGCTTACGTGTTAATCTATGTTCTATATTTGGAGATCTTTCAGTCCCTTACTGGTTGATTTCTACATCCACTATCACAAAAGTGAGTCACCATTTAATCTGTTGTCTGAAAATGACAGAGAGAGAAGATGAATATGTCAGTGTGGCTGATGTGGATCTGCTATTATGCAAATGTTATAATGAATGATTCAACGCACATTGAAAATCCTGCGTTTCCTTGTTTACAAACAGCAACAATCCTCTGTTGCTGTTTGCTTTATTGACCAACCTGCACCTTTTTACGGTGTCACCGAACCCTCCTACGGCAGCTCGGGGCGATGAGAGAAGTAGTCGGGATCCAAATTACAGGAGGTGCATGTGACAACATTGTTTGGCCTGGGAAAGTGATTGTTTGGTACAAGTCCCAACAAAAGTCTTATAATCAAAATCACCACTAAAATGAAATGCAAAAGCTGTAAATGATACCTTACTATGTAATATCTCATAAAGTAATCACAAACGCCCTTGAACAACATGAACATGGGATGATAAGGAAATGGAAAATAGTATAAATGACTTTTATTACTTCTGGTTTTACCCATGACTCCATTTTGTGTCTCAGTGTGAGCAACATGATCCAGCAACACTGGTTCTACCGAAGCAGACGAACATGGACGAAACCTTTTCTATCGTTTCTAAAGTATAAATCAAGATAAAGTGTGGATTCACTCCTGTGGATACACACTGCTGTACCCTTGGTCATCACTCTGGAGAGGTGATATAAAACAGTGCGCACACACACACACACACACACACACACACACACTGAGGCAAAAGCTTGACTAACACAAGAATAACTTCATACAGTACAAACCCAAATGACAAACGTATGCAAACATACAACACTTTTTTCAGAGCTAATTCATCGCTTTGTGCTGCAGAAAACCTTCTTTGATGTTAGTTTTTCTAATAAGCCTTTTTTTTATTGCTGGCTAAATGAGCAGTAAACTGCAAACAGCCTTATCTGCTGTTTCACAAACCTGTCACCGCTCTCAAATGAGGCCGTTATGTTAATTGAAAAAAAAAAGAGAAGTAAATATCAGATATTGCTTATAGATTCTTACTTCAAAGACGTAGGAAATTGCAAATGAGAAATTAGTTTAACCCCAAATATTCATAATTTCTTTTAAAGGCTCATTAATTAAAAACAAAAAAAAGAGGGAAACTAAAAAAAATAATTATTGCATGCTTTGTTTCCTCTGATTGGTAATAGCCAGTTTTCTCTGTGAAGGTTAAGACTGCTGCCATGTGTGTGTGTGTGTGTGTGTGTGTGTGTGTGTGTGTGTGTGTGTGCGCTTTCACACTGCAGCCCAATGCGTGATCTCTCTGCGGAGCGCAGGATGGGAGGAGGTGGTACAGTGTGTCTACCAAACAATCTGTGTCTACCAAACAGTGTGTGTCATGAGTGTCTCTGAACTCACCACCCACTCCTGCACGCTGGCTAGCACCCGCCTTCTCCTTCTTAGTCCTGGCTTTGGTGAAATTTCCTGAAATACACACATCCACCACTGCCAAGGGCATAAACAATTATCAATCAGCTCTAATCCACTGTTCCGCATAAATAAGAGTTTCTCATGCAGTTTGTGCAGCTCTGTGCTGTCACTTTTTTTTATGACTAATAATATTTGACTTGGCACACAGAGCCCAACATGAGGCACGACAAGTAACTTTACATCACCGCCTCAAATCCTTGGCAGCAGTTTGACACAAATGGAGTGTCAGTAGTTGTGGTCCACACACCAGTGTGTGTGGGTGTAATGAGTGTGTCCCCCAGAATATAACTCTTGTCAGGGTGAGGAGGCCTTACAATACTGAGACCAGCTCAGATACTGAAACTCTCCACTGAATCCCAGACTGATGGAATAAGTTTTCAGGTTAGCATCTCATTACAGCTGCCTGACCTGCCTGCTGGCACGGCGGCTGACCTTTAGATGAGAGATCGCTGTAGTCAGAAACCATCATTTCAGCGTTAACACTTGTGATTGGTGTAGTCTTGTCACACGAAGCAGACCTCTGCATTTGAGAGTGTTTTTTTTTTTTTCCAGTGGGACGACAACCAGTTTGCGATGCTTCTCTCATTTCAGTCACACACACACACGCGCGCTTGTCTTTCGCTATTTAAAAATCCACTGGGTGGTTTGCAGTAATGAGAAGGAAATGAGTGAGTTAGCCTATAAAAACTTTTACTTTTGGAGACACCTTGCTGCTCCTCGAGCCGCCAGTCACGATGCTCCACCCTCAAGAGTGAGTCACAAAGTTGCGGGCTTCGAGACTCTCTGCAGTGCTGAGGACACAGATGTAGTGTATTCTATTATATTCACTTCATAGATAAAGGCATTATGTACAGCATGTGCCATTTTGGATATGCCACAAAAGGGAGCAGGAACACGCCGTTGTAGACACAGTGTATAATTGCCTCCCTGTACCATCCTGCGGGCATTTTTCCAGTCCAGAAACTATGAAACACCCAAAGGCAACTGCTCGTGTGCATAACTCTGAGGCGCTGCGAGTGAAAATGATTAGACCGTGAAGGCCTGTGTGAACATTGTGCACTGGAGGGCATTTGTTTAGCATGCATATTGTTTGGTTTGTTTTTACCGTATGGGCTCATCAATAATGCAGGGCGACTTAACCAGCAATTACAATGATGAAGACATCAAAATGCAAAACAGAGGGCTGTGAGCTCTCCTATCCAATAAGAGTTGTCTGCAAAGGGAGGACTACAGACCGGACAGACTTTTAATTAGTGGGCTTTGTATCTCAGCCAGGAACAGCAGATTGGCTGCTCGCTCTTTCTTGTCATCATAGCAATATAAACCAAGAACTGAAAACATGACCATTTGAATTATGGGTAATATAGTGTAGTTAGCAAAAGCTTGATGGACAGATTGCTTCCAACCAACTTTACAAGAAGATGGATAAATCTGCGAAACTATGGACAGCACAAAATAGACCCCCCCCGCCCCCGCCCTTCTGTTGTTGCTGGGCAGTGCAGTCCATCCCCTGCTGCATAAAGGACCTTGTTTTGGGCAAATACAAGCAAATAAGACACCAGTTTTAGTTGTTCTCCATCGTAATGATCCACAGGGAAGGCAGAAGTGTTCTTTAAAAACTTGATCAAAACAAAAGAAACAGATATGGATGAAAAACATGGGACATAAGACCTGACTAGTAAAATGCTTCCTGTAAAAGCTTTGAGGAGTGTTTTTAAAGAAGGAACTCGCTGTGTGAAACCAGGTTCCTGAGATAAAGAGCTTTGAGGTTCTGACAAAAAAATACAGAGACAGAGGTTTTAGAAACGACTTTACTTTTTCTCTTTGGTGCTGAGCTTGATCGAATTCAGGCGGAAAATATATAGAATGACTCGGGTCGGCTTTCTTTCTTTCTTTTTTGACCTGGTTCAGGCCGACAATGTATACAGTTGACTGGGATCGGGTCAAGTCCAGGCTTCAGCAGCAGTTCAGGCCGGGGATTTAATTTTCAGGCCCATTGAGAACTCTGTTCCATGGTTTTTGTTTTTTCCAGGTAACCACCACCTCCTCCTCCTCCTCCTCTTCCCCTCCTCCTTCCAGCTAAATTTTGTGACCAATGAGAGAACAGCTGGTTTGCGCATGGCATTTGTTTACAACTTTGAACGACCCAAAAGAAAAATGCACCAATTGTATTGTTTTAGCTTGTGGATGGGAACAAAGCAAACCATGTCTGAACACACCCTTAATGTCTCCAGTGCTGTTGTTTAACTCGCCGACGTATACAGAGAGTCATTTGTTTCCTTCTACACTGTACTCAGACAGCTGTAGACAACACACTTCAGCCTCTCCAAGCATGGAAAGCAGCTGCTGCAGAAACACAGTCATGTAGGTTTTGAACACCAAATGTAGGCTAATGTTGCATAATATTTGGAGACTGTTACTCTCTCTCTCTCTGTATGTGTCTGTGCTCGTCGGGGGAAGCACCTGTTCTTTCTGCTTGGAAAGACTGAAGCATAAAACAGCCAGACTGCTCTCTGTCGATGAGTCAGCATAACTGTAGTAAAGTATCATCACCAGTCAGCAACATGCAAACCAAATGAATTTATTTACCATTTCATGCATGTGTGAAATTACGTGCATGATAAATTGCTTTATTTATCACAAAGTGCATGGCTGTGGATGGGATTTGCTCCAACATAAGGAGTGGTGCATGATGAGAGAGGCTGAAGCCTTTGACTCCACCAAAGCAGTCTCTCCGCCTCGCCTGAGCGAGCCCTCACCCTGAGCGAGCCCTCACCCTGAGCGAGCCCTCACCCTGAGCGACCTTGGCCTTATTTAAAGTAGAGTGTCTCATCTTGACCTTTGTTGGGGACCTTGCTGTAGTAAGGAATGTCCCTGTCAGTGCTGGTTTTCATGGACCACTTAAAGTATTTCAGCTGCTTTGGCCAGGAAAGCAAGAGACTGTTTCTCTGAGGAATACCAGTGAGAAGACAACAAGCCCAAGAAAACCCGATAAACCTTGTTTCTATCAGAGCGTTTGGAAACAAATGGGTATTTTAATGTTGGATCCAAGTTTATATATATCACAATGACTCAGCGTTGGGTTCTTCTGTGCCCTTTGTCAGCAGAAAGAGAGAAAAGCCAATCTTCAGTCCTTCACCAAAAGTGGTTAAAACGTGTGCTTTGTACAGAATAACTTTACGTCTGCTCCTCTTTGCTTTCCACACACTTTTACCTTGTGAGTTCGTCCAATGAAACTCTGTTTTCACTTTCAAACCTTGACGACTGCAGCTTCAGGATTTCAGACATTTTTCCCTTTCAAAAAAAAAACCAACAACAATTCATGCAGCAGAGTGAACATGTTACTATTCTGTTGAGACTCCGAAGCACAGTGTCAAGAAAAGCCTGAAACCTGTCATCAAATTCTTGTAATTTATGAAAGTTTAATGAGAATCTGCGGCAGCTTTTAGTTTTGTGGAATATGTTATCTGCTAATGAGGACGGGCTGTGACATGGTTCAGCGTGGAACACCTGACACGCCGCTTCTATGTGATCATGAGCTCTAATACCTCCTTTAATCAACAGCTTGGTCGAAGGTATTCGGAGGGCATTTGTCTCACCTCGCCAGCGACACTCGCTGGCAGATGCTTTGCATATCAGGCCTGGTGGATCAATATGTTATTAGAGAACAACCTCTCGGAGGCATGTCAATTAATTCTGGGCTGTCAGCCGCCCCCCGTCACGTTGTCCAGTGGAGCTGAGGGAGAGCAGTGGGTGTCTTTTCAACTTAGTGCCTGTGGAGGATTTGCGACCTTAACTGCTTCAAGGTTTTAGCCACAGACCCTGAGCAGTGGATGGAGCGGTTCAGCTGGTTAGTGATCCAGTGGATTGACTTTAAGAAAATGTATAAAACTGCATTACACCTGAAAAACATCTGGCCAGTCTTTGTTACCTAACTGTACCATATGTTGCATGCTAACAGTGTAATAGACGTTTTTCTTATTTTGTGTTAAATGGAAAGTTGCAAAAAGCATCAAGTTGCAATTATATAGGCAGATTATATTATGTTTGCAGGATGTGATTTCAGTTTAGTTGTTTTCATTCATTTTTGCTTTTCATGCTCACTTATAACGTACCATATACACGGGTCCCTTTACGTCTGTAGAATATGATTTGTTGAACATTTGGTCATACTGTGATTTTGATTGGATTGTGTTGAACCTTAGTTAACCTCAGTTCCTCACCAGTAGGAGGAAGTGTCTTCATTCAAAGTCCACTCGGGCTTCATCACCACTGGATCAGTAGCCAGATAAAGCCCATCTAATGATTAATGCTGAAACATGCAAGAAGGAGGATCGTTTTTAAAGTGCTGACGCCAAAGAGCCGGTCATTTTGAATTCTTCCACATCTATATGAGATGTTTGTTGTTGTGTTTTATCCAGCATTTGCATAATGGATGTAGTGAGACAAGTTTCATGTCGTGTCAGAGAGTCACTGTTTTCCACCATTGTTTGTAGAGATAACAGAAGCAGAGGAACCTTATACTTGTGAAGGAGACGGGATCTGTTACCACATATTTCCAATGCCAGGAGAAATGAAGTTGCTGGCTGTATCCTTGTCGGCTTTATATACACCATGAAAGAGTTGGCGGTGCTGCGTGTACCCCCGTGTACCCTCGGCTCTGCCACAGTGTATTTGCACAGACTGAAAGCGATGAGATAACCTCGATGACTCATGGCACTTTCATAAAAGGCTCTTTTCACATAGAAGTCTTCACACTCTTGGAATCAATGCCTTCTAGCGAGCCACCCTGCCATCAATATGTTGACGCTCTTCTTTGTGTTGACTATTACAGTTACCGCAGTTCCCAGAATTCACCATCACACAGCAGGGGCTGGGGGGGCGGGGACAGACCGAGGGACCCCAGCTCTTGAAGTGAATCCACCAAGACAGCCTGTCCAGCCGTTTTCTAAGACTGACCCCAGAAATCCAGCGCTCTCCACAGATATCTCTCCAGACATTTGAAGTAAAGTCGTTCCGCCGGCGCCACATGACAAAGATGGAGAGACTATTGTTTAAAAATGTGACTGATGGTTTTCCTGCCTGCTCCGCCTTCAAGAGAGAGAGATGCTGTTGATAGATGAGCCAATACACTCCAAACTCTTTTTTACCTTAGGTTTGCTGTGTGCGGTGTTTGATTCACTTTTCTCCTGCTGAAGTGATATTTCACCCTTCTGCTGTGACGCAGCGCCGCAGCACTGCCAGTGTCTGGCTGTGGATGTCTTCATTAGGTTACATCTCTATCTTTTCTCCCTTATTTTTCCGACTGCAGAGCTAAAGGCTGTGTCGCAGCTCTTTGCTCTTCATTGTTTCAGAGCCGTAGAAATCTTCAGTGGAACGTGTCTTATGACAAGCTAATAGTGTGTGTGTGTGTGTGTGTGTGTGTGTGTGTGTGTGTGTGTGTGTGTGTGTGTGTGTGTGTGTGTGTGTGTGTGTGTGTGTGTGTGTTATCTGTACTATAGACAGCAGGGAGCAGGGTTGTGTCAGAGGTGTTGGGGTAGATCAGGAAGCGCTGTGATCAAACAGCGACTGTTGCACAGTGACTTCATTAAAACAATGCATTCCTCTGTATCAGTGGAAGAAAAATGTCTGAAAGCAGAACGACTGAACCTTTTAACCCTTTCAGTCTGGTGCTATTTTAACGGAAACCTCTGCCTTTTCTTACCTATATTTAGTATTTTTTTAAAATATTTTTAGTGGCATTTACACTCTGTCTGAAATATCTGTTGTCTGTACTTAAAGCTCGCCGCCTCTCCCCTCCGTGTGAACCTGTGCACAGCAGAGACCAGCTTTGTCTGCCCACTTTGACACCTATGATGTAAAATCTATATAATCTAATGATATGTCAGTATGATGTGTCATTTATCACAACAATGATGCTTGTTTTCTGTAACTGCTTTCTTTGATATTGAGAGAGATTATTCATCTGAGACATAAATGAAGAAACACTGGATTTGTTTTGGTTTAGTTTAAAGCCTTGACTAACTAGTTCCTTCTTATTCCTCTTTTTTTGATATCCTTCGCAGTCATCCCTCTTGTCCCCTGTTGAACTGATTTTAGCTTAAATGCATCTTAATTACCACTCGTCTGTGGCTGTCTCCTGCTTTTTTTTTGCCTCCTCCTCTCCTCTCTTCCTCCTTGTGTCCTCGCCTTTTCCTCTCATTCATTTCACCGCCACCTCCCTTAGTCAGCTCCTCTTTACACCTTTGTGACCAGACTGACAACCTCTGGGGATGCTACTTCCTGTTGATATGCAG
Source organism: Caranx ignobilis (assembly GCA_021432705.1). NCBI lineage: Eukaryota > Metazoa > Chordata > Actinopteri > Carangiformes > Carangidae > Caranx > Caranx ignobilis. The sequence continues at coordinate 15,689,317 of MU269986.1, read as the reverse complement.
AGCACCTCTCTTTCCAATCAGTACCTCTGAAAGGTTGTTACTAATGGTCCCCAAGGAGAGGAATCAACCTTGAATACATACAAGGCCTCCCTCCGCCGAGCAGTGGGCATCGGGGGTGGGGTGGGGTGGGGTCACATCTTGTCTTGTTTTTCTGTTCAGGTTCGGTTGCTAAGTAGTGTTTATGAAATAGAAATACATACAATTCATCTGACTTTTATATTGTCTCCATCAAGCTCCTCAAGTGGTTAAACATGCGTGTTGTGCATGTTTATAATCAGGAGGATCTGGTACATGAATCATATTCAGTGTATTCTTGTGGTTAAGAAGGAAGTCAAATATAAAACGATTTAACAGCCCATCACTTTGTGTCACACTGTCTTAAGCACCTGTGCTGCTGTATGTTGAATTGTCTATTTTTATCAGCAACAATGAACACACTGCACAGTTTACTGTGATGTGCAGACACCGTCTTCGAGCTTCTGAGAATATCTTGATTATCCTACCGGGAGAAGTGCACGGGCAGGGAGAGGTATTCCATATGTTACGCTTAACAACCAATGAAGCTGCGATTCTGAGACTCGGGGCAGAAAGAGCTGACGGCGCTCGTCCGCACCCCTGGCTTTCTGCAGAACAGCCGAGGCAGGCAATAATCTAACTATAATTAAGGGGTATAAACCATGTCATGCAGCCATTAGGCCAAATAGCTGGCAACCAATCAGCTATGACATTAATGGTAGAAACCAACCACAGCTTTATAACTCAGCTCCGTTGTAAGGAGGGAAATATGTTGTAAGATTTCTACAGCTTGTTTCATACGTCTTTCACAGTTTGTTTCATGTGAATAGAAATAACTCACAAATACATTCTCAGCACCTCGGTGCAGACTGTGAGAGTCAGTGCTGTGAACATGTCACACTGGAGATAATCACTCAGAATATCACTCATGTGATCATAAATGAGAAAAACAATAAATGGCTGCCACAATAATATGTTAAAGCTCTGTTTGCCTCAGTGCACCACCACAGCTGCTCATTCACCCTGGATGTCACTGACCTCTCTAGAAATAGGTCAACATGCCAAGTGTTTCTTTTCCAAGACGTCAGATGGACTCGTCAGATGGACACAGGTGACTGACATCTTATAGAGGATGCTGAAGCTGAAGGATGAAGTTGCATTTCACCTATAGTTGCATTTGTACTAAAAGTCTTTCTGGGAGCTGAGTATCCTTTAACTTTAGCAGTGACTTTTACTTAATTACTCTGCAGCAGTTTAATGATCATGCATGTTGTGCCTGAAGACCTGAGGCTCATTCTCCGTCTCTGTGGCACCATCAACAATCAGACTGTGACGCGTGGAGCGACCATTAAGAAAGTTTGCCCTGGCATTGATTCTGATTGATGCTGGCAGCTTTCAGGTCATCAACCTCTCAGGTAAATTAGAGAGAGACCGTTCTTTCAAAACGGCATCCGTTCTTGTGACTGAGGAGGTATGCACACTCCCCTGCTGTTATTTATTCTGTGTGTGGTGTGAAGGTCCCAGCTTCACAGAGGGAATGAAGTCAGACTGAATCTGATTTTAGTGACAGTTTCAGTTTTAGCTCGAGTAAAAAGGCTCGGAGATGTGTGCCGGCAGGTCGGTGTGTGGCTGGAGTCCAGGTGTTGCAGGGCAGCTGGCGAAGGCTCAGGAATCTGGCAGGAGACGCTGCTGCTCGCTGGACATGGCAGGAAGCACCAGTTAGCTGTGGTGCCGGACCTGAGACAGGAAACTCAAGAATTAAGTTAAAAAAAAAATGTGCATGAAGAAACACACATGATGATAACAAACAAGCTTCCTGTATCAAATTTACAGCATCTTCCCGTCATCCTCAAAACTAATGAACATGCTAGAAATGTTGCGAAGCATTTTAATAATAAAAGCATGCTATGCATGTTTGATGCCAGCAAAACTAACTTGCTTTACATTCAACTATTTTGATGAATTGATTTTACACAGTTGGCATTGTCTTTGTTCATAATGGGCTGCTTGGAAGGATCGCATGTTTACTCAGCAAATGATCAGACAAGAAATTACTCTTAATGGAAACTATGGATCCTTCCCAACCTCATTCTTCGCATGCTCGCAGCGTAAAGATCCGCTCCTATAGACAGTCACTGACAACAGCAGAATTTACATTAGGCTGGAAGGCAGCCAGAGTGACTCTAATTAAAAGGATGAGCTGTGTGTGTGTGTGTGTGTGGCTGTACAAGCCATACTGTCTGTCGTAACATGAACTGATATGTAGTTACATCATTTTATACAAAGTACAATCAGCTTCTCCATCACTGCTGCTGCACCTTTTGCTCCCTGCTCTTTTGTTTTTAATGTTCCTTCTGCTAATTGAATCGACAGCAGATGAAACCAGAGAACAAATGGAGACTGATGGAGCATGTATGAAACGTGTTGCCCACGCTTCCATTTCAGAAAAGGTTTACAGAAGTACTGTTGCACCAGGGTCAAGTTTACATTTGTTGAGCATCGAGGGTACTCATCCTGTTGTTCATCTTTCATTTACATTTTAAAGACTTAGTGCATTTTACATTTTCAGTGCAATTGATGGCAACCAGTGAGATGAAACACTGAGTTTTATTATTATTATTATTATTATTATTATTATATTATTTATTGAGTTGTATGTTCTGAATATTTACTCCCATGGAAGCAGGTGGACTGAAATGTGCAGTAGAAAATCAGACAGAAGTGCAAACTGACATTGATCTGGAAGCTGCCAGAACATTGGCAGCACATCCAACTGTTTTTTTTTTTGTTTTTGCTCTTTGCAGGGATGTCCTGTCTGGCCATGAACTGGAGGGAGGAGGACTGAAGGACGGCACCCTGGACAGGTCAGCAGGCCATCGCAGGTCCAACTTTAACACTCACACTCACACCCGGGAAAAAATCCTTTGCAACATATAAGCCACAACAGACAGTTAATGCAACAAGTGTTAAGGTAAAGGTGAAGTGAAGGCTGCTGGGAGAGGAGTGCTGGCTGTGTTTGTTGACAGTGACAGGACGGGTAACCTTGGGATGTGTCATCTTCTGTTTGATTAAACTCTGAGCGAATGCAGCCTGCTCTGTTAATGAAACCTTTGCATGGCCATTCTAATAGGAGGATGAGGAGGGAGGAGGGAGGAGGGAGGAGGAGGAGGAGGAGGAGGAGGGAGGAGGGAGGAGGTGTCTCCTTATAATCATGGATGTTCACCATAACAGGCCCAGCCACTGATGCAGCAGAATATTTGTGTGCTGTAGAGAAGCCAGTAAATTTTGGATTCTTTGTGCAGCTCAAATTAACTAGAAAACATGATCATGAATGTGATGTGGTTACATAAACACGCTAAAGACAAGATGGTGAAGTCTGAGTCTACAAAAACTAGGTCAGAGTGTGAGGCGTAGCTGTCAGACCGACTGCTCAGAGAACAGCCAAGTTTACACATTCTGTGCACGGTGCTATTACAGCTTGTGCTCTCGGCCATGTTGTGATTCAGGATGTTGCAATGATGAGCAAGCAAGCATGGGGAGCAGGTCATGTTGTGAGGAGGGAGTCCAGTTACTGGTTGAATATTTTCAAACACAACAAACACCATTTGCCTTTTTTGTGTACTCGAAGAAGAGGTTCTTTGCCGTTGTGCTGCGTTGTAGAAACCAGAAACAGAGAAAGACATATTCATGACTTTGCATCTAAAGAAATGAAGGTATGAGGGATTTGGATTGACCGATTAGTGTGTGTGAGCTGAGCCAGAGGACATGAGGTGTCCTGCTGACCTGGTTTCTCTGACTGACCTCGGCCTGGTCATCACATGGTGGAAGAGTCGTAGTAGTAATAGTCGTAGTAATAGTGTAGTTCCTCAGTAGTGTTCAGTGTACAGTGCATGTGAGGTCAATATCATGAAGATACAACATGTTCAATCCCGTGCGGTCCAATAGCCATGCAGCAAGTGATGACTTTAAGCCATAGTCTTGAGGTGTACACATGTTATAAGTTTAGTTTCTTGTAACATCCCTGGTTAAATCGCCATTAGCTAACAGTTGATTAGACACTTTTCTCTTCATAATAGTGCTGCAGAGTAAAGTGCTGCAATATTTTACATGCTGCCTCCGGAGACTGGGGGATAAATACAAGGTAAAGTGAAGGATGGAGGGAGAAGTCTCAGTGGGTGAGACTCTAGGTCTCTCTCTTCGCCACTGCCCTGTCACCTGGAAGCTTTCCGTCAGCCCCCGGCCCCCCCTCCATTCTCTGGAAGCACAGATGAGAGCTGTTCAGAGGAATGGCCTCAGGCACATGCCTCTACGAACGCTTAGCTCAACAACCCTGGCTGCTTCAAGGGAGCCTCTCCTTGGGCTTCAAAAGCTTTCTACGAATGGGAACCAAGTTGGCTTCCCACCATAGGCCGTCTGCATAAAGACCTTTTTTAGTTACTCAGCTTAAAATCAATATAAAAGGGTAGAAGCAGCAGCACACTGGGGGATGAAGTGCAGGAAAGGAGAAGGATTTAAACTGACAAAAAGTGAAATTCTTCGATACCTTTAACAACTGATATTCGAAGTCAAATGATATTTGGGATAATGTCAAAACCTCAGGGAGGCTGAAAGAGGCCTGTTGCATCAAATCAAAGCCTGACACAGAGCTAAGAGTCTGACAGAGCAATGCTGCTGTCTGTGCGGCATGATGCATTGGACCATGTGCTGTGTGGGACCTCAGCATCTGCACAACTCAGAGAAACACACGGACAAATTACATGGCGGCAATTAGAGAATTAAATATGAATTTGTGGTGTTACTGTGGTGTCTGTCAGTCCTGGTTTGTCACTTTAATCACATAGAAATCACAGGACAGTCTGAATCGGCCAGGAAACTGTCTCGAAATTTTATCCTGATAGATGATGGTGCCTAAATTTATGACAGGGTAATAACTGTGAAACAAACTAGAGCACACACAAAGACACAAACACACACACACACAAATATCACTTTATTTGTACCTGTTAAAATGCATCAAAGTTTACAAAGGATGCAAATATTACAGTTCAAGCGTGGCCTAAAAATAAACATAGCATACCCCCCCCACCCCCACAGCAGCACAGCTACACACACACCATAAAATTCTGCCCTCAAGTATATTTCTGAATGGTGCTGTTTCCATGGAAATGGTATTTTAACCTGCATTAGGACAATGTATTCCTTTGTTCAATATCGGATCACCTTTCTGCAGTTTCGTTAAAATGCCTCATGCGGGGGCTGTGTGTGTGTGTGTGTGTGTGTGCTCGGCTCGCTCGCAACTTTTGTCGACTCGAGCAAAGTAAACCGACATCCAGATATTTCTTTTTAAAATGAAATCCGAGCACTCAGACAGGTCAAGGAGCATCTCACCCCGCAGACCAGTGGAATGGTAACAGCATTAGAGTTGACATAGTGTTTTATTACAGTCTGGGGCAATCACCAGGACCATTCATCTGCACATTCAAACCCCTCACTCTCTCATTCGTCAATGCAGCAGCTTGGCCGAAGGCTTGAGCCGCACTATTGCAAGCTGGCATGTTATGTGTGATGTATGGCGCTATGATGAGCATCTGTGTGCACAAAACATAGATCTCTGTTCATGATGTGATTTTAAACGTCCAGTCCTTTTTGATGTAAATGCAAAGAAGCAGGTGGTCCGACCAGTGTGACAGCTGAGATGTGGATTTATTATTATTATTTTTCCTGGCTAACATTGATGTGTAGAGCTTATATTATTGGATTTACAGCACGTGATGTGTGAGGTAAATGCTGGCTCGGGCTGACAATCTATTTAGAGTAGCAGTGATTTTTAAATGCTCCGGGAGCCCCAGTGTGTCCACAGACGTGTGTGTGTGTGTGTGTGTGTGTGTGTCTGTCTGAGGTGAAATGTGAGACTCTAAATTCCCTGTAGCTGTGAGCATGTTTTTGTCCGTTTAATGTGTAAACAAAGTTTGGCAGGAAAACATTCAGGTACCCATCTGTGATGATTGAGGTGAGCCTCGGCTCTGCTTGGTGTTATTTCCTAAAAAAATATGTTGGAGTTAAAGTAATGACATCATCTCCCGAGGCAATTCAAACTTTTCTATGAACCACTTTTTTAATAAAAGACGCTGTAGTTATTGTTGTTAATCCTTGATGCCAAAAACGTTGTCAGTCAGTGACATTCAAGCAGATGACTGGCAGCAGTAGATATTGCTGCTGCCACATAATAAATATATTCCTTTAATAAAAAATTATTCAAAATTACCATCACACATCATACTTTGGAGGCAAGGTCATCTTTCTTTATTCAGATTATGTTGGTGCCCAGCTTTTATACCACACAGTATTATCATGCTCTTTGAGCCCATCAGAAAAAAAATCTCATACCTTGAGAGTTTCAAAAGTTTCCCAGGCACTCAAGGTCAATACAGTAATCCTGTGATATCTCCTTCAGTGAGGAGCGTTTGGAATATTTATTATGGAGATTTAAAATGGCAAAGTGAGTTCCTCAAGGCTGAAAGAGCAATAAATACAATAAAAACGTCATAACGCTGTGCTTAAGGAAAGTCGTAAAACAAGCAACAAGTAAACACTCGGCTGTAAAAGTTGTCTTTTCTGTCGCTGCATTGTTTCAGTTTTAGTGGGGGACGCACACTGTATGGCTGCGTGACAACTGCAGCAGGAGTTCAGGGGAGGGGGGTGGTGGTGGTGGTGGTGGTGGCTTGACCACTGCCCTCAGGAGCTTATTATCCAGGGTCTGGTTCCCTTCCCTCTCCGTTCTCAATATATGACCCAGTCTGCTCCTGCTGGGCATAAAATATTGATGGAAAGGCCTCGGGTTTTTTGATTGTTTTATTATCATTATTACAATTTCTGCTCCTTCTTTGCCCCGTCAGCATGCAAATCCAGAGCCTTTCTACCTTTTCGTGCGACATGATAAAAAAAAAAAATCACAATCACAGTCCCAGATCTCCCACAGAGAAGCAGGTCTTTATGTCTATGCAGCTCCTTCAGACTGGAGTAAACTACCAACAAACTGCAACATCAGGCCAGATGTTCAAGAACAAACTATCCTCTTATTGTGGGATCCATTGCACATGTCTGTTGTGATCAACAATGATGACAGCACCTCTTATCATGCATGTCATATCAGTTTGTTTTGTATCATAATAATTAACAGAATGGATCGATCATGATTATGAAACTCCTAAGAATTGATGGGTTTTTTCTCTGTCGATCTGATGCACCATATCCAGATGAAATTGGTAAATTATCATTTTAGAAAAACAAATCTTTTTCAAGGTTGGCATAAATCGATAGCAGAAAAACTTTGTTGAATTCTTGTGGAGACGATACAAATTTGCCGTAAATCTCCAAGGAAGAAAACAGATCTGTTTTATTCCTTGGCTTTTTTTTTGTCTCATTTCTGGCTCTGTGCCAGTCGGAGCAAACCTGGCAGGTTTATACATGTCATTAAAGTTAACTCACAATCCAGACTGATGCTACAAGTTCTCATTTTATCCTTTGGATTGAACCAAGTTTGAGATATTTTGGTAACGTATATGTATGCATCTGTTTTTTTTTATGGCACCATTTGCAGTTGAACTCTCTCTATTCTATGTTCTGTGTAGTATTGAAATAACAATGATCTCAGAGCTAATGAGGTTGTTATCATTGATGTGACGACTCCACTTCACTCTAAAACACCACAACTCAAAGTTGGCACACATGCTTTTGCACAATTAGAAAAAAAAAAAAAAAAAAAAAGGAAGACAGCTGTCAGGAAGCTGGAGCTTGTAAGAATACAGTAGAAATCCCTCTGGATGGGAACATCCTTTATATGCTGTTTGTGTTGTAACATCTTTAGCTGAACACTGAGTGCTCGCTGCAGCCACAGCCTCCATCAGCATATGAATAGAGGGCAAATCGCTGCATTGGAGGCTCCCCCTTTTCTCTTTGACACCTCTCCTACACCTGCTAACAATTGCACACCATAACAATTACTGAATCAGGACGCTGTGGTAACAAAGCGTACCACTCTGGGTAGAACTGTTTACATGTCATCCGCCACAACAGCTGCAGCGTCCCTCCCTACTTTATTATCTACTTGCCGAGGCAGTGTGAAAGATGAAACGAGTTCAAACTGTCACCGTCGTCCTTATTTCCGTTGGAACCTGTGCCTCTGTCGCATCCGCCCCCCCTCCCCGACACAGACCGTGCCCTATTGGACCTCACCATGATTGGCCTGATGGAAACATATGCCCAGACAAATCCCCCATAGCTTGACGGCAGGATATTCTCAGTGTTGATGGAGCTATTGATCAACCACACATTAAAATGATGTCGGCAGCGGTGAATGCCGAATGGTGGAGAGGTCCATTAATCAGGAAATCGATGGCCTCGTCAATATGCTGCCCCGGCCCTGACAATACATGACAGTCTGGAGGTGGAGCTTAGGCTAAGCTGAGCAAAAAGCCTTCCTCTGCTGGAAGTCCATCCTGCACCAGCCCCCCCTCCCTTCACCCCGCACCGCCACCTTGTTGAAGCTCTGCCCCGTCCTCCTCCACCACCCCCAGGCATGACTCAATCATTTACCAAATCCTTTTAGGGACCGCTCGGCCCCGCAGCCTCATCGAGGGCTGAAAGTGTGAGTGGGTCATGAGTCATGAACTGGCGGGAGATGAGGAAGTTTTCTGTCAGCTTTCCTTCACTCGCACCCCAGAGACATTCGCCTCCATGACGGATCGGCACACACAAGTGAAACACGGCTCGCAGCTGTAAAGTAAAGCATCAGCTGTGTCGTACAGCGCTGTATGATGTTCACTAGTGAGAGGGATAGAGCACTGTCAGGACACAGTTGAGGACACTTTGGCAAGACTGCGTGTGGTGGAAGTTAAATAAATGTATTTGTGTCACTGCAGGATGTGTGTCGACTTTATTAGGACTTTGTGTTAGTATGACGTGGTGTTTCCTTGTTCTCCGTCCTGTGTTGACTGTGGTGGCTCTTGGCCATTGATTGAATTTGTTGCTACAACAAACACTGCATCAGCTCCCTGCTCTGCACTGAATACACCAATAATGCAATTGCAGTGCTGTCCAAACAACCTAATGTGGGACATTAATCATAAACTCTGTCATATTAATCAAATATTTCACTATGCTAAATTGTATGACGCACATTTTTCCGCTGATGAAATTAACAGGTTAGAACAATGGGTGCGGAAAGAGTCGGTATGATTCATGATATTTCCTCTATATTACCCAGGGAAAGAGCCATGTTCACAGTGGGTTTGCCGGTCAGCTGATCAGACTGTTGGTTGGTTGATCCATCACTTTGATATTGACTGAAACTTTAGCTTTTTGTCTTTTATGCTTTGGCAGCTCTAAGAGAAATTACCAAATAAAACAAACCTTTAACTCCTTTAATTAAACGCTGTAGTTAAGTGCAGTTGTATAAACTAACATGTCAAACACTGCAGTTCTGTTGCATGAGTGTCTTTATATCGTTTGGCTTTCACACACTCTTTTTTGGACGCTGCTCCAAAGAGTCTTCACTCTCCACAGCACTACCATCAACTTCACATTCACATTCAATTCAAGTGTTATTTTAATTTCTTTCCGGCACTCATCACCATATTGGACACGAAGAACCCCCCCCTTTTATGTTTCTGTTAATGAAACTCCAATTTGACCAGTTGAATCGGAGAACGCCGCATGTCTTAAAATAGAACAAAGAATAATAACAGTCTTATTAAAATCTAATCTGGGTCAGGAGATGAAAAGACAAACGTACCTATAATGAAAACGCCAGGAAATCCACCGTAGTATAATCAGACTGTGCAGATGGGTGCGAGTGTTCAGCCAAAGTGCTTGAATAGCACAACTAGAAAATTACAATGCCACTCCACATGGGCCTGCAGGTTTCATTCCATTCAATAGCAGCTTTATAGTTGTCAAATAATTGCTGAGAGGGACTTGACTTTTCTATTTTGAAACCATGCCTTTTTCCCGTCAAGCATTACATGAATGGCAGTGAAAGAACTCCACACTCACGTCTAGACCAGAAATTGGCAGGCAATCTGCTGCGAGTCCCATCTTTGTGGATCTGTCTTTTAGTGAAAGCGGCAACATGGAACACTCCTTTTTAGCTCTTTTTTTTTTTTTTGACCCCCTCCTGCTCTTCTTTTCCGATGAGTGAATTGAATTGCAAAGACCTGGATATAATTTGACTTTAGACATAACCAATTTATCTCACACCTTAGTGCAATCCGGGACCCTGTAATGAAAAGCCAGGCTGAGAGTCAGGATTGGCGGCAGAGAGTGACACCTGCTTCAGTTGGTTCAAATTAGAAATGCCAAAGAAAGGAAGAAACTGTCAAAGAGAAACGTGTCAGACATTTTACAGGTCTAATACTCTTGTAGGCTGGAGGGCTGTGGGTTTCAGTCCAACAGTCTGGTGTGAACTTCGCCGGGCGCTCAGACACAAAGACAGAGGGTGTTTCATAGATGGAAATGTAGATTTCCTACTTGGTATGTGGGTTTACATGGACACTTCTTCCTCTTTCTGAGTCAGTCATTCTGAATGAATCTTTCGAGTTAACTGTTTACATCTAATCCCATTAGCCGTGTGGTACGTCCTGACTGTTCTTACACCCTGTCGGGACGCGATGGTTCGCGCCGAAATTATATAGAAATTAGAAAAGAATTAATGCTGAGTCCTGACTTCAACACCCGCAGGTCCGGTCCAGTCCACAGTAGTTTCATGTGGTCTGGACATCTAAACCGACTCCAGTCAGAATATTTAGCTCCATGTAAACCCAGCTACTAGTGACTGTTGATACGGTTTGACTTTGTCCTTTAGTCTCACAAACATCTCCCTTCTGCTTTGTCCAAGGTGTGGTAGAGAAATACTGCTGAGCTAGAAATCTATTTAAGTTCACCTTTCTGTTGTGTGTGATTCTCAGGGGAGCTGGAAAAATGTCCAGCTGGAGTGTTTGTTATTGCTTTTTTTTTTTTTTTTTTTTTTTTTTCCCAAAGCAATTGACCAGTTTTCTATAAATCACAATAAACACATTGCAGTTGAACAGGAAATATCTGTTACCAGGTCAGTGCAGTCATAAAAAGGCTTTAATGTAACATAAGATATGACAGGGGATGATACTGTTAGATTTACAGCACAAGACTCTGTGCTATTAAGAGCAAAGTTAAGTGATGTTTGTCATCTCGGAGCTGCTGCTGCTGCTGCTGCTGCTGCTGCTGCTGCTGCTGCTGCTGCTGCTGCTGCCGAGCAACTGAAACCTAAAATAACATCAACTGTATTATCGGCAGGATCAGTGCTGTTGTTGTTGTTGTTGTTATTAGCATTAAGATAAAAACATACTGTACTGTGAGCAATGAGAATACTCACCATGAGTGTCGATCACATTTCAACAAGTCACCCCCCCACACACACACACACACACACACTCCACAGACCTGTTAATAAGCCGAACAGTATTATTTTATTCAGTGGGTGTAAATTGGCAGGAGTGACTCTGATGTCTTAACCTTCTCATCTCCGCCACGTGCCTCCTCTCACATCTTTGCAAAATTTCACCTCATAACACAAAGTTTTTTTTTTTTTTTTTTTTTACTGATTACGCCAAATCACTGAAAGTTGTTATTGTGCGTGCCTCCCAGTGAGAGCAGCTGCTCGGCTGTCACATTAATCCATGTTGCTTATGCAAATGTACACCCTTTTGAAAGGTTCTCCAGAAATATGATGTTATTTAGGCTGCCAATCATTGTTTATGTAATTACGCCATTAAATGTTCTCGTGGAGTTTTTGATGAATGACACCGGGATCAGCGCCAGACTGACTGCACGACACGCGGAAAACTTTTCTTGCTTTTGCACCAAACCTTCCTCTGATGTGTGATTGATTATCCTTATTAACATGAATTGTCAACCTTTTATGACATATGATTGGTAGAGAGTGTGATGACGGTGCAGACTAGTCCATAGACGGTTTCTTGTATCTTCGTTCTTTGTACCAAAGGTATCTTTACCTTCTTTATAACAGTGGAGATAACTTTGCAGAAATCAAAGTTGGGCCTGGTGGATACAATACTTCTCGTTTTTAGAGCAGTGTTATGTTAACATGGCCGACGGTTTCCAGTGATAAATGAGCAGACGATGCTCAGTGGAGAGGAGTTAACATGAGGAGGTAGGGGCTCCAGCATGCAGGTTCAATTGCTTTATTGATGAGGCAGGGGGAAGCAGTCAACAGCTGATTGTGAGTTTAATTAAGTGCACTCGTCAAGGACACAGGCCCCGGCTCTGCTGAGAGCGTCGAGAGTATCATCCACTTCCTGCAAATCCCATCATCACCCTGTAGCACCCTGATGCATAACTCCACGTCGTTGGGAATGAAAGAGAGTCATCTCTGAGCTAACTGAGGTTTCAATTAGCTTCTGTCCCCACCCCCCCACCCCCACCTTCCCTCTCCTTGCAGCCTTCTGCTTTATAAAGTCAGTTAAGGAAGGAGCCTGCAGGACTGCCAGTTCAAAGCAGCCTCCAGCTTATGGACGCTGCAAGGCATGTAAATGTACTGTGTGTGTTTGTGTGTGCGTTTTTGTGTGTGTGTGTGTGTGTGTGTCGCTCAGGAATTCAGCTTTTCTGTTTGGACACAGTCAGGGGTATCTTTATTGCATTGTGACTCAGTATTGATCATAATTTGTGTTTGAACAATATCTGGTGTTATAAAATAATTGCACACTCGGGGGGGTGGGGGTGGGGGGGGGGGTGAGAGTTGCACAAATTGTCTCAAAAAGAAGTTTGGTGTCGATAAATAGTTCTCTTTTCTTTTCTCACGTATCAACAGATTGATCATAAGGTCAAATAACTGCCAGCATTACACTGTGCAGTTCAGGATGTGTACACGATCACCCCAAGGGCCCTGTCATCAGGGCAGATTGTGGTCAAGTGGCAATATGAGGCTCGTTCAGCAAGATTTAAACATTTTATGGCTTAAATGTTAAGAAGCTTGACACACGTTGTTTTTTCTGCCATTAACAGAAGTGATGTGGCCACACCCTGGATCCAGTTGCATCATGCTCTTTAAACAGAGCCATTAAAGCTGCAGTGACTTGTTACGTAACAGGACCAGGATGAAGACCAGCTTGATCCAGACCGGACCCGTCAGCCTGATAGCACTCGCTGTGTGTTTGTGTTTCCTGCTGTGTTCACGGGATAAGATCTTTGCCCACAGACTGACATAGGCTCCGGGTCTCACCCCCCCCCGAGCTGCCAGACACCCCTTGTAGATTCATCATGTGTGTTTGTCAGGCTTTTACACGGGCTCCAAGGTTGCTGCAGCCATCCATTCTTCAAGACGCTGCTTGTCGCTTTGATAGATGACGCACTGGCTGTTTGGTTGTCTTGAGTCTTTGACTGTCACGCACTATATATCCACGACTCCATCCAGTCTCGCATACCAGCCCTCCAGGTCACTGCTTGTCTGGCTTGTGGCATAGTGTTCATTTTCCGCAGGCTCCATGCTCGGCTCTGCTCTGTGTGTTCAGCTTCGAGGGTCCTCCATCAGGCTGAGGTTAAGCCTCCCTCCATGTGCAGCTCTGCTGTTTCATAGTGGCTGCTGCAAGGCATCCGGGAAAAATCACAGCCCTTCTCAGGTGACACAGCTTTGCCTGTTTGAATGATGACACTGACATGATTGATGGGACTGGTCTTGAATTGGAATTGAGATCTTATCTATACTTAACTTCAGTTTTAGGCTCGTGTTTGATCATTTCTCACTTTTTTTTCTTCACCTCCTCTGACAAAACCCCCTTTGCTTTCCTTCGGCACCCGCTCCAATTCATGTACTGTGCTTCCCCAGGGATGCTCGTGAAGCTGGGTGCACACTTCGCCTTCACGGTAATTGTGGGGAGGGGGGGGGTTGTGTTCCTACTTGCACAGGAAAGTTATAGAGTGCACCCCACTCAGGCTGTGTTACAACATCCGCAGGTGTTTTCCTCGACGTCAGTGTGTTGGGATTGTGTGCTGTCAGGGCAGCCTGCCTGCTTGGAGGTGCATTGGATTAATGGCCTTTATGTACTGCAACTAATGGAGTGGGAGATCAGTGGTCAGTAAATGTGACTTACTCCAATAAAGTGCAGGGCTTTCTGAGGCTGACTGCTGCATCCTCCAGAGCCATAAAAAGCTGTTGTTTTATTTCCCTCTCATCACCCAGTGACCCGCCTACACCGCCTGGTGTCAGTGTTGGGCTCGGAGATTTACAGTGGAGGTCAGAGGACGGATGGATGTGCTGTAGACTTGAGGGAGGGGGATGGGAGGGAGGGAGGGAGGGAGGGAGGGAAGGAGAAAGGGAGGGTGATGTTGGAATAGTTGGGAGAAGCAACTGACTTGTAGAGCACCACTGGTTGCACGGATGTGTAGCTATGAATTATTGATGGCTTTACTCGTGGAATTGTGATCACATGTGGGTCTTTCATCACCACTGGAAAGGAAGAATCAAAACAGAGGAGCCGCACACAGAGCAGAGGAGGTTATCCGAGGCCTGCGTTCATGCTTTCAGGAAAGAGGAGTAGTGAGCACTGAATGCTGCCTGTGCTCTGTCTCTCCATGTGAATGAACCTGCTCCTGGGGGGCTCTCTCTCCTTTATGAAGCTTGTCAAATGAGTCCGCCCCTGATAGTGGGACCACTCACAAATATACTGATTTGGTGAATATGCATTTTCCCATCGGCTGGCATGTGCAGAAGTGTTCGTCATGTTCCGGTGAACGTCAGTAAGCTTGATGGAAAGATATGGACTTGCTGTGTACTTTTAACCAAGCATAAAGATAAATGGGCCTCTGTATGAGAGAGCCTCCCAACAACCCGTGTTACCAGAAATCTATATTGAAATCAGTGAGGTGGACTGAACACAGAGAATCAGGGCAGACTGACTGAAGAGCAGCAGCAGCAGCTGCCGCCGCCGCCGCAGCAGCAGCAGCCGCCTGCTGAGTGACTTTTACTTGTTTTAAAATCTGAACTGAGAACAGTGAACCTTGCAGTTCATGATGATCCCTGATTAATGTTCCTAAAACATTAAAACGCTGCTCTACTGTAGCTTGTTGTCGTTGAATCGATTTGTAATTAGAGAAATAATTGAAGCGCTCATTCTAGATTGCATTATTATTCATTTGACTACTAGTCGTCGTCATCATCCTTCTCCTCTTTCAAGATATGATCACAGGGCTGAGGACTTCTTACAACTTTTAGTTCTGCCCTTAAATTGAACTCGAGTAAGAAAATTTCTTCTTTGCACACGGCGCATGCACATCTCCAGGCAACAGCATGTGTCTCAAGCTTCTTCAGAAGTTTCATCTCGGCGCCGTCACACACGTGGATCTCTCCACTCTCAACACTGGGGTCTTTCTTTCAGAGCTTCGATACATATTTTAATACAATCATGAGCCCAGGCGCCACAGATAAATCCGTTTGTATAAGTCTGATAAAGTATCTGCCCCAGCTGTCAACCTATTTCCATGACAGTCGTGTAGTACCCAGGGCAAGCATTATATCATTCCAATCAATCAAATCTGACATGCTTTCACTGGAAATGAAGTCAAGTCCTTGAATGGCTTTAGTAATGTCATGGAAAACATGCACTGGTTTGGAAGTTGACTGCAAAGTGAAATCCTGCTCTTAGGAAACAATACGCTGTATGTGGATTTCAAGTTAGGGCCCTTCTTTATGGTGAAGTGATTAAAAGGTCACGTAATGAAATCCACACAATGATGCACCTTTATCTTGAGCTGCTGAATTAATATATGCAAACAACTGGGAGGAAAGTTTCCACAGCTGTGTCACATGATCAGCTCCAGAGGTGGAAAACCTGCACCTCCTTCCACACCTCTGTTTTTAGGACCTGATGTGAGTTTGGATAACACATTTATTGGCTGATATTCACCATGTTTACATAAACACAGTTTTTTTAATGCTATATTGGAGGCACAACATTTCCCCGTCACGTGTCTCTCCTTGCCGAGTGCGTGCGCTGACACTGACATGAGAGGCTCAGACCTAGTTGGACCTTTTTTTGAAATGCATCTGGAATATTTCACAATGCCAACAGTCTATTTAGCAACAGATAATGATTTTGTCGTCATGTGATTGACTCCAAGAGCTGCATGTAGCAGGAGTTTGGATCCAGTTTAATGCTACTGACTGAATTTCCTGTTCATCTGAGGGCGTGTCATGAAATTCCTGTTTTCACAGCAGCCCCCATCCCCAGGTGCAGAGAGAGGCCCCATTCTGAGACTCTCAGCACTTCCTGCATTGAAATGTTGGATTAAATCAGGTGTTCCTGCTTGGCCATTTTATTATCATCCATGGTAACAAAGATGAGGCACATCTGCATTAATGCTGCGTGTCCTCCGAGAGCTAATGAAGGAATTATTCATAAAGCCAGTGGTGATCTCTAGCAGTGCCGTATAAGTCAACACATAGCTCATGTTAAACCAGGGGAGGTGCTGTTCTCGTTGACCTCGCGAGACAGGGATTGATTGGCTGGCATTGTCACCAGACCTATACTCATCACAGATTAAACCTTGAGGTGCACGCGGGTAATTACCCAGGATCCTTAGTCATCAAGCTATGTAAATCTCTCGCCAGCTCATTAGCCGGGTTTATTTGAAGAACGCTTTTTTTTTTTTTTCTCTCCGCATCTTCCTCCCCTCCCCAGCTCCTCTGCCAAATTCTGCACCTCCGTGTGAATCTTTGCTGAGCTGTTTATTTCCCATGTGTAACGGGAATCTGAGAATAGCAGAGATGATGCAATGACCATAAAACACCCAGAACCATCAAATCAGTTAGGAACATTTAAAATATAAAGATATATCACAGAGAGGAGGAGCTGGAGATTAGTATTTCAGTGCAAAGGTAGTGTTGATGTGGGTGGGGGGGGGCTTATTAAAGAGTCAGTTGATTATTGAGAAATATCTTGTTTCACTTTGCTCATGTGTCTGTATCATTTGCAGGGAAACCGTCTTGTCGATATTATCAACCTCAGATAATTAGTCGCCATTCTGTGTAAGGAAAGCTGCAGGCCTGGTGGAAATGACTTTATTGATGAGCAAAGCAACACTATTGACTTTTCCAGTAAAGCAGGAATTATACAGCAGCGTGTCTGTAGTAGTCATGAGATCCAGCCTGTGTCAGTTTACCATCAGCTTGAATATTCCAGCACAATTAAACATCAAATTAGACGAGACAACCTCGTAAAGCCTGGACTCAGTCGGCTGTATGTAATCAAACTTAGACAGAGTGAATGACGTCAAACAGAAGAGACCTATTTTTTCATAATATATTCATTATAATTTATAAGTGGCAGCTGCTTGGGTGAGAGCTGGTGCCTTTGGGGGATGCAAGAAAAATCTGTTTGGTTAAGAGAAAGCAAACAGAAGTGAGAGAGCTCCGTTTAAAACCCGGAGAACAGAGAGAGTTTCATCAAGGTGGGATGGGATCAAAAAACCGAATATTTGCAAACACTTTGAAAAGTTGAAGCTGAAATTAAAGTGAACAACAACAAATGTTTACGGCGAGTCCCTCCATACAAATGTGTACGTGTGCTCAGCTCAGCGCTGCGCGGTCACACGCCTCGGCCTCAGCTGTCTTGAAATTTGGACGGACAGACGTCATGAATGTTGGATGAAGTTGCCCACCTGTCTGGCTTGGAGCTGTTGCGTTTAATGTCAATACGGTGAGCGCTAGTGGCCAGAAGAACCAACCCCCCCACACACACTCCTGTGAGTTCATGAAAGAGGCAGCTGGAGCAGCAGCTCATTCCACATGCGGCGCCTGCCGAGGGGAAGCTGACGCCCCGTATGCACACCAAGCCAGAGTCATTATGGAAATACATTTAGTCTGTGCTGGCTGCATTTTTATGTAGTCAGACAAAAAATTTACATTTTCTATCCTCTCTGTTCCTCTGTGTTTGAAGGCCTCTAGAGATGATCTTTGCACTGTGTGTGTGCTTGTTGCTGTTATGTCACCCCCTGGCTTGTTGTGAACACAAAGCCTTTGTGTGTTTTGTTGGCTGTGTGAATGTGCATGTATGAGTGTATGAATTAAGGTGTGACAGAGGGTCTGCTCTTGAATGTAGTAGTAGTTTGTTTGTTTTCTATCACTTATCGTTCTCTCCGGTGCTGCCCAATACTTGCCCCCCATTTGCTGACCCAATCACATCAGCCCCCCCCCCCGGCTCCCTCTGAGTGATTTGCAAGGCACGGGCCGTCCTTCAACAACTGGTTGCATCTGCGACTGGAGGCATTTATTTCTTCAGCCTATCAAGCTGCCACTGGCCTCAGCCTGCTCTGATTGTGCTGACCACAGGACATGTTGCAGGAAAAAAAATGCACCAGCTGCAAGGAAGACAAAAAAAAAAGGGGGAAAAGAACTGAAGTCAAATACTTTTTCTCTTTTAAGGGTTCGGCTGCAGGATGTGCAGATATACAGAAACCGTTGAGACTAGAAGGCGAAAAAGGAGGAAAGGAGTTGTACTTGAAGGTTAAAATGCAACATTGCACTAATTTGAAGGTGCAGTAAGTAGGTTTTACTACTTTTTACTACTGTAATTCCAGTGACTCAGGCCCAGTGCTGAGATTTTGGCCTTCTCCATCTGACACTGAAACCAAAGGACAGTAAGATTACTTCAGGACTTAGCATGATAATGAGTGCAGAGACCAAGCTGGACTAACCGTCTTCTCTCCAACTCCATCAACCTCTCACCTAAATTAGCTATAATAAGAACACTTATCAACACGATCACTTCTGCATAATGAAGTTTTCAAAATTCAGACACGCACCTATCGCTGCCATTTGGGCCGTCCGTGTGAGATGTTCCCAAGTGCAGTAGCATTAAGCTGTGAAAGCCGCTCTTTCATACTGACTTTAAACTGATAATGAAGGCTCCTGTGGCTGATGGTCAGGAGCTGTCCGCTTTATTTAGCCTGGACTGGAAAGAAGCTGCAGTGAGTCTGCTGGATTTCTGACCAGGGACATTAACAGTGATCAGTCTCAGTTAATATCTCTATTTTCCATCCAAGGCCTTGTTTTACCTGTGCAGGGGAGGTCAAGTAGAGCCTCCCTTACAGGCAGATTTTCACACACATTATGTTGTATTTTAATTTCTCATCCCTGAGATAATATGGAGCTGATGACTTAGCATCTGCCTCTTGAAAGTTAACCGATGATTTAAAGGGAGAGTAAGAGAACAAAACTCCACATTAAGGAGTGAGTGTTTGTAACAGTCAACCAGGTGAAGAGAGGTCTTTTTAAAGAGGGAAACTATTCAAAGTGGCATTAATTTTGCACTGCAGGGGGGTAGCTGACTTATGACTAATTCAAGAAGAACAAAAATAGGATTTTCTTTCATGTTTGCAGCGCAACAAAGAACAATTATATTTGTTCTGTTTCAGTTGGCCACCGTGCCTGTGCTGACTGCAGCCTGCTCTGCTCTGCTCTGCTCTGCTCATGCGCTGCTATTTGCTAACCACCCGGGCAGCACACGTTTCACAGCCAAAGGTTGCATAAAGACAAACAAAATCATGAGGCAAATGTCAAATATAAATATCAAAATTGACCTAAAAAGGTTTGTGGGAAAGAAAAAATAAAAACAATCCACTGATACGTTTCAAGCCAAGAAAATACTGACAAAACCATGAGTTGGCAGCAAGCGTCGCCCGGGTGTTCACAAGGGAGAACATGGTAATGAAAATTATGGAAGGGGTCACGATGTGGAGCCGTAGCCCGTTCTGCACACATCTTAGCGACTATAATCCCGGCACAAATCAAATCCCACTGCCACACTGAACCTGGATAATTGCAGACAGGGGTCTGATAAGCCCTTGTAATGGAACTCTGTCAATCAATTCATGCCATACCCCCCCCCCCCCCCTCTCTCCTGGGTGTTTGCTCAAATTGAATGAAGAAATCCAGGAGCCACTGACATTTAGGTCTACTGTGCTGCTGATTGTGGGAAGAATGTTCTGGTTTAATTTCATTAACTGAGAGAAAGTAAAAGCAAATTTGCCGTATGAAAAGCAATTATGGCGCCGCTGACCGGAGCTTTATGTGCGGAAAAGGTCCCTCTCATTGTCTGCCTGAGCGGAAAAGAGTTCCCACGATTTACTGTGCGAGGTATTTATCATGCAAGCATAGTGCAGGCCTCATGGTGGGGGTAATTATATGGCCTCAAGGTCACTGTGATCTAAACTGAAAGGTTTCATGATAACTCTGCAGCTCATCAGTTATTCATGTAGTTGAACTTGTTTAGGTGATGTGTTGCCTCCTGTTCTCAAGTGACAGTTACAGGCAGAGATGACAATGCACAAGGGAAAAGATATTCATTTGTGCACTGGAGGCCACTGTTTATCAGTCACTGGACCACAGAGACAGGGAGCTGCATTTCTTTTCTTTTTTCTTTCCCCACATCAGATTCAGATCAGTTAAACCAACAGTACGGCAATAAACATGGCACATTCTGTAAAACAAAAATCAATGTGTTCTTGTTTTATTTAACCGATGCAAATAATGCACGACGAGCGCGAATAAAGCATTTACGCTGCACTGAAACCTGCAACTGATCATTTGTAACCGCAGCAGCTTTTACTAATCAAACTGAATTTATAGACTGAATTATCATCTATTTCCACAAGCCGTTAAATAATTGAATATCTGACGTATGCATGCATGTGGCTGACTAAAGATGATTAAAGGATGCTGACAGCGGAGTAAGAGGAAGTGAGCCAAGAGTGGAAATAGTTTGACACGACGGATAAGTCATGTCTTCACATTTTTTAAAAAATATCTGGAAATATTTTCAAACTGTGAAACTCGACTGTGGAGAGCAGCAACTGAAAATGAAAATAGGACCATTGCCCTCACTGAGACTGAAGTACAGCACACGGTGTCTACAATTGAAAACACATGGAGCTGTTCCACTCTGAGCAACTGTTAATTTTTACCAGTTTATTTGTTGCACCACAATCAAATTGTGACACCTGAACGCATCTTATGAAAACTAATGGCTGATGGATGAAGGCAGAAAGCAGAAACAGTGAGAATTTAATAATTGGCTTCATTGGAAACATGTTATCATGTCACACCCAAGATGTGGCGTAGCTTTTGGTTGTGTTGACGGGAAGAAGAAGAAGAAGAAGAAGAGAATTAATTGCAGGCAGGTGTGGGGCAGTTTAGCAAGGTTTACATGGTCCGCACATGTGGTCATAGACAACTTAAAGGAGACATATCATTCCCCCTTTCCACAAATTAAAGTAGTCCCCAGGTGTCTCAAAGACATGTCTGTGACATGATTCGGTCAAAATTCCCCAAAGATCAAACATCACAGCTCTTTTCATCCGCTCCAAACAGCCCTGTTCAGAACGATCTGTTTCAGTGCCTGTTCCTTTAAATGCAAATGAACCACTGCTAGCCCTGCCCCACCCCTTCTACCGGTACCAGGTAGGGGTGGTATTATGCAAATCAGCTAGCAGTGATCAGGCCAAAACATCTGTCTTATGACAGCAAGTCGAGTTAGAGCGGCTCAGAGAATTATAAGCTCCATGTCTGAAGGTGTTGATGATGTCTGAAGGCAGCCCTGTCGCCCTGATGAGCAAAACATGTTAACATGGTGGATGTATGTTAACTTACAAGTGTCACAAATCAGCATCATCCTGTTGTCCCTGAGAGATAAATGGAAACATGATGATGAGAAAACCAAAATCTCTCCCGTCTCGTTTCTGTCATTTCAGAAAAATATCTTCACTTTCCTCACTCAGTGTGTGCCGGTGCAGACTGACTTCTATGACTGACTGCTATGTTTGTAATGAATGAAGTGTCCTTGCAGGCTTTTATATGCACTGTTTACCTGCTGGTTGCTAGTATCTCTCCGGTGAAAGTGGTCACTTCAGGCTGATGAGCAGCACAAAATGCTACAGGGCGCCGATGAAAACTGAGGTGAAGAGGGTCCAGCATCAAAGCAGTGTGTAATTTTGGAATTTAGTCTAATTAGTCTGACTTGAAATATGAATTTTGAATTCACTTTTTCAACCAATTAAAACAAAATACTGCAGACTCTTGAAGTGAATCCCCTGCACAAGGCTGAACTCTGATGGAAAAGCTCTGCAGATCACCTGCAGATTTGAGACGTAGGTGTGTGGGTTTAAACACCTCATTATTATTCCATAGATGCAGAACAAGTAAAAAAAAAAAGTGCAGAAATAAAGGATGAGTTTGCTGTGTATGAATACTAAGCTGATTAAACTATGCAGACAGCTCACCTCTAAAACCGCAGTATCTTAATTTCAAGAAAAGCTCCTCTAACACGAACCTGCAGCCGCTGTGGTGCAACCTGCGGCCACTGACAACACACACCCAGATGCAGACACACACACACCTTTCTGAAAATATTAACAATTGAAGGGGAACAGGTCACTGCACTTTAAGCACATCCACAACAAAACCGTGAAGTCTGATGAGAAGTAAAACATTACAGGAGAGAGTGTTGAAAAATCGATCATGGCCTTTATATCCACAGCTTCAGCTCCATAGCATCCTGCTGTTTGAGTGCCATGGGCTGTTCTCTCTTTTCTTCCCGCGAACATGCCCCCTCCGAGGTGGTAGAATAGTCTGACTGCATGGTAGAGGTCTCTCCCTCCCTCCCTTCCCACCGCCTGGATTTCTGTCAGAGTCACAACAACCCTGACGGTCTAAGAGAAACATACTGGGCACACACAGAGCTATCAGCACGCACACAGGCGAGCCAAAAGGGACCCACCACCTCTAATGTCTCTCTGTGGCTGCGCTGTGTCCAGAGAAAATGTGCTGACCTGAGTCGCAACCACGAGGGTGAGGAAACCTTCTTAGACATTACAGGATGTTCTGTGACTGAGAGGAGTGAGAAGCAGACAGGTTATGTCCACCTGGAAACAGAGAAATCCTGTTAACCCCTTCTATTCAGCACACTAATAGCTCTGACAGACTGTGCATGTAAATACACTCCTGAGCACACACACAAGATCATATAGGATATTAAAACACAAGGGTGCTATAATTATTCAATAGCATGCTCCTGACAGACATCCACGCACACACACATCCACACACACATATGCTTGCACACTTGAAGTGCAAATAAGGCTGATGCAACCGAATGCAGACATTTGTTAGGTGTCTGCTCCTTCAATGGAGATTTTACGCCTCATGCCAAAGACAAAATCAGGAAAGATGAAGAGAAAGGAAGAGCTTTTATCATGCCTCATGTATTGTTTGAAACCTAATAATGATTATTAGTAACCAAGAACAGAAACAGACTTACAAAGAATTTAACAGCACGTGTCATTTCAGCGTCGCACTGTAGTGATCGGACTTGGATGAAGCAGTAAACGTTTCTTCTCGACCCTTCTTCTTCTTTTTTTCTCTCTCTCACAGATTGATTAAGCACTATTATTGCTCCTCCTCTGCTGCTCAGCAAACTGTCAGCTCCCCAAGCCAAGAGCACTTAGGCTGGTTGAGATGTCTCCGATATTCAGATCCTCAAATACTAAAGACGTTTTGCTAAAATTCTTGCTATGTGGACAAATATCTGTCTCGATGAGCAGCCTCTGTTTGTTGAGGACTGATTCATATTCCACATTAAAGGACAGTTAACATGGAAGGAGCTGCACACAAGCTTTGTTTTTTTGTTAAATTTTTAACCACAGTGCTGCTGACCTGCGGCGAGTGTGAAGCAGGCTTTTAGCTTTATGTAATAAAACAGCAGCAGAATATTTCACGGGGGTAAATAGAAATCAGGGTCCAGTGAGAGGCCCTCGGGGCCAAACTCTGCCAGGTTGCTGGTCTCAGCACAGGCTTTCCTCGCCAAGCCTGTCTCATTAGTAACACAGGGAAATGTCACAGGATGGTTAGCTGGGTAAAAGAGGTTGAGCCATCTCACCAGTGGAAACGTTGTGGAAACCTGCAGCGCGAGTTAAATGATGTTGAAAGCTGTGACCATTGTTTCACACTTTGTTTTGGTTGCCATGTTTGTGGCTTTGCCCTGTTCATTCACCTTCACTGTGTCTGCATGTGTGTGTGTGTGTGTGTGAGGGTGAGTTATAATGGCCGATAAGCACATGGAAGCAGTGCACCATTCTGCAGCCTCAATTACTCAGTTCATTTCGCTGGGAGCTGTACATTTGAGAATTAACGCAGGAGAAACCGGTGCGAGTCAGAGACACTTCAGTGATGTTGGGTGGAATAAGGAGGACGGGAGGGCAGATGAAATCGTCCTTGAGACTGATTCTAGAAATATTGCATCACTCTCTCTGTGTTCTAATTGTGCGTCCCGAAACACAACGTGGGGAGATGAGAATTCAAAGTGGTCCTCGGCGAATAATGAGAGAATGATAAAGCGATGCTCTGTACATCTGACAGAGGTTGAAATGAGATGCAGCGAGGCCGGGATGAAGACAAACCTCTTGGGAGACGCTGCAAGAAACTTAAACGAGTT
This sequence comes from Caranx ignobilis, assembly GCA_021432705.1. Lineage (NCBI taxonomy): Eukaryota > Metazoa > Chordata > Actinopteri > Carangiformes > Carangidae > Caranx > Caranx ignobilis. Next base: position 15,664,769 of record MU269986.1, on the reverse strand, counting down.
CTTATTTAGCAAGGCCGACTATTGCATCTTTTATGTCGCCTGACAGGTGCACAACTGGTCAGTGCTTTGAGGCAGCTGCATGAATTGTCAGACCGGGGCAGGGAGGGGGGGACAAGGATGAAGTTAAACTTGATGGAGTTTGTTTGACTTTACATATTTTGGTAACAGCTCCACTAAATAATTTTTCATTTTACAATGAATCACAAATATAATCTTAGATAAAATGGCTGTTGGATGAGTCCACTTCTTTGTTACCTGTTTGTTTGACACTGAACATGTTGCATGGAGGACTGTTTGTCATGTGACTTATTTTACATACTGTACATTCATGTCTGTGTTCTGCTGACGATACTGTGCTGATCTGTTTGGCATGTACCCGCAGAGATGCTGTGGAGGGAGGACAGCAAGCTTTAGGGAGGGGCCAGAGGGCAGAGACCACGGTCAGATAAAAACACTGCTTAAATCCCATTCAGCAAATGGCTGCCACACAAACAGCTACGGACAAAAGACACACATACAAATCCTCTTAAAATGAACGCCTATCATACCGCGGCTAAAACAGGTCAATGTGTGCCGGACACAAATGGACAATGCCTCTTGAACAATCAGATGTGGCAGTGTGCTCTTAAGGCTCTTAAGGTGGGGGGTGGGGGTCTTGTTGCAGCAGAGATGGCGGTACGTTCGAGACAACTGACTATTATAGAGATCTCAATGCCAGAAGACTGCCACGTCTGATTGCTGTTATTAGTCTTTGTTACTCATTAGTTGTGAGAGCAGCTGACAATAATGTGTGTTGATTTCTGACAATGACTCATGAGAGTAATGGCAGGTGGGAAGAAATGACACAAAACTCTCTGATTGCGTCTCATCCGTACACATCAGTGTTTGAGTCTGTGGCTGATCAAACGATTTAGCTTTGTGTAGACGACATGACTGAGGAACAAAGAGCGAAAACCTCTATTCACACATCGGTCAATGTGTTTTATTGTAATTTTAACTTTAGCTTGAGCTCACAGACGGACAAAGGAGACAGTTTTCTCAACAATGCTGACTGCTTTACACCATCTCACGGTCTATAATGCGACTGAACATGTTGGAGCAAGGAAACAAATTTAGGCCTGTCAATCAACACCATTTATTTTGTTCAAAATGTACCTTAAATAGATATCTTCAAGTGTTTAATAATGGACAAATATGCTTGCTTTATGCAAATGATACTTTATTATACATAAATAAAAAACAGTGACCAATAGGCCTCTCTGCATCTGGCATAAGATCATGTTGAAATAAAAACAGGATGGTTTCATCTGAGTGGTGACTCAGGCCAATATAAGAGGCCAATATTTTTCCTGTGGGACTTTAATTTAAAATTGACTTGGCCTCTTGCTTTAAAGTTTAATGTTTGCATCTGTGGCATGTGCAGAGGAATTGGTTCAGATACTATTAACTTTGAAATAATTGCTATTGAGATTGAACAGTCCTGCTGCAGATTAAGCTTGTCAATAGCAGCCATGTTGGGAGATGGGTGAGGTTAATGTTGCCACACACGTGGAGACTGAGAGTCCTGTTAATAAAACCAAAGGAGGGAGGGGTTTCTAAGACGGCAGTGCTCCTTGCCCTGCTCTGTGGAGAATTCAGGGACTAATATAGGGAGCACTGTCAGCAGTCCTCACTGCTGTATACAGTTGGGTATCCAAGACGGCGTCAGCAGCTCCTGTAAAGTGTCGAAAACTCACATCTGGGAGACAGCTGTGGGTTAGAGATGTTGTCTGTGTCTCTGTGAGGGGAGCACATGTAAGGGAGCATCAGAGGAATTAATACAGGGAGGATAATAATGGAGTAACAGAGAGGCTCTTTCTGAAACCGAGGAGCTTTATGGAAAACTCAAGGTTAAGATTGCTAAACTGATTTTTCAACTTTCTTCGAATGTTGCTAAGTATCAGTGTCACTGAGCATTTGATATCAGTTTGGGTTCATTCCCCACTAAGATGTTAGATTAATACATGCCCAGTTGTCTGCATGGTTTCACGGAGGCAGCAGCTGAGAAGGAGCCAGAAGCAGGGCGATCTGACAGCAGGCAGTTAGAGAGGAAAAGTGGGTTCACAGGAGCTCTCACACACACACACACACACACGCCATCTCTCTTATAGACACAGTGCATGAGGGATGTGCAAAGGAAAGGATTAGGAAATGGAAAAGAACCAACAGGGGAAAAGAAGTATGTAAGGGGAGAAGTATCTCAAAGTAGCTTTTATGTAGACGTGCGCTGAAGATCGAGGTAGAACATGAATTTCCATCTGTTCGTTATCTCTACCTACTTGTCCTCTTGTCTTTTACTGAAAGTAAATGTCAATGACGTCTATTAGTGCTGGTTTGAGGCTCTCCACTCATTTCATGTAGTTTTTCCATCATGACTTCTGATGTCATTGTGAATGTCCATTGTCTTTTATCAGCTTAACCAGTAGAGAGCAAAAAGGTCAGATCTTGACAGGGGTTGGCACATTTTTATGGCGTGTGTGTCTGTGCATGCAAAATATATGGTGTGAGGATTAAAAGCACAGTCTGTGTTAAACTCAGAGGAGCATAAAAAAACACACACACACTCTCCCTTCTGCTAATCCAGTCATCTGATGTGACCAGATGATGTGGTGTTGCAAAGTCACTTTAATCAGTTATAATGAAGTTTGAATAGAAAGGATGCAGCCCGAGTTTCCGCCGCCTTCCCAGCTGTGTCTCCCATCTCACATCAATAGGAACTCAATGAGTACGTGCTGCTGATTCATCCAATGAGAGAGTTAACTTTCACTTTGGTCACTCGGGTTAGTCTCAGTGTACGAACAGAGGTAATTAACGGTATTTCTCCACAAGAGGAAGCAGGTATCCTCGCTCGAGCAGACATATTGCCTCTGGCTGTCTTCAGCTAACACTTTCAACTGGATTAGGAGGAAATCATGATCAAAGGTGGGGGGATTATACTGGACGTTTGGGGGCTGATGGGTCGGGGCAACATGTGGGCCTTGACGCACCTTTGCTTCACAGTCAGGATTGACCTAGTTATGGCGAGCCGTTGGAGCAAGATATGAGCAGCAATAATTGTGTTAAAAATGTGCCGAGACACGGGTCAATCATGACCTCTGTCAGATCATGTCTGGGTGTGTCAGTGTGACAGATTAATCAAATTACTGCAAACATACAGCTTCAGGCTTTTGATGCCAAAACCTCAGATATAAAGAATAATTGAACTGTGGCCTTGACAGACCCCCTCCTCCCCCAGGGTCGTGCCAGGTACCTTAAATAATGTGAGAAGGTGACATGTTGGGTCAGCATGACAAAATTTAATCGACTTCAATGTCAGACACAGGAGGAAGGCTTTTACTGTAATTCAAAATCAAAGGAATGGCTTTGTTTCGAGAGGCTGAAGCTTAGAGGAAGATTTTCCTGTAAAGCTCTGATAACATTAAAACAACGTAGCAACTGTACCATCTCCAAATTAAAATGTTTGTGCCCTGCCTATCCTCTCATCCCCTGTATGGGGAGGGATTAACTTGGCAGAGAAGATTCGGACCATAACTCACCTCAGCCAAACCCCATCCCATCATTGAAGGACACAATGCTCAAGTATGATAATTTCATTGAACACAATGCATTTTTTTTGTTTTGTTTTTGTTGATTTGTGTTTTAAATGAGCAGAAAATCACCTCCACATCCCAGCGAGAAGAGGTGGCACGGTGATGCAGTGGTGATACAGCACTGTCACCTCACAGCAAGCACTGTGTTGAGTTTGAATGTTCTCTCTGTGCCGGACACGTTGGCCTCCACCCACAGTCCAAAAATTGGTGTGAGTAGTTGTTTGTAATGAGGATAAGTGGTATAGTTGATGGACAGAATTTTAGTTCTTTTAAATGTCAATGTGAGGTTCTAAAAGCATCAATTTGACATTTTTGGAAAAATATAGTCATAAGTTTGAAACCACTCAAAAATCTTAGCTTAGCAGCCGTTGTTCATGGCACTATTTCTCTGAGTGGTTTTGTAGTGTTGAAGTTGCCAGGTAACAACAGGATCTTTACATCAGAGATATGTCTGATAAAGGGACGTGAACTGATGCATTGCTGTGATCATTAGTTTATCTCTTTCCTAAAGAAGACTTCAGTGTAAGTACGGGATTCAAATAATCCAAACACGATGCGCTTGCAGAGTTGTAGGTCTGCTGTGTGAGTCTCGTCTCTGTTAACCTGTCCTTCCTCCTAATGGTGAATATCTATGCTACCTCATCTGATGTGGTGCAGCCACTAGAAGTCAACTAACACTGTAACCTAACTACTGGTCATAATAAGCTGCTGCATACATAACCTATGGGTTGGTTTCCTTCCATGACGGTCTCTGTCAGTCATAACGCTTTCATTCCAGCCTCTCAGATCAGAGAACCTTTTCTTTCTTTCATTTTTTTTTTTTTTGCATTTGACAAGCCTCAGACAGACTGTCATATGCATGCTTTCTTTCCTTTTTTCTGTCTGGTCACAACACAATAAAGGCCAGATTGATGGATCGCTGCAGTGATGCTTGTCTTTGTGGAAGGTTTTCTCATCTCTGCAGGGAAACTCTGGCTCTTAGTCCTTGGTCACCTTGCTGTCCAAGGCCCTTGTTGCCTGGTTACAGAGTTTGACCAGACAGCCAACTTTTGAAAGAATTGCTGCCTCTTAACATCCAATGTTTCACAGAGATGACTGAGCTTAGAAGAAAGAGCGTGTGGGCAATGTATCACGTACCATTTTCCGTGTCGATAGTATTCTATGTTTCCTGAAGCACCTGTGACATGTGGACTGTTTACAGGGCAGGACAAATGTCTGCACATAACATATAGCGATGACTCTCTGAGGCCACTGAGGATTGCCAAGGAAAGTGTGAGAAAAGGTCGGCCATCTTTAATATCAGTGGTAAACCCTATGTTTCTTTGCTTCTTTGCTTTGTTGTGGATTTCTGAACACCAGCATCTACACCGATGGAGCCTTTCTGCAGTTTACTTAAAGGGTCAGCCTTAACTCTTATTCTTGCTCTTAGACAGGATGTAGTTATTACAGGTGCTTTCTGCAGCAGACATCAGCCCACTCTAAGTGCTGACACCTCCTGGACTGACGTCACATGTACAACATGTTTTGACAATGTGCAGGAGCTATAAATGCTCTGTGAAGAGTGGGGCAGCGTGTCGTGAAATGACATGTCATTAAATCTGAGCTGAAGCATTTCAGTGACTGTTTCCCATTGTTGAGTATAGCCCTTCAAAGTATGGAAATGTCATGTAACGCTATAGGGACTGAGTCATTCTGACGTGTGACTGGAGTGTCACTAATAACAGTAATAATGGCTCGATGCTCCTGCTCTTCCTCTTCTTTCGCTGCAGCAGCCTGCTGGGCAGTGTTTTAGGATCAGAGTAACCTCTGAAAAACCTGAGGGATAAGCAGAGGAACAATGCCACCTACCTCACTTTCTCTCCTCTCCTCTCTCCCTCCCCTCACCCATAGTTCTGTGGTTTCCTTGTGACTGGCATGTGCTTTGACATGAAGAAAAATGTCATTGGAGAGTCTGCTTTTCACCTCTCTGTTTACCATCCTCCTGTAATTAGGACAGTGCACATGAAAGCCATGACAGATATGAAGGGAAAAAAAGCCTCTGAAATGGAAGATTGAGTTTGCCTTCCTCCCCCGTTACCCTTTTGTTTGCCTTCCATTCCTCAAAAGTCAGCGTAATATCCATCTGGCTCTCTCCCACCTCTGCTGCACCTTCTTCCATCTCCCAGCTTAAAAGACAGAGCAAGAAATGATTATCTTTGCCCAGAGATATCGGGGCCCGACTCCAGTGTAAACTCATTTGGAAAGCAGATGCTCATACATCATATTTCACTCACCAGAATACAAAACTGATTACTATGACACCAGCTGAACCATGAGTGGCAAACTTAGTTTGAAGGCTTCTTGCTTTGATGATGAGCCGCCACACTGTAGTGTGTTCCCCTACTTCAAGTGCTCTGCAATGTCCGTCTATCTGTGAGGACAGCACATTACACCGCCACTCACACAACAGAAGTATGAGTTTGTCAATTCAAAAAGTCACTGATAGCAGTGGCTGTTTCCACAAACTCATATAATTCGGACCCCCCCCCCCCCATGCATGCTCCATGAACCATCTCTGGCAGCATCTTAACAAGGTTCTTTTTCATGATATCACATGAAAGTCTCAGCATGAGCAGCAAGCTTTCCTACGACCCTCAGAAGTGCTTATCTCGTTAACGTCCATCCTGATTGGCTGGCCGACGGATGACATCGAGCCACTCAAAAACCTCTTTTCACCTGCAGCAGGGTTAGCTAGCTTATCTGTCCACAGACAGGTCTTACCTAGCTTCGGTTGCCAAGATTGATAACCAGCTAACTTTTTTTAACTTAGTTTGAACTTTTTTACTCTCCTCTCTCCAGCCAACAACAGGATTCATGCTTCAATCCTGGGAAAGTAAAAAAAAACATGTCTGATAGAGGAGATGCAGACTTAAATGTACAGATGCAGTAATTGTGGGAAATGTTATTTCTCTGTCGTGCTTAAAAGGTCCTTAGTGTTGTTTTTATTGAAGCACTAACATGAACAACACGTGATTAAATCAGATGATTGTTAATTGCAATAGTGTACATGTCATAGTTTATTGTAATAATGATAATAATAATGACTTTAATTCCTTAGTTTTGAGTCACCTGGTTGTCTGATCCAAGTCCTCAAGCCTAAACCACCACCTCCTACAGCCTTTCCTAAAGTCTCAAAGTGTACATGGATATATGTGTTTACATTATAACTGTGACACAAGTATCACGACTGGTGGCATCACAACATAAAGAGGATAAATCTGATGCATAACTCACACTGTGCAAAGAAAATGCAGAGTAATGTTTCCATCAGACGTTCCTAAGGCTGAATGTTAAAAGAAAATAAAATCATCTGTTGTTTTTCCATCTCATAGAAATGATGTACAGTATTTAGAAACAAGACGAGGCAGAGCCGCAACTTTGACTCTCGTGTGTGGTGTGATGTGTTTACACTGTACCCCAGCAGGCCTGGGATACTGAGTCAGTGTGAAGTATGGCTTAAGGCTGAGTAGTGACAGCAGAGCACACACGCTAACAGGCACTCATCATCAGTATGTTTGGCATGACAAGGCGGCCGCACACTCACACACTGTTGCTACTACACTGGGATGAGTCTGACACGCTAGATCAAAACTAATAGCATGAGGAAGCCTTTGTACGGCAGCAGCACCATTACTGACTTCATTTAACGCTTTAACATATGAAGTCAAACAAATATAATTTAATAGCTCCAATAAGAGAATTTGATGCAAAAATACAAATGCTGTCACATTGTTGCTGTAAGGGCATAGCTGAGAGCTTTGTCCTCAGTCTGTGAGAGCATGCACGGAGGGGTCTTATTCAACGGGCCACACACAGAAGGTCAGAAACGTGTTGACAAATACGGAGCTGCATGTTAGTCTTCTGAAAAGCATGGAGTGCCGTTCAAGGAGGCTATAGTGTACATATACATACGCTTCAGCTTGACACAGCCTGCATGAAAGATCAAGGCTGTGGTCCACTTTACCAGACCTGATCCAAAGTCAACACTGAAGCAAGAACTCAGTGAAGGTCGTGCTATATTTTCATCCAAAAAACATTTTCCACTCTAGGATGAAAACCTCTTTTTCAAATGCAAACTTGTTGAAGATAAAAGGAAAAAAAAAAAAAAAATACAAATCCAGTCTGTGCTATGACTAGGCCACAGAAAAACCAGGAGCAGCCATGAATGTTGAGACACAAGGGTTTTTACTGTATGCCATTTTCCAACAAGTGCATGCATAGGCTTATTTTTGTTGTGGTGCACTCCTGGTATTTTACTCACCTTGAAAATCACTTTGATGGTCTATGTGGAAAAGTGCAGCATGGAGCAGAGAAGGGAATGAGTATAGACACTGTAACCAGGATGCAATCTGATTTCCTGAACTGGAAGCCTTCTTTGTTCTGGTTCCCACCTGTGGTACAAAGTCAACCTGACTGTAGGGAGTCCAGTTGTAATGGTGGCAAATGACCAGGCTGCAAAAACAAAAAGGAATGTAGGTATCTTACCCCATAATGGGAATCACCATGGCACAGGTATGTACGGTGTCATGGAGTAATCCCACAATAGCAACGGCTCACAATGCCACCTGCTGCTTGGCTGTGGCTGTTAGAGCTGAGGTGATATAACAAACATTTTTAGTGACCACCCACACATGTTTTGCATCATTACTTTGCAGAACCAACGTTGTTAGCTAGAACTAAAAAAAATTCATGTGGCCCTGTACTGTGGTTATGTGGTGGATACTACAAAAACAAGAACAAATTAAACCATTGGCCATTGTTTAGCACATTAGTTACAGACTTCTATACTACTACTACTCAAAGAAGACAAGCTGCAGGGAAGCAGAGGGACACTTCCGATACATTGGGCCTCGCCCATTTTTGCAAATAAACTAAATACATGTATCATCATTAGACTATATAAAAACATGGGTGTTGCCTCTGTGATGTCGCCCATATGTTTCCAAACGGGTCTAAATACTGTAAAAAAAAAAAAAACTTCATCATTTGTAAAAACATCCATTAAACTAAGAGCTGAAGGACAGAAGGAGAAATGTCACATCCAATAGGTATGTTTACTTTGAGCCTAATATTCCAATTATACTTGGCTTAAAAGCCCAAACAAAACAATAATAATAATAAAAAAAATGCTCAATAGATTTGTGTTAATTATTTAAGTGTGTGAGTCATTACTGTGCAGGAGTTGCATTTCCTCTTTAGCATGCGAATAAATATCTAATCATCATTATCATGATGTTTCTGAGTAACCACTTTCTTCCCAAGATACATTTCTTCACTAATTGCAACGTCTTCCAGGATGACAACACTTTTATCTACAAGGCGGAAGTGCAGTGAACTGAACAGCATGATAATGATGTGGAAAATATACCAATTTATTCTCTATAACCAGGCACCCAGGCTGGGCACTGGAGGAGATTACTCACTGGGGTTTTTTTTTTTTTTAAAGACTCAATTCATACTGTCAATGACAAGCAGTGCTACACTAAGAGTGTCCAGTTCAGGTAGAGTGCCTGATTCCTTGGCTGTGTGTGATAGAGGAGGGGGTTTGTTGCATTGGAAGAGTGAGTCATTCTCTTTGACTAATACCAAGACCACTGTCTTAAATTTACTAACAGATGCACAGATTAAACACCAGAATTTACTCAGCTGTGTGAATCTGCTTTTGCACATAGAGGACGTGTGTGTTCACAAACACACATTTGTCTCTTGAATCGACAGTCACCTCCAGCAGATGTTAGGAGACGTTTACACAGGCTGTAAAGTTTTAATAGACTGGAAATCCACCTCATCAGACGAGCGCTCTCTCCAAAATATCAGAGAAGATCGTTGTGTTTTTGTTTTTTTTTGGGGGGGAGGGGTAGTAGTAACCACTGTGCCTCTTATTAATTAAGGCACGTTGACTTGCATTATTAAACATTGTACTTTAGCCTTTAAAAGAACTAGTTTAGAAAACTTTGCCCAGGTCTTTGTTCAGCCGTCCTTGTCTATTTCTGTCTTTCAGTCTCTGTTAAGGGGAATTAAGGGGGAATCAGGTGCTCTGGTGGTGCCTTTGTAGTCGTGGGCTACCTTCTCTTCAACTTCACAACCAAAGCTCCACTTCACCCCTGCGTGCCCCCCCGGTCCTTTTACCTGAAGTTGGCTGCTAATCTGCTCTGAACAATTTACCAAAAGCAAACCATTGTGTGAACCATTCATTTAATCTACTTGATGTGAATGTGAAGGTCACAATTCACCTCATCGGAGATTGTGGGTGTTGAAGATGTTTGTGTTGTGTGTGTGCAGTAAATTCCTCTTGAAGAGCTGAAGGTCTCTGTAAGACCAGACAGAGAGTTGGTAGCAAACATAAAGCATGATAAAGAGATGGAGAGAGAGAAAGCGAGAGGGAGTTTTAAATGCTGCGGCCCCCTCACCCAAACATTTTAAAAAGCACTTTGTTGGTAAGATTGAGTGTGTATATCATACTTTTGGTGAAGGGCACAGGCCAAACCATAGTTTGTGTGATGGAAAAGATGAATAAAAAGAGGACTGAGACCTAAATATAAAGGAAAGACTTGAGTGATTGAAAGGACAGAGAGACCTGCAAAGAACTGGCAGTAAAATGATACAGGAACTATTAAACCTAGTGTCCCTTAAAAGTGTTGTGAACCAGCTGGAGAGAAATGAATCTGAAAGGTTACACAAACACTGACAGATGGTTAGACCATGATATGATGGAATTGGTATTAGGAAAGGTAATGCCCCCCACCCACCCACCCACCCATGCTGGAGTCCACAGGCGAATCATTTAAGTGATAGTCACTTATCTAATCTGTACTGTATATTTTTCATGCATGGCTAACGGCTATTAAACAGAGCTGGCCCCGTCACAACAGTCTCCTCTAGTGATGTTTTGAATAAGCTCTGCACTTTCTAACTTTAACTGCACCCCCCAAGGTCACTCGCCAAGGACCTCTCCTGTCAGTCGCAGATCTGTTGGGGGGAGAAAAAAAAATTGTGGATAGAAAGTTGTTATGAATAAGAAATGATAAATTCATGAAAGATTTAGCCCTGTCTATACCGAGATTTGGGTTCTGACTTTGTGTCACTTGCGATGTACCATGGCCTCGGTGATGGCTTCAGGTTGGTGGCTGACTCGCTGCGACTTCTTTTTGCGCTGTAAGCAAATGTCGTGGTACATCAGTGGGCAAGCAGGACAAGCTGACGAGGTGAACGTGTGTCTCTTGACTCATGGCTGAAAGGAAGCTTGTGTCGTGGAAAGTATGACATCAGTGGACTGACTGACTGACTGACTCACTGACTCACTGACTGTGCATTTGACATTTTTGGGGAGTTCAATTGCAACTAATGAAGATTTGATAAACACTAACATTAATCTAGTGGAAGAATGTAGTCCTCTGATCAAGCCCTCTGTCAGTGTCAGTGAGTGCAGAGCTGTCAGGTGAAGGAAGGAGTGTGAAGCAGGTCAAGGTTAATTCATACTTCTCTAGAAAAGGTTTTAAAGTAAAACCTCACAGCTACAATCACGGTGCACCTATATATGTTTTTCTTTTTCTTTGTTTGTTTCTGGGACTAATTATCCAACACAACTGTAACCTCTTGTCCCACTCCTGTTGTTATTTCAGAATACACCTCGAGTTGTTATAATAATGTAGTAATAATAAATCTATATAAGTGGCTTTGGAAATAGCAACTACGTCGTGTACATTTCTGATACAGTTAAGATCAATACTTCTAATCAAATACCAAATACTGTTATTTGCTTTATTCTGTTTGCATGAGAATAACATGCATTATTCATGATTCACTATGATGGAGCTGTGTAACACTGAAACATGTTTGTACAAAGTATTAACAGGACAAGAGTTGTACAGTATTGAGCAATGGACAGATATTATTTCTTAATTAAACCAGATTTTTTTTCCCTGTAATATTTCCATTAATGTTGTAATTGTATTTTTGACAGTTAACATCACAGTGCACACCTACATGATGTGGTGCTCCTAACACCTTCCCAAGCCTTCACCTTCTAAGCAGGTGTTTATTTTCTTTAATTATAATCACGCGGAAATGAAGTGAATAGAATTGAATAAACAAAGCCTTGAGCCAAAGCGTGGATTCTATTTACAGTGGATAATTGGTATGGGTATGTCTAGACTCTAGCCTATTAGACACAGCTTAGCCGACCACGCCGCCGCTGATACCAATGCTCTTATTAATCTGAGCAAATAATGAAACACAGAATGGAGAAAATGCACCTGAGGCAAATCTGTGGATTCTCTCGGAGAATAATAAGCAAAAAAAACAAAAAAACAAAGATGACAAGCGCATTGCAGTGATGCATCAAGGAAGGCGCAAGGGTCACGCACTGATATCCGTCACATCTGTTAAAAGATTTATGGATCCTCATCTTTCTCTCTTTCTCTGCTCCGTCTCTGTTTGTGAGAAGGACATCACAGAGCATGACATACATACACAAGTGTTTGTGTCAGAGAAGCTTTGTGATTGGGCATATCTGTCCTGTTTACACCCACTTCTGCCTGTTATCTTACCGTGCGTTCCCCATAGTTTTTTCTCGTTGTTGTTATTGTTATGGTGTAACAAGGCAACAACAACAACAAAAAATCTGTTGAGTGCAACGATGCTGAAAACTCTCCACTGAAGAACTGCACAAGCTGCTGTCATGTGAAATCCTCAGCCCTGTTGATATGTTGGCAATAGAAATATTGATGCATTTGCACCCACGTAGAAAACCTGTGTAAATAAATACAGAGCAAAACAGAGCCAACTGACTGTCTCAGTGGAGCTATATATGCCACAATTGCCAGTTCCTCTGTTGCAGTCACCTGGCTTTTTGTATCACCCCACCCTGACCCCAGCACCAACACCAACACCCATTTGTCAGACTGTAAGTTTGAAGTCTTTCATTTAAATCACTTGATTTATCCGTGTTGCCTGCTCTGTGGCTGCAGCTACAGTAGGTCCTCTTGCCTTGTCAGTATGCTTTGATTTTTTCTCCCTCTGGATCTTCTAATTGATCACTTATGGAGCCCCCTCTGCAAACAGCAGTTTTCTGATCATAGCTGTACCAACTGCTACCAGGTATGGGGATATCGTGAGATTGTCGGTTTCTTGTCTGTCAAAGATCAAAATAACAAGACCAGAAGCTTGATGGCTGAGGTGTTGTTCGGCCAAACTGGGAATCCAAACTTTTTGTTTCACTTCCCCCAAGCGTCCATGGAGGAAGGTGGGGCTGAAAAGCTGCTTGTTACCCCAAAGGGGCGGGTATACTGTTGACAGTCTCTCCTGGAATATGTGCACAGTGTTGACCTCGGTTGTTGACATGAGAAGTGGCAGAAAAGTAGTTGTGTAACAAATGAAAACAGAGCAGAGAGAGAAGTTCAGTCCCTGGCTCCGCTCTCGCTTCCACACAGCTGAACAATCGCTGCATAGTGGTTGTGAATGTCAGACTCGGCTCTCCTAATGTGATGTCAGAGAGGTGGGTGTTTGTAGCCGTTTGACCTTCTGCCAAGCCGTTCTGATGGAACACACTGGCCTATTAAGGAGTGGGTTCAAGGTTAGCTAACTGCAGCTGATACAATCTTCAGCTGTGATTTCAAAGGGCCAAGCTGGTTGTTACCAGCCAGAATCTTGACAACTACACTGTGTGCTGTGCTGGAGAGTTTTGCTCAATTGTCTATCACATCATTTAAAGGCCCCCGTGTGATTATGTGGAGGTCCATGTTTATTTATTTTTTATTATTATAAAGCAGGACTATGAAAGCGAAACCAGTCCAGAGAGAAATGTTCATAACTTTCATTCTGTAACTGAGCCTCAAAACAAACCATCAAGACTTCTGTAACTTTGTGATGTCACAATAAAATAGTCACCACTCTCAGCTCTTAAAGCCCCGCCCCCCTTGTGCTACCATCCAACACTGAAGGTTTTTTTTAAATCTGCCTAATTTTCTAATTGATCACTCAGAAAACAGGCAGCCGATCAAAGTAGAGGTTCAGACCCTTCTTTCTTCTGATTGGCTTCTGACATGATTTTTGATAAAACCACAAATTATTATGGACATCGACACTTCTAATAAAAGTGCAAAATGTGTGAGTGATACACTAACAAATACACAGTGTTACACTTTGTTTGCTGCAGGAAACTCTGTGCTTGTAGTTTAAAGTTGGCCTCATTTAACCTCTTGCATGTTGTCCTCCTCTTCTTCAAATTGCTCACTGAGAGTAGTTTTGTGATTCCAACTTTTTTATATTTTTTCCACCCCATGTCAAAACCTTTCCACCAGCTTCTCTGCTGAAGGTGAGAAGTGTGTGAAAGCTTGAAGGCTGTCACAGCCTCAGCCTGGACCTCCCAGAGGGCAAATCCCAGTGCTGGGTGATGTGGCTTCACTGCCATCATGGTGAGTGTGGGAGTCCGCTTATTGACCCTGCATTTCTCAGTGGGTTTTAACATGTTAGGTTTGAATGCTATGGCTTAATGTCTTGCCTGCCAGCAGACGGGCTGAGTAAACATTTGCCTGCAGGAAAGATTTATAATGGATCAGTTCTGAAACAGCCATAATTAGCTGTAGATAGACTGATAGAAGAGAGAAAATTTATGAAGTTTACTTTTCTGTTACAGCTTTTCTCATTGGTACAGAGTGAAATATTTAAACTACACACATACACCGATGTGTACAGGATGAAATATGAAAGAACCCTGGATATGTTCTGTATGATTTGCACAGTGTCTTCTATAATGACAATCTGTTAACTTAGCATGGACGGGATGCTTCAGAGCTGCCCAGGCCTATAGGAAATCAGTCCTGTGATATCCTGTATACTCTTTCCCCCCTATAAACCGACAGGTTTTGCTTTGCCTCTGAGGGTCCAGTGACATAAGCAGTCACTTGGGGGGGATGAGGAAGCTGTTTTTAATGATCCCCAGAGACGACCGGTATATTTACCATAATCGCAAGCCTGAGGGAGCATCAACTTCTAATCACCTCCATCTTCCCTCCCCACTGCAGATAGAGATCAGTGCTCATTATAAACCTCATAAAGCACCAGGCTTTAAGATGATTGTCTCTCCCTCTCTGTACAGAGTGGCTTATACATACACTCAGAAACAGTACTTTGTCCCTTTTATATGTCATTTGTTTCCAGAGACATGATGTGATGTTAATGATAATGGGAAAAAAACCTTTTATATGATTCCACTTTGCATTTTCAAAATATCGTTGTCAAATTGAATGTAACTTAATGAGCAAATGAAAACCTTTTCTGCAGTGTCTGTCTGTGGCCTTGTGCTGCAAAGAAGATGCTGCATCGTGTCGAGGGTTTTGAAAGCTCTTGCTTTATTTTCACTGCCACAACAACAGTTCCTTCCTGCTGTGCATTACTGATGAAACTGGCGCAGAGGTGCATTGAACATTTTGGTGGGTGTTGTGGTGAAAACTGTCTTAACAAGCAAATGTCAAGTTGTGCTACAGAGAGAGTGTGCAGTGCGCAGTTGAGGCCTTTTGCAGAATAACTATGGGATGGTTCAGGGCTCACCTGAACCAGCCAGACCTATAAGCTTTATCTATGAAGACAGTTTGAAGCCCTAATCTTCATGTGGCAGAGGTCTCTGTGAGCTGGGTCCACATGGGAGGAGCCTGTAGCTCCCTCTCGACTCTTAGAAACTCTAGGAACCAGAGGCAGACCTGCATTGAGAGAGATGGTGTTCTGTTGGGCATAATGGGGAACTCTAAGCTCTTTAAGATACAGCGGTGCCTGGCTATTAATGGCTTTGTAGATGACGAGGCGAGTTTTAAATTCTATTCTGGTTTTTATAGTGAGTCACTGCAGCTACCACAGGAGAGATGTGATCTGTTATCCGAGCTCCTGTGAGTACTCAGGTAGCAGCCATTTGAATCAGCTGGAGGCTTTTTACTGAGTTATTGGGACACACTGGTAAAAAAAGGAATTACAGTAGACCAGACAAGTGGTAACAAATGCACAGACTTGATGCTCAGCATAACTTTTCAGGCAGGATGTTCCTAATCTTAAAGGTGGAAGGAGGCTGTCATATAGTGACTTAGTGTTGTGTGTGAAGTAAAGGAGACCAAGGTTTCTTACTGTGGCACTGGAGGCAAACATAATGCCATTCATTCAGAGTAACTGTATTGTGACACAGTGTGTTTCTGAGCTGTTTTGAGTTACACAATAAGTTGGTAGTAATGTGGTTTTGTGTAACTCCCTTGCTTTGTATGTGTAATTGGTTGTGAGAGGTTAGTTAGAAATGTTGTTACTGATGATTTCTCTCTCTCCCCTCTCTCCTGCTCCCTCTGCCCGGTGTCTCGTACATTTAGTTATTCCTCTGCTTCCCTTAGTAATAATTACACATGTAATGAAAGTAATTTACTTTGAGTCTCACCTTCCGTGCAGTTCCCAAGCAGCAAAGAAACCAGAGTGGCTCAGTAGACAGCAGCACTGAGAAGTAATAGAAGTGCCATCAGTCACGCAATTATATATTGCATATTATATATTACAGCTCTGCCATGTCTTAGTGTCTTTAAGACAGACATTTGATTTAGATTAATCTGATGTGTCTTAATAGATAAATACAACATGGTGTCATCTGCATAGCAATGGAAATGTATAGGTGCCTCCTGGTGATATTGCATAAATGAAAGTGGTCCAAGCACAGAACCTTGTGGAACTCCATGACTAACGTGTTGTTTGGTTTGTTTGGAGATTGTGTACTATGGCGACTGATATATGGAGCAGTTATGCTAATGTTTATCATGTGAATATTGACTGGCTGACTGTGTCAATCTCATTCATTCATTCATTCATTCATTCTTTCATTCATTCTTCATTGTTGTACGATTTGTTTTTTGTTATTTGCTGGTGATTTCATGCTCCTGTGGAGATTGGGATGATTTGTCTGACAGTTTCTTTCTGCAGTGCACACACCTGAAAATTCACGTCATTGATTTAAGGGAACTGGAGATAAAATAAAATGCATATGGGCACTGTCATAAAAAAAACATACTGAACTGTACTGAAGTGGATTTTTTGCAAGTGGTCCATTTTTGAGTTTTGGAAGTAGACAATTTTGAAATGCTCATCTTTCATTTTTTTCCCCATCTGCATTTTAAAGGTTTTGCATTCAGCTGTTCACTTCCACTTGTGGCATGATTCATTCATCACTACTCTGAAGCCGCCATTATGTCATTTCCATCTGCCTTACAGCAGTGAATGATTACTAGTCATTTCTCTGTCTGCTCTAATAGACCGCAGGTCACTGGGCTGTTGTGTTGGTTTGCCACTGGAACATAATTTGGGACTGGGCTCACTGGCTAATCACTATTAAATTTCCCAGTGGAAAAGACCAGTTCTGAATAATTACATATTTATCTATTATTGTCTCACGCGTCATTTCTATCAGCCAGACATTTAAAGAGATCCAGACTTCCTTTATTGTATAGCATGATGTAAGCATATATGGTCTGTTCGTTTCAACAGGTGACAGAGTTTGAGAGGATGTAGTGGAATATTACCAGTCCAGGTCCAGTCATCACAACATGATGTGGCTGAATTAAGTTTCTTCAGAGAATAGTAATTGGGTTATACTTAGGTTTGTACAAGGAGGAGAACATATCACTTCCTGAGGGTAAAATTGTTGGTCCACCATATTGGCAGATCAAGCGAATTAATCCCTTCTTTATTCTTAATCCCTTTCCTTATCATAAGATTATGAAAATCCAGATCCCTCCCTCCTCTCAGATGTTAAATTGCACCCATGATATAACTCCTGGCTTAAAGAGAAAAAGAGGACGGGGGAGAGGAGGGGGGAAAAAACAAAACAACAACAACAACCCAGGCCTTCAGCTCTCGCAGATCGTGGCTCAAGTGCTCTTTGTTTTGAATCGTCCTTCAGTAATTTCTGATTCCTTCACTCAGAGAGCCTGGTTCACTGCGCCATGAATAATGTCAGGGGGCAGCCTGGCTTTGGTATTCAGTAGTTGACAATCTGCTTAAACAGAGGCAAATTGGGAAAAATGGCTTTCAAATGCACTTTCATTCCCATGTAGCGGGGAGAGGTTGAGGCAGGGTGATTTACTCAGTAGAGGGCGTTTTGCACTGACACTGCATCAGCCTTTCTCACCCCAGCCTGCTTTTATGTGTAAGTGTGTGTGTGTGCATCAAACATAAAAGAAGTAATTTTTAGTCATTGCAAGTCCAGTCAGACATTGAAAATACACTTTTTTTTTTTTTTTTACACTCACAGACTTGTTGTGTTGTCATGTCAGATTTAGGTGTATGTGAAGCCTTCGAGCCTTCACAGGTGTTGTCTTTACATTGTCATTTCAGTCATGATGGATATTAATCCTGCTGTTAATGCTAATACAGTACACAGCAATTACAAAATGGTCGGCTGCAGCTACTGTATTGCAGTGTATATATATATATATATATAAATGTGAATGTAAATCTAAATTGATATTGTTTGTTATCGTAAGAAAATAATACTCAGTTAATTCCTCACCCCCTTTCTCCATCACTTCCCTTTCCTTCGCCTGGCAAACTTTAACACTATAAGAACCCACAATCAGAAAACCTTTGGCAGTTTCCTTTGACACTTGTTGATTGTCATGACTAATCAGCTGTGCGGTCTGGAAGGTGGATTGACATGTTGCATTTGTTGTGGCCTTAGACTCTGGTGTTAGCTGTCACTCAGGGTTGTTGGACATGACAAAGTTAAAAAGTAACAGCTGTAAACAGATGCACACAGCATTAAATTTCTGTCTGATAAGCTGAATATAATGAAAGCTTGTTTATTTCCCTCCTGTATTAAATTGCTAATTCAAACCAATGAAACAGGAACACACTGCACTTTGTTGGCGATAATGTCGGAGTCCCTGTTGTGTTCTAACAATCCGTGATAGGGCGCAGCATAAAGCTGCACACTCCTGTCTGTGCGCCTTACTTTCAGTACAGAAAGGAAATGCTGCTAACGAGCTCCTTTTGGGATCCTGAAGGGCAAATGTAGATGCTAAATTTACATTTCTGCATAACATGACATGTACACGTGTAAGATCATTTCTGCGGTAGGCCAGACAAAAGAGACAAACACCAGCAGCGGGTGTCACTTCCAGTCGTTTCTGTTATGAAGAGATGCAAAAGTGAAAAAAGGAGATTATTATTCGAGAGACTGGAAAATCATATGCACCGGCTTCAGACTGAGCTGAAACTGGATCCTGATTAAAAATAAAAAAGGAAAGAGAAAAAAAAAGCACTTGTCACCACCAGCACCTTTTACTGCCGACATCCTGTTGGCACTTCACTGACAAGAAAAACAGGCTGTATGTCAAATTGTATGAGCACATCCTCCGCCACCTTTTGTCTTGGGTTAAATCGGACATTAATTAAGTGTTTGACTCTTTTCAGAGGGCAAGCAAGAGAAAGCTGCAGTACCTGCCATTGGTGGCATGGGGCAGCTCTATGAAAATACTGCATCATTAGCACATTATTAGTGTTTCTAAATGTCACGCAGCCGCGGAGGGGAAAATGAACCACTGGGAAACAGCCTTCATGCACAAGCCAAGCTCTTATTTTTGTGTGTGGCTCAGGTTTGACCCCTCAGAAAGTCACACCGGAGATCATTATTAACCTTGGGCAGGAAGTAGAGTCTGTGTGTTTCTGGGTGCACATGTACTCATACGTCTGTGTTTTGCCCAACTTGTGTATTCACAATGAGGCTGGGAAAGAGGGCGAGCAGGGAAATAAAAAGAAATGGAGCGTACTCATAAATCAAGTTGAGGTCCAGGCAGTCGCTCCTGCAACGGCAATTTTTCCCCCCCTCTCCATGTTTCCTGACATTTGACGCTTTCTTCTATCTCCCATCTCCTGCTCTTTTAATCTCATCAACCTCAACAAGTACAGCAGGGGGAGGGCAAGGGAGGTATGGGGGGGGGGGCAACGGGGCTCGGAGGCACGCTGTCCGCTGTGTCAGATGAGGTCTGTCGATATCGCTCATCAAACAGGAGCTGATCAAAGGCCTGCCTGTGCCCATGCAGGCAGAAGGATTAAGCCACATCATGCACAACCTCCTTGACAAAAAAAAAAGCCTCTACACCCGAATAAAGAGATTAAGTCAAGAGTAAAATCTAATTCAAGGGGAATTGTTAAAAGGGGGCCTCTGCGTCACGCTCCACACCTGACAGGGTCTGTGTGTCTGAGTGTGACGCGTTTGTGAGCTTTGTTGAACGTTAATCGTAGCGAGCCGGTGTTTTCTCAAATGAGTCGTTTGTTTTCAGCCATTGAAGTGATTCAACAGTGTGTCGCCATGAGGCTTGTTGCTGCCTGCACAGCACACACTCTGACAAGAGTTCCCCTCACACACTGCGCAATGTCCGATTTCACATACTGCACACACATGCTGTAGCTCTTTATAATGGCAACACTCATCTCTCCATACAACATTATCAACACAGCAGCAGTCAGTGTGGCCTGAAGTGGCTTTTTCGTGTTTTTTTTTTTTTTTTTTGCTTTGACGTAAAATATTCCCAATAACATTCAACATGGATTGTTTTCTCACACGACAAAACAGGGACAATGTGGTGTCACACCGTTGTCTCTCCAATACCAGCACGGTGCCACCTTTCCTCCCACCTCTGTCTCTCTCTGCTTTCTCCAGTTTGCAATCAGATGACAAATCTGCGGAGGACAGTCAGGACGGATCAGGCTTCAATAAGATTCTTTCTCAGGTGGACAGAAGAGACGGCAGCTGCTGCTCTTTATCTGTAGACAGACTCGGACTGGATTTAGACGAGTTTCATGATGTGCACTTGGAGTTTCTCTTAAAAAAAAAAAAAAAAAAAAAAAAAACAGCCGTCAAAGATCACTGCAGCATTTCTGATTGTTTTCTGTGACACATACTATAAGTTTGAACCAGTGATGCTGTAAAGAAGAGACAGTAGGGATTTCTATAATGCTTATTGATATCAATACCTAAGTTTCTTTTTTTGGTATTGATTAGAATCTGAGTATCTTTATGAGTCATGTGACATGGTTTTCTTCATGGGAGATGGATGATGTCAGCAACCAGGAATAGGTTACTGACATCAGGATACAAAACATTGGCACAAAACTCATGCACTGATGTTCTTTGATTGATCGATTGATATATTTTAAAGGAAGGAAACTGCACTTTTTTGCAAAACGTAGTATCACCATGTGATGTGTCTCCTGCATCAACAAGGTCAAAAGACATGGAAGTTGTTTGTAGTCGTCCTTGGAGCCTGTCCGTTAATGGAAGGCTGCGGCTCTCTGAGTGCCAGTCAAAACATTATCATTACAGGGCCAATCAACAGGTGGGATTAGTGCAGCTTTGATCTGACGACTGGGCTTTGCCTCCTCTGATCCACACTTCACAAAAGCATTTACAGGCTTTGAATAGCTAATCATGTTCCTGTACAATATCACCCTAACGTTGTAGCACTGTGCCTCTCAAGGAGCAGCTTAATTGCAACATGCGAGTAGCTTCGAGAATCCCACAAGACCTGCCCAGTGTACTGGAGACGGCTCGCGAGGTTGACGTGACTTGAAGTGTGTTGTTGTTGTTGTGCATTATGTGTATTATTGTTTATTAGTGCCACAGACAAACAACCCACAGTCCAGCCCCAGTTGTTGGTAAATCTTAAATCTATGTTGTAATAATCTGTACACATCATAACCAGAAATCAGTGATATCACAGATTAACGTACTAGTTATCTGTGTTATAGTGCAGGCTTAGTGCAGCACACATCTGAAAAATGATAAGTGGAGAATGAGAAGGGCCACGGAGAGTCAGTGCTGATTGGACGGGACGTGGCTTTGAAGCTGTTCCCTGTCTGACGTAAAACCAGAGCACATAAGAGTCAAGATCATGCTCATTTCAGCAGATTAATGAAGAACAGATGTCCTTAATTTGCCTTTTATTCAGCGATACAATGCTTACAGTCACATTTGTTCAATATACTAACTGAATAAGAAAGCTGGTGGAAACATTACAGCCCACAGGTCAGAGGCTCTGCTTTTATTATCTGTCATTAATTATGCCGGTTTCCCAGTAGCACCCAGAGATCCCAGAGTTTCAAACCCAGCTCACTCGACACTGTTTTAAAGTTTAGTTCTGCTTTTAAACATCAAGGTGTTACTTTCAAGAGTAGGATGAAAGGTCAGCTTTTCCCTCTGCACACAGCTCGTGAATAAGCGTCTAACTTTTTTAGTATCATGTTACAACTAAATATGGCTAAAATCACAGCACGGCTATTGTCTTTGACTTTTACTTGTTTAATTTTTAAAATCAAATCAATTTTTTTCCAGTGCAGAACAGCGGCTTGGAAACAGCTGGTTAACACGTCATCTTAATGGGCCCTCGTCTCAGTCACCGGTTCAACCAGAAAGAGAAAACCATGTAAATGAGATCAGAGTCAGTGGGAGTTCAGCTCTATTAAAACATGGTCTGTGCTCACATATACAGCAGATAAAGACTGAAAACAGCTGACACAGGCAGAATGCAAATAACCTTTGACGTGGTCATTTACAAGGTTTCTACTTTGTCTTGTTAACTCTTAACTCCCCTCGCCTTCACTTTATTGGTCTTTGTTGTTGCTTATTGTAGAAATGTGAGACAAGTTCAAAACCATAAGAGTTGCAGAAGAACATATGATGGCTACAGGGCAGAAACAGTCGACACAGGAAGTGTGTCATGACTTTTAGAAAAGTGAAATGAAAATCTCATGTGCATGATTGAAGAGAGCAAATCCGCCCAGAACCCATACTGTATTTATTCCTAAAACGCTGGCTCAGATCCTGGCTGTAATTTGTCAAACATTTTGCGCTGAGATGTATTCAGATTCTTCTCGGGGTATCTTTTACAGCAGCACTTTACCATTTTTTTTTTCCCTGATTTTATCTTTTTTCACTCATCTTTCTATTTTAGCCTCGCCATGCAATTACAGCACCCATTAATGTCTCCATTCTCTCCCCTGCCCTCGATAAAACGCCCCAGATCAGTGTCAGATGGGGAGCAGGACTGAAATAGTCTCCCAGTGACATGTGTGTAATATACCAGCCTTGAAGGATGATTCAATATTTATTCACAAATGTTGGAAAGCAGACGACTTAAAGACGAATAATGTTTCCAAAGTCTTCTTTAGTTACACGCAGGCCGATGTTTGCTGCACTTGAAACACTGTATACATATTATTTAGCACGAATCATTAGCATTCAGACAGGTAGGCTATCTGACAGACTGCTTGGATATTTTGTCATTAAAAGTACAAGTGAACGTCCTTTATTTATCCCTCATTAACCACAAATAGCACAGGAATATTTCAGAAATCACAAAAAGATCAAGTGAATCTGTGTTTACTCTCTGCTGTGGCAAAAATATTGTCTTGAAATCCCTTTTCTCTCCGTATCATCATGCTTCATTTATGTGACCTTCAAAGGCGCCTCGGCATAAAGAATGTGTACATGAAGGGATGTTTACCTGAGATGACAGAACACGCTGAGGCGTTTGCACGATATTGCCGTGGTAGAAAACTGAGTGATCATTCTGTTGTGATGTGTGGGGGCGATGACTCACCGGCAGGCAGTTGCCAAAAGAGCTAGAGTCTGTGATAGTGATGCATCGCACCAGTACTTGACACGGGATCTAAAAAAAGGGACTCGCCATCGGTGGCACTGTGTCAAACTCGCGGGGTTACGATCCATTCAGACCTCAGCGACTGGCAGACCTGTGTGTCCTCGACCGAGAGGATTTTGCAAATGCCATCACGCAACACCGAGATAATGTTCTTTCATGTCAAACCCAAGAGAGAGAAGCATGAAAGCGAAAGTCTAAAGGAGGAGACACCTTAAAGATCCATAAATAACTTGAAGAAATAAAGCTTTTAAAACACAGAAGGAGTATTATTTCCTCTTGACAGTACAGAGTGTGAAACAATCAGCTCGCTCAATCCACTGTCCACAGACGCCTCTGTGCATTAAGACAGCGGGCCTACATGAATACCAATCAAGTCTGAACGAGGATAAAAGCACCTCAGGGAGAGGAAGTATCAACCCACCAGCTGCGCTAAGCTCAGAATTCACATGATCGGAGATTATTAGACATAAAGATGACTACAGTCAGAGACATATACCTTGTCTGCATGCACACACTGTACACTTGTTAGTCTGAGCCTGTGCGTCCACTGTACCCGCCTGCTGTTATAAACTGTTTTAATGACGATGACGGAGCGTGCAAAACACCCAGTATCCTCTTTTATTTAGTCTAGTCTGAGGAGAAGGATGTTCCATGAGCTCATGTAGCTTTCGTCAGCCTGTCATAAGACTTTTTTTTTTTTTTGAATGAAGGGGACTCATCATGTAAGTCCAACCTTTTTGAAAGGTGGCTGACACTAACGAGCAGCCATCCATCACTGTAATAAAACCAGCAGGAAGATTATTCCTGTAAGAGTCTGTGCTGCTGGTGAATGACCGCTCATCAGCATGAGGTATAGACGACTCTCAGGTGGCGTTATGGGCTGCGCTGCATTCTCATGGCCATATATCAGTGTGTAGGCGCTTTGATTGAGTCTTTAATTTCAGGACTGTAGATGTGTTTGTGTTGTGTAGATGTAGTTTACTTTGTCTGTTGGGAGATACACTGAGATGTATTTCTTTTTTTTTTTTTTTTTTTTTTTTTTTTACAAATGCAGATCATGTCTCAGATGGAAAACTTTGCTTTTCACTACCTCTAGAATAGGACTGTCAGGCAGACACACTGACCAACACACTCATTGAATTTGCAATTTACATAATGTTAGATCAACACATCTATGCCACACATATCATGATACTATGCTGTATCGATTTTTATTTTACCCCCACCCCAGTGTGTGTATGTATGAGAGATGTAGAACAACTCTGGTGCTGCTCAGAAAACAACAGTGTTTATCTATGTTGCTAAATAAATGGATCAGATATATATATTAAAATTGGACGTTTTACCATTGGAGTCTATGCGGATTGACCCCAGCATATTGAGAGGAGAGAGTTGGCAAACAAACATGTGCTGTTAAAGCTCACTGGGCCGTATTACATAATGTTTTAAAGTAGGCTGCACATGCAGAGGTCCAGACGGTTCAGGTGGCGCCTGATTTCATCTCATGTCGTTTGTGTGACCGATGCTGCAAGGCGTCTGGTTCCAGCGTCAGATCAGAAGGTTAAAAATAACACCTGTGCAACATCTGTCAAGCTTTATCCTGCACTGCGCAAGAAGTCGGGTCAAACATGATCAGAAGTTACCGAGGCGGATATTGAATGTGACACTCAGTGTTTTTGCCTACAGCCTATTTTCCAGTTAATTTACATGGTGTTTTTACATCATGTGTCTCATTTTCTAACATTTATTGGGGTTTTTTTTTTTCAAATTGAAAAAGCAAAAAACAAGTCTTTTGAGCATGTTTTCAGTTCTAAATGAATCTGTTTCTGTTCATATCCCTGCTAGATGTTTGACTAAAATCCTAAATTGGACCAAATTGAAATATAAAGTGGGTGGTGCTGCATTCTCTCTCTAGCTGTGTTTTCATAATCATATATAGAAATAGCAGCTCTAACCTCTGATGAAGTGGGAAGATTTCTATCAGCATTCTTGCCCAGTGCCACGCAAGCATCAGAAAATACAGATAAACAGATGGCCATAATTCATGACAGGACACTTTTTCAAAGGCAGCCTGTTCAAACATTCACAACATACTGTACACGCGCATGCACACACACACACACAGACACACACACACAAGAGTTTCTGTTCTGTCGAGTTTCTGCTCCCCGTGAACGCTCGCAGAGAGGGAGAAACATTTCATCCTCAAAGTCTCTCTCCTCTCTCCATTTCTGTTAAGGAAAACCCAGAGGGATCCTGGGAAAGAGCAGGGGTGGTGCCCTCCGGTGAGGGCTTGGTGCACGCTGCTGCCTGGCTCTAACAATGAAAAGGAGAGCGCTCATAGTCTCTGGTCGCTGATTTTCTCGCCGTGTTGTGGGAACGCCATCTTGTTTCAGCGTCTTTGTTTTGGATAAACAAAAAGCCTGAATGGAAATGAGAGTTTAAGATAAATGGTGGAGCCGAGTTGCCGTGCCTTAGGGAGTGTTTTCAAACGTGAACCCACTGAAATGAATGTCATTTTCACCGCTTTTATTGGAGAACAAACTGTTCCCTGATGAGCCCATTAACGCATGTGTTTTCTCATGTAAAGTTGAACTACATCTTTTTTTTTTTTTGTCTTCTTCCTCTGTTTTGCCGATGATTAATGCCAGCGCTCATTGTTGTCAATACCTTTTTGTTCTGTTGTCTCTGCTGCCTTACTTTTAAAGTTCAGAAACTCTGCTGTGAAGTTGGAGCAGTTTTTCTTATGTTTTTTTTTCTGCAATAAATCCAGTGGGCGAGAAAAAGACTTATTTTTCCTTAATCAATCTGCTTGCTGATCTTCTTGTGCCGGGGCCAGTGAATCCAATCAGAATACAACCCTTAAGCCCCGAGATTTCACCAACAAAAGTTGATGGTCTCTCGGCTTGTAAGCTGCCTATCAGATAATAAGTGGGACTTGAATACCAGCCGGTGTGCCACAATGAGGGTGGTCCCGGTGTTTTCACCTGACGTCCACCGTGTCTTCGCCGGCCCTGTCTCACTGTTCTCTCCAGGGAAATCTCACAAGAGCAGCTGTCCTTATCAATGTGCCGGCTCCCCGCTCACTGCCTGCCTGGGCCGCATTCTCCATGACAGCAGCACTGAGGTAGCCGTAATCTGCCAAGACTTCAACAAAATTAAACCGCCAGCCAGGCCACCGGGGGAGAAGCAGTGGGGAAAGATTTCCTGCTCACCGTGATATGGCAACAGAGGCCGCAGACATTAATATGGCTTTGCATCGGCAAGGAGTGAGCACTGCTAAGCGTACAAATCTGGAGCCCTTAGTTCTTCTCCTGCTGCTTTAAAGGGTCAGTTCAACTAAAATCGACTGCAGCTCAGTTTTTCACATGATGTCATTGATTGGCCTCAGGATAATGAAGCTCTGTGAGATTTTGGTTTGTTGTGCTCAGCAGTGCGTTTAAGAACCGTTTTATTAAAGCTCGTTGCTCTTAGACTAGCACTTTGAGCACCACACACCGTATGTCAGTCAGCTTCTTTACACTGATACACTTACACCCTTCTACAGCAGACATCCTCAGGCATTTGCATGCAGCAGATGAAGACAAAATCATAAAATACATCCTCGCAAAGTTTGACCAGTTAAACTAATTAACAAGCTGCTACGAGTAGTTCCTCAATAAATCTGAATCAATCATATTCAAATGTATTTGACAAGAGACTATTAAGTTAATTAATGAGAATCCAATGATAAGTTTCATGTTAATCTGCCTAAAGGACCTTTCTTAATGAGTATTGTTTCTGATGAATCAGGGACTTTATGACCAACATTTACTCATGTGTTGCCTGTTAAGCTGATAGTCGCTACTTTTACTGAGCATAAACAAACAAATGTTTCACTTGTAAACTCTGGTGCTACATTATTGTTTGCACGTTTACATATATGCAATTCCTTACATTTGGGATTTCAAAACATCATGTCGGGTTAAGTCCTGTGGCTCAGGCGCTGATGTGTTTCATTTTTCATTTGTTTGGAATAAAGAGAAAAGCTGTGCAGTCAGCAGCGGCAGCGAGGCTCTTACTCACCAGAACGTAATCCAGTGTTATTCATTCACTATAAAGGAGTGAGAGAGGTGAAGATTAGCACCCAGCAGGCTACTACATTACCATCAAGTGCAGCACTGTCAAAATATTTGATATGATTTATTACTTCAGACGTTATTCAACTGCAACATTCACAAATTAATTCACCTGCAAAGTAATTGACAACAATATGCATGAACATTTCATTGATAAGCTTGTTGTAAGACAGTTGTAAATAATGGAAATAAAGGAAAATATTCAGGAGATGGGCCACATGAGTGGTGGTGGTGGTGGGGGGGGGGGCTTCTCAACACGGCTGCAAAGGTTCAGAGGTGAATTTCCAAGAAATTCCTCCACCCAATGATACTAGAGAACATAATGTGCACATATACTGGCAATGAATGCAGAGCCATGAGAGGGGACCGGCGCAGTGTGGTGCTGTTGAATAAAACCACGTTGACACACACTATACATGATTCCTCGTTGCTTGAAGAGCTTGTGTCATTTTCAAGCCTTTTTTTTCCGTCTCTGAAGCCTTTTGTTACGCTCTTATGCTGTCGTTAAACCTCCGCACCACGTCGTCAACGTCGTGAGTGGCTGAGGGTAAAATATAGTCAGTCGCTGCATATGAAACCGAATTCTCCTTCTCCTTATTTGAAGTATCTTGGGGAAGCAGTGCAGCTCATTGAGGGCTAAAACAAGCAGAGGGAAGAGAGGCATGAGGATTAGATAAAGTCTGGCACATACTGAGATGATAATAAGCAAGGCAAGAAAGTGAGGGGAAACAGAGGAAAACGGGGAGAGAGAGAGAGAGAGAGAGAGAGAGAGAGAGAGAGAAACAGATGAAAACAGAGAGGGGGTGGTTATAAAATGATTAAGGGGCATGTTATATAGAATTTCATGATTTTAAAAAACACAAACAGGTCTGTCAGATGGCTCTGCCTCACCATCTGTGCTCTGCTGCCAAAATGTACAATGGGGAAAGATTTCTGATGCTCCACTGTTTTAAACTCTGAACATCAACAGCTCTCTGATCCGGCTTCACTGAAATAACAGTTTGGCCTTTGAAACATGCAAACAAACTCGTTTTACAATAACGTTGTACAGTAGATTGTACTGCAAGTTTAAACAGTGATTGTTAGCATGAGAACAGCACAGAGTAAAGGGTTAACAGTCAGTGAACATGCTGTAAATATTCTGCTGGTATTTTTGCTTCATGAAGCCTCTGGCCCCTTCTTGTCCGGAGCCTGTGAGTCTGGACACACCGGCCCAGGGCCAAAGTGCTCCTGGCTCCCTAATGCTGCACTGACACACACACAAAAGGACATTTCTTTTGCAAAACCTGCATGGCATGTAGAGTGCACTTGGTTTGATCACATATACAGGTTACAGTACAGGGGGAGGGGGGAACCTGATATTGCCACACAGTATTATTCAAAACTATTGATTTTGAACTTTTCATAAGAGGAAGGTGCATTATTGTAATATGATGCCTGCTCATCTCTGTGCCATGATGAATGGCCGTGGATAGCTCCTCAATCATTTGAGCTTCTGCTTACTCTGATGTGGGCACGGCCTCAAAGGTAATTATCTGAAAATGTGTTTATTTAAAACTCTGCGTGGAGCATTTTAACATGAATCAATTGTGATTATTGTGATCCATCACTTTAAAAAAGGCTCAGTGAATCAGATTCATTACTCGTTGTATGACATGAGGTCAGCTTTACAACAACAGGATGAGGAGGAGGTTCCAGTTTGGCTAATGAAAAATGTTGAAGATATTTTTTCAGTAAAGGCAGAGAGGACGTCCTCAGAGCTGCATGTGAGGTTTTTAATGAGTGGTTTGGCAACTTGACAAAGTTTTTACAAATGAGGTGCCATTTGATTTGTATCATCCATATGGATGAGGACGTGCGAGCAGGACAGTTGTTGTGCGAACAATGCATTATTTATATATGAACAGAAACTGTGCTCTTAATGGATATAAACAATGTGAATTATATATTGTGTGATATGGCAGGATAAAGTTTTACACACATTTGAAGGTTCTGTTTTAACTTCAGGTCCTGAACTGGGCAGGAAACTGATGAGCTGAACTCTGGAAACCTACACCGGTCTGAAAATCTCCAGGAGGCTTTTTCAGATTCTATCAGTCGTTCATTTTTTCATAGACTTCTCCAGCCACCTTTATATACATCACAGCCTCCTCCCATTATACACAACTGTCGGTTGTATATAATGGGAGCCACCACTTAGTTTCTAGAAACATCACACACTTTGCACAATATGTATACAATACTCCCATTCTGTAAAAGCTCCTATTTTGTTTCCACTGTATCAATAACAGTTGCACATCTTTTATTTAGGCTCAGTTTGTACATGAGCAGTAGAAGGGGAAGAGTGTTACAGGTTATCTTTATGACCTCTACTATAAATCAGAACAAAGGTTTTTTTGTATAACAGACAGATATGAATACAAACATGGTTATTAGTTTTGCACCTCTGGTCAGTTTCATGCTATTCCTCTGATCAACAGTTGGTCACAGTAACAACCCAGAAACAGATGATCCGAAATAAGTGGTGAAGGTCAAGAAGATGACGAGCCCTTCTTTTCTGTACTGTATGTATCGACAGAACAGTTTTCAAACAGGTCTATGACATTTCCTCAGCCGGGCTTTATGAGTGGCCACTCCGCTGAATGTTGAAGCCCTCAGGGCAGCCAGAGCTGCAGCTCAGTCCTTATCTTGCTGGACCTATCCACCGCCTTTGACACGGTGAACCACAGCATCCTGCTATCTTTGTCTGATTAGGGCATCTGAGGCAAAGTGCTTTCTTGGTTTGAGTCTAGTCTCTCTGGACACTCTTTCAGTGTATCTGGGTGAGGATGACCGTCCCGCTCCCATCCCTTCCCATAGGGGCACTAAAAGGATAGGTACTGGGGCCCATTGTCTTTGCAACACGCACCACCTCCTGCTCGTGTGACCTTTAATATTACTGCTAATATCTGCCCAACTCTTGGTCCAGGCCATGGATATCTCCTGTTACCCTTCTGATGGACCTCTGCTCATGCAGCCTTAAACCCTAACAGGTCCAGAATGCACCTGGTCTTCAATCAGCCAAAAATGGCACACATCACACTGATGCTCATTGACCTACACTGGCTACCTGAATCAAATTCAAGTCACTGTTTCCTGCCTGCAGAGTGACAGCTGGGCCTGTACCCATCTGCTTGAATTGATGTTCCTTTTCTTCTACTTCAGTCCTTCAGTGAATTTTGTCTTAAATGCATTGCCATTGCAAGACAATCTGAGTCCAAACTGTTCTTGTTTGTTTTTCCTTGTTGGTGAAACAAGCAACCAAATGCTATCAGGGCAGGGGCCTCCCTCTCTATCTTCAAGAATCTCTTGACTTACTTTGTACTTCTTTACCCGATCTGAACATCAACTGAAACAAAGCTCTGCACCAGCATAATGCAGCTGTAACAGAAGGTGAGAAATCTGTGTCCAATCCATATGAATTATAAGTGGTTTCAATTTCAAACAAATCCAAAGAAACATTTCCACCACTGAGAGGGCCAGTCCCCTGCTCTTAATTTGATCTCTGGTGTGTGTTTTTTCCCACTATATACAAGGTCTGGACCATATTACCACTGTTATTTAATGACCATGCTTTGTATTTTAAGAAAAAAAAAAAATCCTCACCCATTCATCAGCATCGACATAATCAGACTATGAATGTTAAAGGAAAAGGCTCTTGCTCAGCAGTAAGTTACAATGGCTGACATAAAAAGAGAAGGGGAATGGCTCTCCCCATCATATTACATGGGCTGTTCCGATGCTGTTTTACCTTCATAGTCCTCCTGGATGATTACAACGGCAGCACAGTGGGAGATGAAATAAAGCTGTACGGCTGGCTCTATAGCTAGCATCAGATGACTTAATCAGGCCATAAAGAAGGCCTCACTTACAGATGCTGTGTTGCCCCTGTGCTCCGCATTTCATCAGCCCCGGGGAAGGGTGAAATATGCTTCCTCTGAAGGTAATGTGCCCTATCTCTGTCCAAGCGGTGACAAATTTATTGCCCCCTTGACTATTTACAATTCATCCGAGCCGTGATGATCTGGCTTGTGTTATTTAAGCTGCAGAGGTACAGCCATGTTGGTTATACTGCTGTTGTGAGGTGCCAACAAAAGGGCACCGGCAAAGAGGGGAAAAGTAAAAATATATTTGTTTAATGAGTCAGATGAGTTTGCCATCCCCACATGAGCTACCTCAAAGTAAACCAGAAATTGCATTAAACAGCACTTGAATCATAAAAGCAAATGCATTGCAGTCAGTCTATGTTACATATCAAAGCCGTCAAGGTGGGATAATCTCATGTTTCTACCATATTGCCATGGTACTCAAGAGATGAATTCTGCAGAGGCAACACTGCAAAAGCTGTCATACACATCACGTAGCTTCACCTTGAATGATAATCTTGTACATTCTCCTGTGTTATATTTAGGATTAAACGATCAAGAACTGCATAAAACTTACGATCCCTCATGTTGTAACTGATTCAATAGACAAAGTTTCCATAAAACAATGAAAACTAAACCAGACACGGGTGATTTTTATTTTTTATTTTTATTTTTTTCTCACATGCGACAAGAATTTTTCTCAGAAAGCTAATTAGCTACTTATACTTAATGAGCCTAATTAGGCACATTCCGAATCACTATTCACAACAGTATTAAAATATTGATTTACTACTGCATCCGAGATGTATACAACCATAATCAATACAAGCTAATTTGCACTTGCTAAATTATAAATGATCCGTGCCAGAATTAATAGCCAACACATCGCGCACATTAGATTAAACGACGCAAGGCAATTTAAATTTAAGTGTGCACGTTGCCTACTTTTGAATGTGTCCAAATACAGTGCATAAAAAGCTCACGCTCCGTCTTTTCTGACTGAATAATACATTAGCAGTTTTTACATAATATTGACATGAAATCTCCTCTGTGCCTCCACATGCCCACATGCTCCTAATGATAATAATAATAAAACCCCAAAGTGACCGGGCAGCATCATTCGACACATGCACACAGCAGCACTTGTACACACATCACACATCCTGTGTGAATCATCAAATAAATGATCCACCTCAGCCCGTGTGCAGACTCATCACTAAATCTGTTTCATTATGCTGAGCAGCTTCAGTTTGCATGTTAACATGACCCGGCCTGCTGGACCGGCCATACAGAGCAGCTCCAGGTCTCTGAGAGCCGCTCAACGGCTATTTTTTTTTTCCTGTACATTTTAGATGAACACAGTGCAGTGAGATGGAATGATCTCAACACACACCCTCAAACACACACATATAACATAATAACATGGTCTAACCTTATCTACTTGAACTCAATCATACAGGCTCATGCTCTTTACCAGACACTATCCAGACTGTTCTCATTTGTGGCTCCCTGATGGTGGAGCCTCGTACTAAATGCTATTAGAGAAGGGGTCGTCCCTCTTTATATTCAAGAATCTCTTGAAGACTCATCTCTACAAAGAGCACCTCCTCTTGTAACCCCTCTAACAGCCCAACTAGCACTCACTATACACATTCAGCTGTACCTGATCTCCTTGTACTTTGCCTCATTAGTACTTAATTCAAAGCCACTAACTTCAATGAAGCTTTAGTGTTTTCTCTCACTTTAGATAAAATCATCGCTATAAAAGCAAATGAATGTAAAATGCAAGTGTTAAAACCATTAAAATGTTCAATTTAATTCTACATTTCACCCTCACTGCAGGGTAAACCAGATTTTATGACAGATTTCACTCAAATTCACAAAGGTCAGTCTCATGGTGGTGCTACAGGAAAAATGAGGGGATCACTAAATTCATCATTCAGACCCAGTGAACATCTGTGCCGAATTCCATGCCAGTCCATCCCCGAGTTTTTAAGGCATTTCACCAAAAACTAAATGTCAACTTTATGGAAGTGCAGCAAACACCTGCTGAGACAGAACAAAGGGTTCGTAGTGGGGGGAAATCCTGACAAACTCATCAAAGGAGCAAAGCAGGAAAACCTGACTTGTTATTCACAGCTCGGGTCTTTATGGTGACTCTGTGACCTCCCACAGTGGCCAGCTTTAAGTGTTGAAGTCAGAGCTCATAGCAGCTCCCTATGTACTCTGTCCTAATCTGTTCCCCTCAGGCTGATTGAACTGTTCATGAGATCTGTTTAATCAAGGGAAAACCTGGTCCTGGAACAAAATGGGCTGAAGACACCAGACACCAACCTTTATCATGTAGATCAGACCTGCAGAGTCTGAGGGGACTGTTTAACTTGGCTCTTTAAGTCTTTCTCTCTGAAAACTGTCATCAGATCAGTGTTTGCTCGCCAGTTTCCCGTATCTCCAAAGCTGTCTTGTCTCAAATCCCTTATTCTGACAGTGTAACAGGATGCCAGCTGGACATCGGCCTCGGGTCATACCGCTGTACTCGAATGTGAGAAGGTTGCAGTGTTTGCACAACCAGAGGCCATAATAATCTGTTTCTACTGGACAACATATGAGCGATGATGGTCAAGTTGTCAGGAATAAAGAAGTCTGTCTCACTACTCCAGCTGGTAACTCGACACCAACCCAGCTGATGGGGCAAACAATGGTTTAAGTCCTTTGTCAGTCCATCTTCCAGGCCTCTGAATGTCATTTTGAAGATAGTGTTTGATCACGCATCATGTAGTCTGGTCTTTTGGATTCTGACTCCCTCCAGCCTTTAACAGAATGTCCCATTGTTCCTCCTGACATCGACACTTCAGGACTGAGGCCTCTGCTGTGATTGTGTTTTACTCGTTGTGCTACAGAATCATTGCCACTTATCAGGGCAGCCAAAGAAGGATCAGCACTCCAATTTGTGCAGCTAATAGCAGCCACGTTCAGACTATTGAGGATCCAAAAAGACTGAGAGCATAAAGAGCACAATGAAACAAGAAGAACATCTGAATTAGGGATTGGGTTCAACTGCATTTACACTGAACATCAAGTCAAAACCTGTTTGAATCTCTCGCTGAAAAAGCAGTTTGTCTGATGAAATGAAGACTATGAAACAATAACCACACAAACATGACTCTGTGTTGAAGCTGCACATGTAAAACCAACACAGCAGTGGCAGGCTAAGGAGGCTGAGTCCTCGTCCTCCTCCAGCATCAGAAACAGCAGCATAAATGAATTTAATCTTGCCGATAAATATTGAAATAAAAGACTTTGTCACGAGTTCCCTCCAGCAAACGTTTCCCAGTTGTTTCATTAACTTTGGAACATTTAAGCCACTCCACCGGGTTGGGTGTTCACAACAGCATGACTGGTTTGTATACCTCAACAGTTTTCCTTTAAAGAAAGAGTAAATGTAGAGGATTTGAACAACAGTATTGTTTTCTGCATATCTTAACACATCAGGATATATTGTGCGTTTGGAAGCAGACTCGAACTATGTGTTTTGATTTGATGGCCTGTGTTTGTCATGATGTCTTTGGACAGCCTGTGGGGACCAGAGCTTAAGCTTCTTGCATCACTTTTGGGATATGTGAAAGTGGGAAAAGCAGCAGCAGCCACAGCACCTGGGGTGGAGCTGAGAGTGAATGAGTGAGAACCTGCTCGTATGAAATATCTTCACACGTTGTCCATATGTGGCCAAAGAGAGGCTGCTATAAACGACACACACCAATACGGTAAAGGACAGATGACAGTCATTCACGTGCTACATTTCTGTCTGTCTCAAACAAACACACAACACACTAGATAAATGATTCCCGTGAGCAGAGAACAAGGTGTAGATGCAGTCGTTTCCTGTCAGCAGCATGACTCACTCTGGGCCATGAAATCTGTCAAGAAAAAGAGAACATGGAAATTGTCTCTCAGTGGTCGGTTGCAATTGTTGTGATGGAAGCCAGCAAGATCCATGTGGATTTTGGCAAACACACACACACACACACACACACAGACGTACTATGCTTTGGTAGTAGAAAGCTAAATGAAAGCTGAATTTTCAGAATATGCAACTTTAAACTATAACACCCAAAATGCTTTGCAAACACATGCCATTTCCACCCACTCACTCCTATGGACATCACACTGTGATGACCACAGGGGTCTTCTTGGGGGGGTTGGGAGCTTTTGCTGACTTGTGGCCTGTGTGCCAGGGTTCACAGTATAAGTCCAGACTGTTATCTGGCACACCTCATTTGGGGTTTTGTTATGTCTTAGTGTTTCAGTTTCAGTTCCCACCTAGAAACTGAGGCTAAGCTGGATCCTGGAAACTCGTTTTGTTTTCCAAACTTGTAGCATCTTTGTGATTTTGCGTTTGTTTTCTTAAAATGCACTGGATTGAGCTCTTAGGGCCACCGTACTTATGATTAATTTTACTCTTTACATCGCTTTGACTCACATAACTCATCCATGTACACAACATGGTATTGATTTTACTGATTTCCACTGCCCACACTCATTCGATATCATTTCCTAAAGTGGCTTCATTTGATGAAATGAAAAATAATCTGCATTATTCTTAACAATCATGTTTCTCCCTGTTGTTGTAGTTGCAGCATTTTGTGTTCAGTATCTCTCTTTGGAGGAAATTTCAACATTTTTAACATGAAAAGTCAAATAACATGTTTTGGTTGGAATCAGCTGGTCAGTGGCATCTGAACGCACAGTGCTGTGTAAGGTCGGTTTAATAAATCACCTCCACACCCATTATATCACATTACCCAATTAGTTTTATTATAGTATAAGGCAAAGTGGATCTCATTAAAATCTGATCAGTCTACCCATTGTCAAAATTACCAATATTAACATTTGAGAGATTGACTCTATGGGGTGCATGAATGGCACTTAGAGAAGTTCTCATCCACCACCTCCGAGGCCTGGAGTTCGTAATTTGTCATGTTTGTGGGTGGGATTGTGTTTTGCCCAGTGGGGTCAGAGCTGGGGGCCAGCGTGCACCTGTCATGTGTCAATGAAGAGCAGCTCTCAGCACCTTTGTGTTGTTGGAGGGAGCACAGTGCTGTCAACACCCTCCCCATGCCAAAAATGGAGTTGGGAGCGACAAGGACTTTGCAGTGCACAGTGAATTGTTTATTTGGGAAAAAAAGAGAGGGAGTGGAGTAAAAACAAAAACATTGCGTCCACTGGGCTGAGTGCCAATCACATCTCCCCACCCTGACGAGCCGGGCCCAGTATGATAGGCACAGCTAGAGCCAACAGCACACACGTCAACCTGCAACAGGATTCAAATAAATAAATTCACAAATCAATGTCTGGACCACAGTGGAGTTCACCAGTGTTTTAACATCCCCTCTTGGTTTCTCAGCCTTTCTCAACACACTGGTCCCCAACATCCTTCTCCTCATCCCTGTGTCAATACGATTTCCTTCCACTTGTCCTGCTCACCAACTTCTCTCAGCAGTGCCTCAGAAATTATGATTGCTTGTTGTACTGTGACTTTCCCAGCCATTGCCTCTCAGTCACCTACACACACACATACACACACTTTACTTCCTCTATTGTAGCCCCAGGTCCCTTGCCTCCCTCACTCTCCATCTAGCCCCCCCCCCCCCCACGCCCCACAATTCTCTGCTTCCTCTTGCTCTTCCTCTCCATCCTCCACTCACTTCAGTGCCTTTGTGATTGGAGTGACAGGCTTTACAATATGTCGCTGCAGATCTGCCTCACCTTTAATATTTCAATAAAATGCCAAAGCAAGGTGATGTAGGACCCTGGGGAACGACTGGTGTAAGCCTGTTCTCTCTCTCCCTGTCTAGATTTCATTCTCTCTCATCTACCCTTTTCAGTCAAGACAAAAGGCTAAACAAACAACCACAACCAGTAATTATCATCCACAATACAGAGGAGAGATAAAGCCATGTTCAGTCGTAGCAGGGGAGAGAAAAGCATGGAGCCTGAGCTTTGTAAATAAAGAAGAGGAGAAATCAGGGTAGAAAAATAAAAATATGCAGAATGTGATGAATAATGAAGCACCTGTGTGAGCCTTTTAAAAACCTGGTTTATACGTTGAGACTCAACAGCTGATGAGAATTGTGCAAAGAATCCCATAAGGTGATATGTTTTAGTATGAAGCACGGATCTGTAAGGTAATCTGGACTGGACCGCCTTGACAATTTGGGCAAATATTCGTGTCTCAAACAGTGAGAACGACTTCCCTGACTTTTCCTTCTTTAGGGCCACCAGCTACAGTTTGATATTTGAGAAATGTCCGCACGGCTGTTGGATGGATTATCTTGACATTTGTTTCCGACTTTCTTGTTCCCCACAGGATAAGCTGTAAAAACTTTGGTGATCCGCTGACTTTTCCACCATCGTCACCAATATTCCACTTTTTCCACTACATCTACCTGTCAGGCTCAGCTGGTCAGCTGGTCAGCTGGCCCTTTCCCACTGCACAGTCACAGCTTTACTCGACTTGACTATACTCAGCTTGGTTTAGGTCAGTCTCAGGACAGAGCAGTGGTCACTGTTGCTGGTGTGTTTTTTAAAAAAAGCAGGTTTGATTCTCGTATTGGACGTCGCGCTTGCAACTCTTCCAGTGACGACACTTTGGCCAATCAGTGGCTGGCAGTCCCACAAAGCAACAACAGGGTAAACATCATGGCTGCTAAACCTGTTAGCATGCTGGTGTGTTTTTAGCCTCACAGAACCGCTAGCATGACTGTTAGTCTTGTTTAAGAGGAAATTCCCTTTGTCTTATATCAAACACATGCTGTATACTGCAGCACATAGTGAAGGTGGCCCCAGGTGGGAAACCTTTTTATTTTCAAAAGGCCTGACGTTAACAACAGATCAACCTGTTTCTTTCTCCCCTGCTGCCAACAAATAAAAACCAAACCACCACAACACTTCACATATCCTTGAATTAATGCCAATTACACAGTAAAATGAATATTTATCAGGGTCTTATCTGAGGCATCTTTGAGCTAAATGTGGTTAAATCCCCCGAGTAAACTCCTGATAACAGATTATATCTACAATAGATGACTGAACACCATGACTAAAGAGCATATTTACTTTCTCCACCATTATCTTCAATCAGCATGTCCTATTATTGGGTTACTGTAAAAATCTCTTTTTATTTGCCTGACACATGATCTTGTTATTTTTCAACGATGCCAGTCTGAATTTAGTTTTTGTTTAAGTGAATTTGCCTGTGATCCAGAGGGATGACTGACTTTACATGTCCCTGGACTGGATGATTTGTGCATTCAGGACCAGACCACAGTATCCAGACATATGTAGAAAGTGTGTGTGTGTGTGTGCGCGCGCTCCAACCTCCAATATTAGAACATGGCCGGGGGATAATGGTTAGAACTGGAGCCTCAGAATTCTTAATCCAGAAGACAAGAGGCGTGGATTAATCATGGAGGGAATCTATTTTAGTGATCAAGTATCTTTGACAGCCATTAGGCACAGGGCAGAATGTTAATACACAGGGCTGAAGGAGCTATAGATGTGATCACTTAAGCACAACAGGAGACATCTCAGAAATGCATCCATGTGTTAAGTTGCTGCTAATGTTATCCTGAGAGTTATCCCTGGTTGTTTTGAAACCCACTGGCCTGTAGCTGTCGAGCTGGTTGCTGGATAAGGAAGCTTGTGTTGAGTCGAGAGAGGGGCGGCCATCCCAGCCAGTGTGTGACCCTGGATATACATACACTCTTTCTGCAGGTCTGGCTTTGCTTATGTAAAATTTAACACTGTGTGAGCCCCAGTCGAGCACAGGATGATGAGGCGTCACTTTTATTAATGTTCCTAGGTTTAAAGAGGACGTTTTCAGAACTGCCACCCTGAATCCTTAAAGCATGTAAGGCTGAGTCCTGTGTCTCAAGCATATTCCTCAACTCTAACATGTCCTACTGTTTGATCTTTTAAGCATTACCTCCAGGATTGTAGGATTGTACGTGTGAACAATACATGCAAGAGAGCAATTTTCATTTCCCCCTTGTGATGAAGCAGACAGCAGCAGTTCTCCTTAACATCGGCCCACCCCACATGCTGTTGAGCCCTCTCTGCCACAGAGTCGAGAGTCTGTGGGTACCTCTGGAGCAGAAAGGCGATACCTCTGTCGCCTTCCCTCCAGTTCATTCAGACGGGAGCTTGATCAATGCTTTGGCTCTGTGTGGACTGGGACTGGTGTTCCTAGGCGTCACTGCGCTCGTTTGTGTAGACTAAATCTCCAACCCCCCACCCCGTGTTTCTCTCTCTCCCGCCAGTGCTATCACACCTCTGAGACCTTTCAAAGAGTTACACAAGTTAAAAGACTCACTGGTTCCTGATAATGATATGCTTCCACCTTTTTAGTTAGTGCATTGTTCTTTTGGAGCTGTTTGTTGTATCTTTTCTCTCACAGTCACTCACAGTCAAAATCGTGCTTTGTGCTCCTGTGTGTGTGACCTCAGTGACAAGATAAGCGGCGGCTTGATCACCAGCCACAGTCAGTCAATTGTTCGCTGATCAAGCATCGAGATGACATCATTATGCACTGAAATATTAGACAGGCCCGGTGCTGCTATCTGCCCAGCCTGTCACTTCTCCCTGCTCCCCTTCTTTGCATATTCATTGACGGTGTAATCTCCTTGACGTGTACCCAGGGGAATCAGGGGGATAACCTGAAGAGTTCATCTTTGCCCGTGTTTATCCCAGCCGTAGCACGGGGGGGTGGGTGTTAGGGTGGCTAGCGGGCGAGCCAGGGCTCAAGCGGGTGTGTGCATACATGATTTATGTGGCTTATACAGTGAAGGGGGAGGTAGAGACGACCGTCCTTGGAGCCTGAGCCGAAGCTCTGTTCCCTACGTGTTTGAATGCACTCGCTCGCTGCAGGTGCGATGATACCACAAAAGAAATGCCACCGTCCAACACGTATGGTGAGAGATGCATCACTTTGAAGAGCCCATCAGGGTTTCTCTTTTATAACTGCAATCTTGCGTTTTATGTCTGAACATGAAAGTGGTTCTGCTTTAAGAAAAAGGTCTGCGGCATTTCTATGTGTAAAAATGTCCATTTTTGCTGCTGTTTTTCGCTGATTGACACAACAGTGATTCAAGCCTCAGTCACTTTATGAAAGCTTGTGCTCCAGCTCGTCGAAGCCCGCCAGACATCGTACGTTCAGCGGAGCAACATCATCAGCTCAGGGTGAATATTAAAGTAAGTCTCTTCATTATTGCAGTATAATGGGCCAGCGCTGAACCACCATAACACTGAACATTAAGCACTTAGGTTTTCAAAATTAGAAAAAAAAATGAAAGGAAAAGATGAATCACATCACAGTTCAAACGTCAGTCATAATGCACAAGGTGTTTTATGAGGTTTGGTGGAGGATGGCTGAAAGGACAGAACAGTAATTAAATGTCTCCAGTAGTTGCAGGAGAACCCCACCCCCACCCCCCCAAACCACGTCTATTAAACTGCATGTGAGCTCGTAATGGGGCCGCTAACGCCTACAGCTCTCACATGTGGTTTTATAAAATGAACATGTCTCCAGTCTCTTCCTTTTGCCCTTCGTTCAGTCAAAAGTCCTGCAGATGGCCCCATGCATTGGTTTGTGGCTGGACAGAAGCAGATGACAGCTCTCACCTGACCAGAGAGAGCAACCAGCCAGCCTTTGATTCACCTCGCATTAGCATTTCATTTAACACAAGCTTGTTATTGAACACATTAACCAACAAGACGTCTTGACATCAATGTGGATGACAGCGCCTTTGTGCAGATTAAAGCCCTCCCACTTGTTGACTGTAGGAGAAATACGATACGTAGAAGGAAAAAAAGAAACTATTTACCTGTTTTTTATTAAGACCGAAGCAATCGAAACCCGTTGCTTATAAAACACATTGGATACGCTGTATTATGTGCAGTTGTTTATGTGACAGCTCTGTCACAGCTGTCGGATATAGGCCGTGTAAAACCCAGACAAAATAAAAAACGCAGGCAGCATGTTTCCTCAGAGAAGATTGCTCTGCGGAGGTGGTAGCTGACATGTTTATCCTTAATTTATGGGTGAAGTGTGTGTCAGTGTGTGTTCATTTACCCGTCCTCCTGAGAAACTGCTGCTCTAAAAAGTGTGTTGTAGCATGAGGACTGTGTGTGACCTTAGGTCATGGGCGAGCACTCACATGAAGGAAGGTAGACTGTGGTCATTTGGATGCCGTCGACCAGACTTCCTCTTCTCATGCATCCATTGCCAAACTTCTGGTGTGTGTCCCGTCATAAACAACACACATGCCAGAGAGTATATTTACATACACACTTCTCAGAAGTGAAAATTTCTGGCCCAACATAGGTCCGTGTCTGGCCCGTATATTTCCACATCTTGGCAGATTCTGGCTGTAATCCTCTGATACTTATTGACAGCTGTAAGATTTTCTACGCGTGCCAGAGTCATAATAATCATGATAGAGGCCAGATACAGGCTGTGGGAGCTCCACCGGGCCAGAAGAAAAGACAGGATTCACTAAGAAATCTTGTTGTGTTTTTTTTATTCCTCATTCATGTTACTGTTACATTCTGTGAAGCAGCGTCATTGACCTCTCCTCTTATGTCTTTCAGTACTATTTATTATATCTACTTACATATTTGTAATACATACTTAGACAGCCTTTTCAAATCAGGATTCACACTGTAAGTTACTGAAGCCATTGACATTAACATGTGAGCTGAACATCTCTGAATGAAGGCAGTATAACCTGCTTGTCAGTGTATCTGCAGAGAATGTGCAGGCATCTGTTGTGGCAGCCATAGTTACAGTATTGCTGTCATTTCACTAATGTAAAGTGATGGTGACTCCTGGAGGAAACATCTGGTTTTATAGCCACTACCTGGGCTGTATTTATCACTGGAGCGGCTTCGATCCTCAGCCTTCAGGATGTCAATTATTACAGCTTTTACCATCAGATTTTATGTTTGGCTGATCTGTTACTACACGAGCGGCGCCTGCACACATGTCATCATTCTCCTTCAGGTTTTGGTCATATTGAGAACATGATGTTTGTGTGGGACATGATTCTGTGAGCAAATGAACATGATTCTGCGAGCAAATAAGTGACAGGCAGCAGTTTTTATTAAAGATGTGACAGTGAGTGACATCCCCATGTCCCTGCACATGGGTGGGAGAGACTTGTAAAGGCAGACTGGGTGTATGAAATGCAGAAGAATGACATTAAGAGGAGGACTCAGTCAGAAACAAGGAGTTAGGGAATAAAAAATATCCTCACAGTGTTAAAACCAACTACAGACACAGATATCTGTCCTCCACGGTTATACTCCTGCATGTTCCTTTACGAATCCCTGTGTGGTCACACGCCAGTAGCTCGCATCCCCCTGCTGATCTGCTACCTTTTATAAGATGGAGATTCCTAACAGGGGAATTTAATGTGATGCCAAGTCATGTTCCTGAGACCTTTTTGCCATTCTAAGTGGCTTCTCATTCTTATTTATACACAGCCGTCCCACTGGCAGCACCTGCCCATGTCCACACACCACGTCAATCTAATAAGGTTCGCATAAACAGCCTGCTATTATTCAGCAGCGTGAGATGGACTACATGTAAGCATGTTCGCCATTCATATTCACGGTCACACTCTGACCCAAAGGCTCTTCTATAATTTTGGTCAAATGGGTTGGAAATGTGGAGCTGTGGTTAGGGAGGCCGGCCGCTGTGTAGCCAAGAGGTCACAGCTTTAATCTCAGCTACAGTCAGTGTTTTCTGCCTGTTCACTGTTCACAGTACATCACTTTGTTTGGGTGAGTGTCATCTCACTTTTAGAGCCGTGTTCACTGCATTTTTATACCTGAGTTAAATTACTGTACATTTTTGTCAATGATCATAGAGGCTGTATGTGATCGATCAGGTGATGATGCCTCTCAGGAGCAGTCATCAAATGCTAAATGTATTACTTTGCAGTGCACACGTGCATATACATGGCAATCCATATTGATGAATATTTCTAATCTAATAGTTGGAGACTGGGGAGGGAAATATCAATAATATAAAACCAAAACGACAATTTCCTGATGGCTGTTTAGGGAACCTCAATCACTTCTGATGTTTTTAAAACTGATATTCATCAATGTAAAATCTTTTTTTTTTTTTTTAAATGAGGGTCTTCATATGTTTTTTTTCTGATTGTAACTTCTTCCCTTTCAAACAACTGCCGCATCATTTCAAGGATTCTTTCCCCTCGACTTCTATTCTTGTCGCCGTCTATTCTTCTATTCTCGTGGAGAAAAAGCCTCTGAGACAGCGTGTAGACCAAGATGTGGCAGTCAAATCCTCCATTGAAACTAATTAAGTTCTACTTTGGATGCTCCTTAAGGGACAATCCTGCTCATTTTCAATAATAAAATCTATCTTCCGCTGCCCCTTCAGGGAGGACCGTGATCATGTCTGATTCTCAAAGCCCCTGAATTTTCCAGGCCCAGAAGGACCAAAGCACCAGAGCAGCTGTAGGTGCTTTGGACATAATTTGACTATCATAGGCAGCTGGAGTCTAAGATTTAGGGTAGTTTTAAGGAAATTTATTACTTTTTGTCCCTAAATGAGATGTGAAGCTTGAACGTATTTAGATTTTTTTGCAGGTTTTTCAACTTTACTATGCAGGAAGAGGGAGGGAAACTCAGTCCATCGTGCGTCAGGCAGGAGGATGTCAGAGCCGTATTATATGAAACAAGAAGGCCTGAACATGCACTCAGCCGTCTGCACACAGCATGACAATGAAATGTTTGCGACATTGAGAATAATTACATTCAGGCGTAAGTGCTTTTGATTAAGAAATAATAACATGAACCGTATTACTCGGCTCATGAGGATGACGATCAGCTCAGACTCTGAAGTTTCACATTTTAGATCCAAACCTTATTTCAGAGTTGTTAAGTTGAGCATCAGAGGAGCTGCTGGAGTTACTTGGGCTCTCTGTGTGACGTGGCCCAGCTGGGTGCCGCAGCTAACGCTGTGGATCAGGCTCTTTGCCTGAGATCACAGCACACTCCCTGAGGGTGTAGGGGAGGACATGTTTACTATTGACAAGCCCGGAGCTATTAAGCAAAAAATATAGAACCTCTGGCTTCATTGTATTGGCTGATCACTGACTGATATCCAGTTTTTGTTTAAAGGTCAGCATCAGCCAGCCAGCAAACAATTGCTCTGTGAACACTGCGCCATCACACAGCAATATACTTCTGTTTAAAGGTATGGAGTGCACTTATTCCTCAAGCATGGCTGATGAAAGAAAATGTCTGCTCCAATACGCAGTCACCCAGTCATTAAGAGAAAACTATTCAAACTAACTCCACTTTTCCAGTGACCACTAGAGCGCTGACTCCAACAGAAGTCCGTGCTGCTATCGGCTGAGTGAATGGGGAACAGGAGCATAAAGAAAACTG
This sequence comes from Caranx ignobilis, assembly GCA_021432705.1. Lineage (NCBI taxonomy): Eukaryota > Metazoa > Chordata > Actinopteri > Carangiformes > Carangidae > Caranx > Caranx ignobilis. The sequence continues at coordinate 15,619,920 of MU269986.1, read as the reverse complement.
AAAGGCCGTGGATGTATGTGGATGAGGGGGGATTATCCTTATAGACCCACTTTCTTCAGGCCATATTAAATCACCTGGCGGTCTGTAGCCGGTGGTTGAAGCCGTTCACAGGGCCACGGGCAACTCATAATGGTGTGAGCTCTCTGGCTGAAAGCTCCAGTCAGGCAGGCAGCGCTTTAATAAGCTGCAGGCTGACACTTAGAGTGAGGCAGAGGAACTCCAGCGCTCTCTTTGGAAAAAGACACCTCACTCTCTGTGACGAGCAAGTGTGCAGCTCACTTATTTATTTATATATATATCTATATCTATAGATATAGATATATAGATATATGTAGGAAAAGAGTTGCAGAAACATCCCAGCCAAGGTGAAAACCTAAGATTTTAAATGAGATGTCAAGATTCATGCCAGAGACAGTTAGCTGTGCTGTGTGGAGAGGGAGTATAGTATGTGATATGTAATAGAGTAGTTACACACAGTAATTATAGGATGTGGAATATCAACTCTGTTGTGTCTTAGATGTCCTTTACTGTTTGATATATCTAGTTTATTTGTGCCTTCTTGTCATGCACTGGTGTTCATGCACAGTGATTGTAGCTTCAAGCAAATCCAATCTCATGATGGAGAGATAAATAAAGTGGTAAATCTACATTCAAGTCACATGGAAGCATCAGAAAGTCCTTTATTACTCGAGTCAGAACGCAGGAGAACTATTAAAGGCGATGCAACTAACACTAAGAGAAATGGAACAAATCAAAAGTCTTCACTTAATTGCATGCAGAGATAGACTGTCTGTCTGTTCAAGGACTGCGAATCTTGTAGGGGAATTATGTGGCTGTATGCGTGTCTCCTGAGCGGGACATATTTAATATCCTCTCCTGAAGAGAGCAGCTGAATGATGAGAGTTTTATCAACAACTGCTTTTATTCATCAGACTTTTACAGCCTATTTCCATTCAGGATTGTGGACGCACACTTATTGCCAAGGCCGTCCCTCAGAGCACTGAAGCGAATATACTGTACATCAATAAAAAATGCAAGTGCTGCTGCATCAGATTTTTAAATATGCTGGTAAGCAGTCTGATATGCTGGGTCTCCAGGCGAGAAGTGTCCTGAGACTTCCTGTCCTGTCATGCACGGTGACCTAATGGTGTGCAGAGCTGTGTCTGGAGCACAGATATTGTTTCTGGTTTTGCCTTTCCCTCACCTCCGTGTCTAAAAAGTTGCCTCTACACGACCCTCTAAAATTGATTCACTGCCACTGTGTGCTGCCTCTTTATCCCCATCCAGATGAACAACTGTTGCAGCTGTGGCCAGCAGAGCTCAGAAATAAATGCCCCCCATTTAAAGATTATTCTCCTATCAGCCGTCCGTGCATTGACTGAGCGTCTGGCCATGTAAAGGAATGCCACTGCCGGTCCCTGATTAGAGGCCTATCGCACCGCGCGCTCCCATTGCAGGGCAATAAAATGTAATATACTGAGCTGTCACTCACATGGTTACATCCTGCTAAGAGAATATGGAACTGGCAGTTTAAACGCAGAAAGATAAGCAGGCTGTAATATTGCAGGTGTGGCCAGTTCTTTAGCAGGTGCTGAATAATGCAGAGTAACCCTGTCCCTTGTAAAGAAGCAATGTTCCCATCCAAAGGGACTGTGTACTTAAACCTGCAGATAAAGTGAAGCTTTAAATCTTGAAGAATGAACAGAAACACATCAAAGTCACACATGTGGCTGTGGTGGACCTGCACACTGAGGCTAGGCTAATTAGACCTCCAGTCAAACTGGGCCATGCTGGGACTTCAGCAGTGTTAGCAAGCTTTCCTCTGGTAAGCACATTTCATAAACATTGTGTAAACAAAAACTCTGTCTTCTGTAATCAGAGGAGGGGATTAGTAGATTTCCACGGCTGAATTTCTCTTGGAAAACGTCTGATTGCTCCTCATGTAAACAAGTGGCTCGGTTGCTCATCATGACGACTGAAAACAGCAGAGTGACTGTAGTTACATGTATTTAATATGATACCATCCAAAGTTCAACTAAAACCAGACTGAACTTATAACGACATGTGAAGCTGATAACAATGTTGTGCAGTTTCAGCTTCAGTGCAGCAGGAGACCTTGGTGTTAAGTGCTACATGAGTTCAAGCAGGTCAGGTAAGAAGTTCACCTAAATGCTGCTTAGTGAAACTTGCAAGAAAACAGATTAACCGGCAAATAAGAGTTCTTTAAGACTCTAGAGGCACAAAATGTAAGTTGGAGAAAGCGACTGATGAGCACAGTAAAATTTAGAAAAACATATAAGTTGTCCATATAAAAATAATGAAGACAGCAAATGTCTCAACTAAGACATGTAACAGAGTCCTCCAGCTTGATTTTAGTTGAAGTCAGACTCTCTGCCAGTAAACAGTGGCGTTCACCCAATTAAACGGCGTGCCAGCACAGCCAGGCTGGGTGAGGATAACTGTAATTAGTAACAAATTGGCCAATGAAGTAATTGACAATTTAAACACCCCCCTGGGGCATCTAATACACAAATACAGCACATAGAAACACACAAGACTGTCAAAACAGCCAATTAACCGTGAATCACAACATTTTTTTTTTTTTTGAAGATTTTTTGACATTAAAACTTAAGAAATCATTCCTCATGGAGGATTTGACAACTGTGAGAGTTAGGCAAAAATAAATAACAAAATACAGGAGCACTGCTCCTTAACAGCTGTGTGCTGATAGAAGACAGGCAACAAGTGGCAGCTAGAAAGCCTCTTCTATGCACCGCGCTCTGGTCCATCAGCCTCAGCTCCCATAGAAATGTGACCTGCCGTGTTCCTCCTGTACTGTACATAAAGACTGATGATGTGAGACCAAGTATTACACATGATGAACAGAGAAAAAGGGAGAGCCGGAGCAAAGTGACACCAGTGATCTACAGCACAGTGTACAACTTGTAACATTTATTTTATGTCAGTGATAACTGTTATATGTTCTGGGCTCATATAAATACGTTTTTGATGTGGTTCAGTATTTAAAGTGAAAGTTGCCAGACATGAAACTCCCACTGGTTTTTCATATAGGAACATAAAAAGATGTATTTGCTTGCCATGCAGGTCATTGCCACAGACGGGCCTTTTGTTAAAGACACTCCTCCCATGGGATGTGCACCATGCAGACAGCTACACACCGGTATTTTTCCTTTGTTAATAAAGCTCGGTTTTTGTAAGAGAGAGGAAATAATAAACAAATAACTGCTTCATATTATATCTGGGAGATCATGAGCTCACTATTCTGCTCTGAGCTGGATGAAACACCTTGGGAATTGCAGTTATACATTAAACTTCATTACAAATGAACCTACTAAACAACTTTCACCATCTGTACTTATATCTCATGATCCAACTGACTGTTAGGGATGGACATCTACTCTGATTACATTTGGAATGAGTACTTGATTACTCTTGAAGCTTGTCATTGGTTCTATTTATGACACAAACCTCCTGGACCAAGTCTACTGTTGAGCTGTCGCAGCTCATCACTCTCTAATGCTTTCATATTTAATTACATTACAAATGATGACACACACATTCCCATCCTGCTGCATAGCTGCTTGAAAATGAATATAATCAGATGTTATAATCCACACATCAGATGTTTAGAGTTAGGTTAATACCTGCTCTTAAAGCAGCACTTCCACTTCATGTCTCTTAGATGTTTTGTAATGCTTCCTATTTTATACGCTGTGTACTACATCAGTATACACAGTGTGCTACATGTGAGTGTACTGACTGGAGTATCTGATTTGAGATGAAGTCTTTGTTTCCATGTTCCCCTGTGTGTCTCCAGGAGCATCCTGTTGTCTGCTCCTGCCTGAATTCCAGTTTCTCCACCCGTCTCCATGTAAGTTTTATTTTTCTTTTGTTTCATAAAATATCTTTCGCTGCCGTAGTGCCTACCTATGGGGTCCTCCTCCTCTTTGCTGCTCTTCAGCAGTCCTGACACACAGTTGTCTAAATACATTTCAGGTGTCAGGTGTGGACACTGACTCCATGCACAAGCTGAAGAAAATCAAAGTGAGCTGCAAACTGTGTCTTGGCACCTGCACCTGCAAATCTTCCAGCATGTTAAACTTACCCTGACCCTTCGGATTTTCATGAGCTCCAACCATATTTTTGATAATATTAGTCAATGTTTTTTTCTGCAAATGCCATTGATAGAGGATTCAAGTTATCCTCATGGGAAACAGTTCATAAAAGTCATCTTCATTATCTTCATTTCTTGGCATTTTATATAGCACTAAATCATAATATATTTCGAAGAGAAAGGTCAAGATCTTACAGCATCATAGAAAATCAAACATATCCCACCATGTTTAAATTCTCTCTTTATATCAGAGCTGTGTTAAGTGACTACAGATGCAAACCAACAGTAGGAAAGTAGAGTGAAACCCTGACATCAGACATATGGGATGATATCAGTGTCATAGACAGACTGTCTCTGGGCATGATGGGATGCACTGGTTGAAGACAACTGATTTCGTGGACGTACATCGGTCCTGCACATGTTTCAGTCGACTCCCAAATCTGTCAGGGTTTCTTCAGCAGGTCAAGTATTTCATTAAATGTTCTCGAAACCCATTTGGCTGCACCTGTTCATGCAGAGTGACCCTCGGTGACATGCAGATCTCTTTACAGCTCACTTCACATTTCATCGGAGGTCTGGGGAACATGAGGAGACCGCTACACTTGCTCTGTTTGCTGCAACCGCTGAGGCAAAGGGACAGGAAATCATTGGCATCAAAACAACTCCGGCAAAGGTCAGTCAAATCAGGGAAATTAAATTAGTCACCTTGAGAAGAAGCAGAAACCCTGGGACAGATGTGGGGGATGGGACGGGAGGCGGAGACAGTAAACTCTCCGTGAAGGAATGGACGTGTTTGTGGTTGAGAGTGTGTGTGTGTGTTAAGGTGTGTAATTGGGCCATTCCCACTTCTTAATTAACATGACAATAAAAAGGATTAAAATGATTAAATACAGCCGTTCACTTACATTTGGTAGACGATGAAAGAGGAAATCCAGCCCATCTCCTCCTTTGTTGTGTTACACTCATCCTCACTGAGCACTGCAGGGATTTCTACAGCCTGTTTATTAGAGTTAAATGCTGTGATCCAGACTCTTAGCACAGATTCAAACCATTTGTGCACCAAAGGAAAACGATGCAAACCAAGATCACGGAGCTGAAGACAAAGCAACTTTATATACAGACACAAGACAATTCAGAGTTAGCAAAGTCTCATTATGTGACAGATACAAAGGCTGGAGACATATGGAGGTTTAAACAACGTGACGCACAGTGAACCATTATCATTAAGTCTGGCTGCAGTTTGGTTTTCTCTGAACAGTGTTACTGATCAAAATATAGACTCACACACCTTTAAAACTCCTTTTCATCAGTAGTTCCACATTCTGAGTATTTATTTGAAAACTGAAAGGTACCAAAAGGTTAAAGGTCAGGAAAAGTGTACTGTTAGTTAGTGTTTATTAATAGCTTAACAGGAAACCTCACACCAACAGAAAAGCCTAACATAAATGAAACTGAATGAACTTCTGTCCTCATGTGCAGTGAGACTCAAACAGCTCGGACTAAATGGACAAAACACACAGTTCAGTGACCCATGAAATGATGTTGTTATAGTAATTGTTATTAGCTGATATTTTCATAATATATCAACCACAACAACAACAATGGAAACTAAGATGAAAATTACGGTAATAGCAACAGTGACCTAAGGTTAGTGCGCTTGTGGCCTCACAACAAGAAGGTTGTGGGTTTGAACCTCAGGTGCATTTCTGTGTGGATGATTTTTTAAAATTTTTTCCCAGTGTTGTTTGTCTCTATATGTGTACAGCACACCCCACACTCACTCCTAAAAGGATCGGCCGTATAGCTAATAGATGGAATGGATAATGACTTACTGATTGGATCATTTACATATAAAACTTAAAATCAGGACATTTGGAATCAAACACACGACTCAACGCAATGTTTTCACCAGTTAATTGGAAACAGTAATGTGTTACAAAAACATTACTGATGTGCTTCAGAGTAAACTGTAGACAAGGCCACTGGAGGCTGTGGTTAATAAAGCTATATTGATTTCATGTGGAAGTGTAAAGGAAATAATGTGGTTAGTGAGTTTAATATTTGTTAGTAATGGGCGGAACAATCTGTCACTCAGTTTTAATTGCAGACATTACAGAGCAATATGATAACACTATTTCCAAGTTCAGTGTTGGGGATTAAGTCAGATTTGATGATTTCACATAAGAGACGGCGTTTGTATGTGAGTTGAAGTGAGTCTGCTGAGAAGCTGTTCTTATTTAGACGCAAATGATTTCTTGACAAAGAGGGCCAAAGCTTCATGTGCTTCATCATCACTCTGTATTTACAGACAGTTGTGGTGCTGGATATGAAGGTGTGTTTATGAAAGCTGGTGCTGACAGCTGCATATGACCAAAGGTATGAAATTATATTAAATTGCTCAGAACCAATTTTCCATAACAATCTAAACATTTAAAGGTGCAAAGTGCAGCAGTTTGTGTTTCTAAGAAAACTAAATCCACATCACAGTTGCGTCCACCTCCTGCTCCACAGCATTGCACTGTTTGATTTGAAGAGCCAGAGGAGGAGTGAGAGACTGGTGAAAAGCTCTTACTGTTACCGCCTGCCAGATTGCATCTTTCTAGAAGAATGGAGACATTTTCAGCCTTTGATAAAGAGCCAGTATACATTTGATCAGGGCCACTGATGTCAAGTGCAAACACAGAAATTATCTAGAGTATAGCTGTGAATATTTTTCCAATAAAGCAGTGTATGTGGACAAACATCCTGCCTGGAGGTACTGTAGTTGAAACTCAAAGTGTCTGTCGCAGTAGTTTGATGAGGACAGTGACACTGAACCAGAACAGAAAAGTTGCATCATGTAAAACCAAATTAATGAGTCCAAAAGACATTGAAACACAGAGGAGTTGAAGCAAACTGCAGGCCTGATAATTCTCCGGCTGTGTTTAAATTCAGAGGCCACATCCTACAAAAGGTGTGGCCCCACAGACTCCTAGCTGAAGTAAGACGGTCTGGTCAAAGGAGCATTTCCACTGTGTCTGCTGTTCCTGTTGCTTTGCAAAGTTCACCTCCTGTCAGTTATCAGCCCTAACAGCACAAAAAGCTGAGGCCATATGATTTAACAGTTGTGCTGAAACACATTTCAACATGTCTTTTGTTTTGCCTTCATTGCTGCCTTGCATCGGTAGATAGGAAAAGATGAGGGTGCATTGGTTTTCAAATGCAGTCTCTGAAGACTGTGGCACCTGAGTTGACCACAGCATCTGTCCACAAGCAACACTTACACATTTGATCCATTATTAATGTATAAATATTGATCATTTTGGCATTAAACGTAAAAAAAAAAAAAAAAAAAAACAACAACTTCAAAGTCAAATGCATCTCATTTTGGCAAACATTGCAAGGCAAATAGTGATAGGGATTTCAGTTAGTGTTAGTCAGTGAAAATAAAACCTTTTGTTATAAAAATGTCACTCTTATAAAGTCAATCACCGACATGAGTGCCACACTCAGACAAAATATCTGTCAGGAGACTCTGACTTCCCTTGTTCTGTTGACCACACACTGCTGCGATGTTTTTGAAAGGGAAAATGCCAGAGTGATTTCACATCGATTTATCGCAAAAACAAAGGGTCACTGAGAGTGTGCTGAAGTCGAGCTGTCTGCAATTTACTTCCATGTTGTGCCACGGTAATCCTCTGAAAGAAGGGGATCTTCCTGGAGGGACACATTCCCCATGTAGTTAAAAAAAAGAGCTTGATCCAGCACAGTGTTTTCTTATTATACTAGAGAGAACGGAGAGAAAAAGAGAGGGGTGAAGCCCGGCCGATTATTTACAGCTTATTAGCCAGATGCAGTGGGGCATTACTTAGCTGCATGCTGTGTGGCTTGCCATTTTGACTGCATCCGGGGACCCCACAGCAGAATCCTGTCATCTACAGCACATTATACATCTTTGCACTTTCTTCCAGGCAATGTAGCAAACTCTTTACTGACTCTCCAGGGACGGAGAATGACCAGCTTTAACTAAATGTCCTGTGCAGTGGCCCAGAGTAGCCATTTAGGAATGCAGTGTAATGCTCCCCGTGGCACACACTGCCTCGCCAATTAGAGGTCAGAATGGAGGTATTTCTGCAGAGCGCCACCTTAGATAGATGATGTCATTGTTTGGGGACGAACACAAAGCAAAATGAAGAGTCATGGCTCACTGCATCCCCGAGTGTGACTGTTTGAAAGCTGAAAGTAAAGGTAAAAGCTTTTCCAGCAGTTCGCTTTGAGGAAGAAAATGGGCTACTTCACACTCACAGTGTTGGCGTCAGACAGGTACAGATGACTCTGAGTAAGGACATGAGGCTGTTTCTCCCGTGGGATTTTCACATGTCACAAAGAGACATTAGTAGACCTACAGTAGCTTTGAATGAATCCATTGGCTGCTGTGATATGTGTGTGTTTTTAGGTGGACCATTGCACTTTGTTTACTCGCCTCAGGACATTGGCTATATTTGCCCCAGGCCCACACAGTCGTCACAGCTGGTTCGAATAAAGACATCAGAACTACCAAAGGCAACACTATACGTTTTTACTTTTACTACTTTAGGTCGGTTTTGTGTAACACTGAACTCATGTTATACTGATAAGACTGACATTCAACACCAGCAATCAGAGTTTTGAGACTATTTTTAAAGGGTCATGTCAGGTAGTGGGTGTTTTCTCATCGTCTTTTATTATTAAAGAGTTGAAAAAAAAAAAAAAAGTCCAGGTGGTTGAGTTAATATTTCAAAGCAGTGTAGGTACTGTGCCTCACTTTAGGATCGAAGTCTGAAGTGGTTCAGTTTTTAAAACTTCTTGAACCATTTTACAATAAATTTCTCCATCAACACAAAGATTTTTTTTACAAGACTTACAATGGTTCATAAGGAGACATTTCTATGTCATAAAGGCAGTCTGAAAAATAACATTGAATTGTAGTTTAGTGTAATGAGGCATTGATGTTTGGCTTGTGTCTGCCTTCACCAGATTGAATGCAATGAATAGAGTTGTAAGTGATGTTTTATTTAGAGCGTAAAGATACATGGGTGATGACTTCATAGATGGGGTACTTCAGGTAGGAATTAGCACCTTAAACTTGATCAATAGCATGGTAAAGAGAAAACAGTTCATAGCAATACTGACGGAACCACAATGGATCCTGTAGGTTGAGACCCTTTGTTCTGAATCTGAAGTGCAAATAGAAAATGTGAACACAGAGGTTGGATTAACAGATTAGTTCCAGAGTATGACAGATTATTTAAAATAACACATGCAGAGTGCAGGGGTGGTTTGTGCAGTGGGCACATTCACGTCCATAGACTTGAATTATTCATTTTAAATTTAAACAGCATGTGTGACTCTCAGCTAAAGAGACCTGAGGAACAAAACTCCCCCTCCTTCATCTCGTCTATGCATCCAGGCTCTATAGCAGCTACTTCTGTTCAGCATATCTGAATCATGTGGCACAAAATCCTTTATCTGTCCACTTTAGGGCTTTAATTTCACAATGCCATTTCAACTGGAGGAGGTTGTGGACAGATCAATGTGCGCAATTAGACACACAGAGCCTAGCAATTAGCAGTTCTGCTAATGTGCCTGCATGGATTTTCTGATTTGGTTGGGGGAAAGCAATACTGTACAACTAAATCTCCCACCACCTGTCCTCAGTCACTGTCTCCTTGACAGAAGTCTAAAGCACCTCTGCTTCACCCACGTACTGAAGGAGCATGACTTCCTTTTTTGTTAACTTATCAATCCTCCCAAGGATTCAAGTTAAGCCTTTATGTACTAACCTTTTTTTTCAGTTGCACTATAGTTAGTGACTCTGAAAATTGTATCACCTACCGTCTGCTGTGGCCAAGAGCCGCTCCTTTCAAGCCCCCCCAAACCCTCTGAGAGTCCCACAGAACATGGACACACAAGTTAAAAAGGGCAATAACCAGGGGATGAATGGGCGCAAAGAACGGAGGATTAAAAGATGAAATTCGTCTTCATGAATTTTGCTTTAGACTCTACCTGACCTTTGCACTTTGCAGCTGTTGTTGACAGCAAAAGATGGAAGACGCAGCTGCAGCACACACCACACACCACAACATCCTGACCAAACAAAGCTGTTAGTGTGGGCCAAGGGGCAATACTAGGTGACATGTCTCAAAATATGTAACGTTAGGTTGAAATATGTTTTTGTTTTCTGTGAGCTGAGTAAGTTGTGTAACGTGCACCTGTTAATCTACTGAGCAACTGGCGGAAATTTAGGGGCTATGCATCAGTGCTTGTGACTGATGTTTATATAATGTCCTTTGACCTCTGTGTTAAGCCACTTTAGAAAGATAGTGTGTAGGTTTGTATTTGTTTCGAAGTAGACAAGTTTTAGCCAACAGCACCTTACCTGACCTGACCTGACCTTACCTTACCTTATCTTACCTTACCTTACCTTACATTACCCTTACCTTACCTTACCTGACCCTTATCGTACTTTATCTTACCTTACCTTACCTTACCCTACCCTTACCTTACCTTACCTTACCCTCTCAGCTCCACCTGTATAAAATGGAAACTCTGAACTTTGACAAAGACAGTAACCTTACTTAACTAATTTTTCTATTTCACATTTTGGTTTTGGTATTCAATCATATATATCATGATTCCATCTACACTTTTCGACAAGCTTTAATATAAGAATATATTAATCCATTCTACAACACACAGACACACAATACTTTGTATGATGGTTTGGCTCTACATTTGAAATGGAGACTCCTGCCCTCGACTTTAAACCCAACCCTACAAAACATCAAGTCAAATTTCATAGTGAATGTAAAATTAGTGGCTTACAGCCAAAAGAACAACACACACACAAATACAACACTCGTCACTGGTTCAAAAAGCACGCAAAGATCCAAATTAGTCTCAATTAACTGTGCTATAAAATGTAACTTTAGTGCTATCAAATCAAAATTTAATTAACTTCAGTCTATTAAAGCAGTATATTCATCTTAACATTAGCTCACATTTAAATCACAGCAAAGGCATTCAACAAATGCCCTTAACCCATCAGAATATCTCAAGAACTGTAAATTAGCTTTTGACATTGTAACTCTAATCAGGCCGATTAATGCTCATCAAAAAGTTACACAGTACTTACATTTATCGTTATCCACACAAAAGCAAACACACTTAATCTTATTTGATTTTGTTGAAGCAGCACATGCATATTAACTAATTTGAAATTCCCTCAGCTGAGATGCTGGGTTTTAGTATGAATTAAATCTCTCCTCCACCCACACCAAACCTGTTTGTCCTTTTAATGGAGTCAGGCTCTACCAAGAGGAGAGCCTGCTTGTAGCCTCAGAAACCTATGGGTGAGATAAAGGAGGTGATCTCCATCTTTATGTACAGTTTAGGTCTGAAACAGCGATGTAAGATAAAAACAAACATGTGCATACAAAGCAACCTCCGAGTACTCCTAAGAAGTTTGACACTGACAAGAGCAGTTGGAGGAAAACCAAAACGATGAGATAAAGTCACTTTGAAACCTCATTGAACTGAACTTCATTGTTATTTAGAGACCCATTACTTTAAGTAAGATTTTCATCTCTTTGAGTGTATTCATCCTCTCTTTATATGACAAATAAGTGAATGCAGCAGCTTTAAAGTCAGGTTTGTTTTGTATGTGTCAGCAGCTCCTGCAGGCAGTGTCAGCCAGGTTTTATTTGAGATAGCCTAAATGAAGCTGACCGTCTAATACCTGAGTGCCAGTATTGGTGAGCTATACTATAACCCCGTCCTTTAATATCTATACCAGGGTCTCTGTGTATGTGTCTGTGTCTATCTGTTCAGATAAACCCTACGCTGACACGCTCTGACTAACACCAAAGGTTTTCTCTTCCCCTGTCTTGCCCTCTGCAGAAGATGCACAGTACCTTAACAGAAAGTGAATACAGCCTTCTGTCCCTCTGAAAGAGCATTGATTTTTACTTTGCAGCACCCAAGGTCAGTGCAGAGAACAAGCCGGGAGGATCTTATCACCTCAGAAGTACAGGTCTTTCTCTCAGTCTATTTACTGAAGGGAAAATAAACACAAATGAAGTCGAGAACCCAGCTGTCTGACTTATTGTGACCTTGCATTAATAGCAAAGCAGCAAATAACGAAACGTTTAAACTTTGAAGTGCTTTGGATTTAACAAAAAAACTAAACAGTTTGTTAAGATGCTATGTATCTCTTTCTTTTATGGCCACTGCTGTTTACAGATCTCCATGCCTGTTTATCTACTCATAACCCCTGACTTAACATTCACTTGGCTGTTCGTGATACTACATGCTTATGCAACAAAAAGGCTCCGTGCACGCACACTTCCTCACAGGCAGAAAACAAGTGGGCCTGGTGGCATCGCTTCCAAATTAATTCTTTCCCACTGAACAACTTAAATTTGGCCCAAAGTCCATGAGCTGAATTCAAACTGACAGCAGAAGACAAGAGGTATCGTTGCATCAAAGGACTGAAGAGGATGCAAATTGACCCAACGCAGACATTACTCATTACACGGTTGTGTTGCTCTTGTTGTTGTTATTATGGAGAATCCCCTGACACGCACAGTAAACACTATGTGGTACGAATCATCATCCTTTATGTTTTCTGTCGCTAAATTAGCACATGAAAAACATGCATGTGTTGGATTTAACAAATTATTAGTCCATGTTTTGTTTGGGTCTATATATAGATCAAAAGAACATCTGACAAGCTGTATCTAGTCTGTACATTTTATCCCACTGAAAAGACTGACCTCCACATAAAGTCCAAGGTAGCATATAACAGGTATACATCAACTTGAGCCAACCCACGCTATTTAACTTTATAGTTCAATGATTTGAAAAGTATCTCTATTTGCTCTCGCTGAGAGTTCGATGAGACGACAGAGAGAAGTGCGGAACATTCATCAAGTGAAAGCTGCACCACAAAAAGTCCTCTTCTCATGTTGAACATTGTCGGCATTTGCATGAATTTAAGTGAATTTCCAACTCTTCTTCTGCTCTTTTGCCCCACGTTGCGTGCTCGCTTTGCAACACAAGTGAATTACCTTCTTCTCAAAGAAAAAGGAACCGAGGCAGAATTGATTTCTCAGTGGTCTGCAGCTGGTGTGAATAACTGATGAGCTATAGTCGGACTCCTCTCTACAAACCTGTGTCTGCATATATATATATATATATTTGTCCCTCTAGAATTCAATTGATGCATTAATGGGAAGTTACATTAGAGAGATGTTTGCATGTGAAATTATGATTCATCTAAAATCAAAAAGTTGAAAAATAATGTGCAGGATCTCCAGCAAGCTGATTTTACTTGAGCCTGAATATACATTTACTGGTAGAATCAGTGTGTAGACAGATGGACCTGTTCTTGTGTGGCTGTTCGGTGCACTGAGCACATTCTACTTAATTCACTGTGTTCAGTGGATTAGTGTGTATAGAGGTTGTGTTTTAGCCTTTGGACTTTAGCCATGTTGGTGGCACAGCTCCAGAGGTAGGCAGAGAGTGTGGCTCGGTCAGACACTTTCAAGTCCAGACTGAAATATCTCAACTGGATGGACTGCTGTGAAATTTTGTACCGATGTTTAAAATACACAGAGGAAGAAGCTGAAAATCTAAGAGAAATATTAATTTCAAGCAGCACAACGTCCTCTGTTATTTGTGGAATCCTAATGGGACTAATCCAGTATCTCATCATTTATGTACTTATCAAATAACCTCCATTAACAAACAGACAATATTTCCATTTTACAAATTGCACAGTGGGTTTGTCATGGAGTCAGCATAATACCCCCCCTGACGCCGCCATAACGACTGTCATATGCAGGTTGTACTTACTTAGTAATTTAATCTAATTGCAGTGTAATGTAACTGATACTAGCGGAAGTGAGTCTGCAGGGAAAGGGATGTAATTAATGAATTGATTACCGGGAGCTGTGGATTGACAGCGTGTGATTCAGTGAAGTGATTGGCTGAGGTCACTGAGAGGAGGTGGGTTTGCAAGAGGTGTGTGTGTATTGGGAGGGGGTTTATGTGTGGTGGATTGTGGACTGTGCAAACAAAAGGAATGAAAATGCTTGAGGCAAGAAATTTCGCTCTGGCCATTGTTATAACTTTTCCACTGATAAGTACGGGCACACACAGTGTTCATATAGGGAGATGTCAAAGCATGGAAGTAGATAACACACGCTTGGAAAAAGGCATCCAGATGGATCCATGCGTGAAACTGTCTTTTGGGTGAGATGAATTATGTTTGCCGTGAGAAACAGATGAATAGTGGGGTGAACAGGAGGTGGAAAGTGTGTTATGATACACCGGCATTCATAGAGGTGGTTTCTGTCTCTGGGAGTGAGATATCAAAGTAGGCTGGTATTGATCCCTGGGAACAATCAATATGAGGCCATTGCACCTGAGTATTTGTTGCTCAGCAGTCTGCCTACCTCTGAATAGGTGATCATGACACTGAAACCTGAAGGCAGCGTGTGCATGTGCTTGTGCTCATATATATTCTGTACAGTATGTGCATGTTCATGTGCGTCAGAGCTGTCCTGATGGCCTCCGCATATTTAAGTGTGCAGGTGTGTGTGTGTGTGTGTGTTGCAGCAGCTGACAGGTCCAGTAACACTGACAGGACGCAGGCGATTCCCATGAGGCCATGCGTGCTGACAGCAGCTGGCCATGAAGAACATCTGCTGATGGACTCCCAGCACAAAGAGCCAGCACAGTGCTCTCCCTTCATCTCTCCCTTCATCTCTCCATTGCCTTTCAGATCTCTTCACTTTCTCACTTGGTGTTTTTTTTTCACTTTCTTTCTTTTGTTACTGATACAGCCTTCCACTTCCTGTCTTTCTCTCTCTTCACAGTGTGAAAACAGCCCTTATCTACATTCAGGACACTCACACACACACCATGAATTCTATGATTCAGTCTCCACACTCAACTTCTGGACCTTGAGGGACAGGAGGAGGAAGACAGAGAAAGCTGGTTATTGATTTTTATACACGACAGCCCTCATTGTCCAAAGTGATTGGGCTTCCTCCCGTCCTGCCACGCCTGACCAGCCTTCGCCTCCACTGCTTTCTCCTCTGTCTCTTGAGCCTTCAGTGCTCTGAATCTCTGGATTTACTCAAGATGTTCGAGGCACAAAGTAGGTGCTGGCACACATACCCAGACATACTCAGGCTCTCCTCTGCCCTTCCTGAGACCTGATCATTATCCCGATCCGTTGTATGTGACTACGATTTAGATGTACAAACAGGAGTTGGCCAAGTTTAATTAAAGAGGATGAGCTGTGTATATCTGTGCAAATATGTGGCTCTTTTTAAAATCCCACACTCATCTGAGAGTGAGGAGGCATGTTTAAAGGAGTGAATATACAGACAGTGTCTGAGACTGGATGGTAGAATAAGGTGTGTTGTGTCCACTCCTTTGTTTCTGTTCATTTTCAGACAGCAGCAGCAGTGTGTGAACTCATCCCAGTGAAACTGTCCATATTGAACGATTCTGGACTTCATGATTCATGTCCACTGTTAAGGTTTAGTGCCCACACAGGAAGCAGAGTGCCTTTCACTATATGTAGTTACCATGTGTGGGTGTACAGTTCACAAATCTGCAATTCCCTTTCCTTTTTGAATGTGAGTGTTGACCTAACGTTACCTGTGTGTTTAGTGGCCTCATCTTCGCCATAGTTCATGTACCAAAATCACAACCTTTCTCTAACCTTAGACATGCCATATTGTCCATGTGCAGGTTTTATAGAAAGCAATAACTCAAAAAAGAAAGAAAAAAAGACACAGTTCACAGAATCATCTGTCCTCTTCTTTCATCTCTGTGAGGCACAGGGAAAAAGCTGAGCCTGGATGAACTTTTACTTTGTAATGTGAATGAATTAATTCTCCCATTTGCCTTGTAGCTGACACAATGAAAGATAACATGATTGTTGTGTGTATTTTGTTGTATTATAACATTGGGTAACCCTTCAAACATTGGATTTACTGGGGAAATTTCCCATTATCTCTCTGCTACTTGAAACAACAAAGCATCCGCAGCCTGTTGGAGGTTTTTTGTTGTTTTTTAGCGCAGGGCTTTGTGAATGAAATCTCGGATATTTGGTTTTCACAGAGACACTTGAGGACTGTGATTTGGATTTAGAAAATATTTTGATTAGAACTAGGTTTAAGTGAAGACTGAAGCCGCCAGTGTACTTCATGGTCCACAGTCTGTTCCTAAACACTGAAACCAACAATCTGACATTCAGACTCATCTCACAGCAGGCTGTGCAGGTGTAGGCTCTCCCTAGAACATCCAGATCCATGGTCCTGAACTGCCCTTTAACACATCCAGCACAAGACTGTCTCCACTGGGCACATCCTCACCTACTGGGTTTAGGCAAAGGCTGGTGCCTGGGTGCATGATAATCAATTGAAATTAGGGCAGCAGAATGTGACAGCACTTGTCTATGAAGGTGCCAAAGGTATCAGAGATGCCGTAGGTACTTGTGGTGGCGATTTGTCATCAAACAAACTTCTATTGAAAAACAAAAGGTCACCAATGCCCCATGGGTATGTGGTTTATGCAGGCAAAGGAGCCAAATGTCCCAACCATGCCACTGCAAAGGAACAAAGAAATCATGCCCACCCAGGTGCATGCTGGTCCTAAACCAATCTAAACCAATCTACCTACATAAAAAAATCGAATGAATTAAAGTGATTTAAACTGAAAACAAATGAATAGATAACAGACAGCAGTAACAATAATGTTTACCTTTCTCCTCTATCCGCACATAACGTTCTGTGTCTGATACCAAAGAAGTGATAATCCTGCCATCTGCCATTTTTTCTAACCCATTTTCAACCTTTGGATGTTTTAACCCAAACCTGAGACAACGTATTGGGAAGCAGATTTCTCTGTGCATGAATACACACACACACAGTGGTTTTACTCTCTTAAACACTAAAGGTACATGGTGCCAGGAATCTCGGTGGGAGGAGGGTGTTGGCTGTGTCTGGCCCTGGCATCACCGGGAGCTTGAGAGGAGGGGAGGACAACATGGCCAACAGCTGCTTGTCTGTCTGTTCTGTCTACCAGATACAACGCCTGCAAACCCTCCTGCCAAGTGCAGAGCATCACAATCTGAATTCCACTGTCTGTATGTCACAGTCCAATAACCTATCCTGTTGTATACTTCAGTCCCCCCTTTGCTCTTTTTAGGTGGGCAGCTTTGATATTTGACTCACTTTAAGATTACACTGCATCTTTAGATAATGTGTTGTCCCATTGTGTTTCTGCTAAAATATTTCCAAAAATGGAAGAAAAAAAAACTTCAGCTATGAATATAGAGCCAGTGTTTACTACAAAGGCATGGCTCATTTTCCCTTGATGTTTCTGTTTCCAGTACTCAAACTGAAAACATATCCGTTGATGCAGAAATATTTTCCTGCTTTATTCTCTGTATAGACTGAATTATTAGATGCACACATTTTCCCAAGAGTATAAGTGCTTTAAAGGCTGCATTAGATACAGATTTAGAACAAGAATGTAAATGTGCATGCACAGACACATACCACCTATCCACCCACACACACACACACACACAGATTCCCCTGCAATATTTTGTGCTTATTTTTGCACTGCTATTATTTCACATTTTCTGCATCACACTGTGCCACCGTCTTGCTTTTAAAGCAGTGTTGAAAGCAGCTTGCTGTATTTGTCTTCTCAAACCACTGCTTCCCCTCTGCCTTTTTCATCTGTAGAAATGGGATACAGCTCCTGCTCATTTGTCCGGCATCTTTTGCCAAAGATCTCTGAAACAGAGTGGAGAGAGTCCCACAGGACCGACTACAAGAGAGAGGGGGAGCGCAACCTCCAGCAGCTGTGTTCTGCCTGCCATAACTTTGGGAGAGCTCAGAACTGGTAATGGCCATGTTGTGTTGTGTATAAGATGGAAGGGTGATAGATGTTGTGATGCTGTATTAATTATAGAGAGTAAAAAGCTGCAGAGAATGTATTGCTCTGGTGTACTTAGAAATGTAAAGCCCTGCAAATGTTCAAGACAAGTCTAATGATGCTGGTTTCTGTTAGTTGCATCTATAAACAGAAAATGATTTTTGCATGTTTTCAAAACCAGGGACAGGTGACAGGTTATCTGGGAGTTGGCGCACAGCAGCTAGGGAGGAAGGAGCGACCAGCAGCAACACTCAAGTCGCACAACCAGACAGGATGTCACTCCACTGGGAGGTAACACAAACTCACTGCACTTTGCACACAGTACTGGGAGGGATTTCTCTTTTGTCCCAGTGACTGGGCCCAACTTCAGCTTGATCACACACACACACACACACACACACACACACACACACACACACACATACATACATGTAGCACATCCCTCCTCTAACCTGGCGCCCTTTAGGCTACATGAGCTGACTAGACAGACTCACACTCTCCCTTCATGCCATGTGGTCTAAATGTCCGCCAGGTTGCACCAGTATTAATGGCCTACTGCCAGGATGTCATGGCCATCCTGGCACATATCACATATCATCTGCACATATCAAAAGTAATAAGGGTCTTCAGATTGTTTTGCCCTGCATCCTCACACCGTGTCAGAGCAGGATTCAGCAGCCTGTGTGGTAAACATATACAGTAAAATAATATAATAATATTATTATTATCAGATTGCACTCTAAACCATCGGTACTGTGTTCAAATAAAAGTGGCAGAAAAAATCACACACTGCATCTTCAAACTGATCACACGTTTCTGAGTATCACTCGTGAAGCTCATATTTACCATTTTCCCCTCTGACGCTGAATGCATCACCGGACCACTCTGTCATCACGCGTTGGTTGTAGGAATTGTAGTTTTTTTGGTTGATGTCCCTGTGTTAATACTTGCCACGGAGAACTACAAGTTCCAGATTTACCATTGCGGAAGTAGCACAACAAAACAGTGGAGGCTGCAGCGGCACCGTGGAGAAGATGTCTCATGTTGTGAAGAAAAGAAAATTAGATAAAAGCCGTCAGGACAGACTTTACTTCGACAGCTACTCCGATGTGACCATCCACGAGGAGATGATAGCGGACCACGTCCGGACCAACACGTACCGGACGGCGATCCTCAGGAACAGCGAGTCCATACGGGGGAAGGTCGTGCTGGATGTCGGTGCTGGGACCGGCGTTTTGAGCGTCTTCTGTGCACAGGCCGGAGCCAGGAAGGTGTACGCCGTGGAGGCCTGCTCCATCGCCGAGCAGGCTGCGAGGATAGTCCGGCACAACAACCTCCAGGACCGGATAGAGGTGATCCGGGGCACGGTGGAGACGGTGGATCTCCCGGAGCAGGTGGAGGTGATCGTGAGTGAGTGGATGGGCTACGCTCTCCTGCACGAGTCCATGCTCAACTCGGTCCTGTACGCGCGCGACAAGTGGCTGAAGCCGGGCGGCCTCATCCTGCCGAGCAGAGCCGAGCTCTACATCGCCCCGATGATGGACCCGGTGGTGGAGGACCGTCTGCACTTCTGGTACACCGTCAAAGACCAGTACGGCGTGGACATGTCCTGCATGTCTGATTTCGCCCGCAGGTGCATCATGAACTCCGACATCACCGTGAACGCGGTGTCGGTCGAGGACGTGCTCTCGCACCCTGCGCGCTTCGCCGAGCTCGACCTGTACTCGGTGACCGCGGAGGAGCTGCGGTCGGTGAAGGGCCAGTTCAGGTGCGAGTCGTTCGGCTCGGCGGCGGTCAACGCTTTCTGTGTTTACTTCACGGTCACTTTCCCCTGCCCGGACAAACCGCAAGCGCTGGTGCTCTCCACGTCCCCGTTCAAACCGGAGACGCACTGGAAGCAGGCGGTGCTGTACCTGGACGCTCCGGTGGACGTGGTGCAGGACACCGTGGTCTCCGGGGAGGTCAGCATGTATCCCTCAGAGGACAGCGCCAGACATATATGTATCCACGTGGACTACACCATAGGAGAGCAGAAGAGACAGTCCAAGACTTTCACCATCCCGGACTGGAGCTGTGAGGCTCAGCCGTGACAGCAGGGTGGAGAGGGGCCTTCAGCTTCACTCCAGCTACATCCACACGACAGGTCCTCCTGACTCCTTACTCCAGTGTGCGTTTTCTGGGAGGACACACAAACACAAAGTGGCTTCTACAATCCAACATGTGACCTGTACATGCTCTTAGTTTGGAGCTGACATTGTTCTGTTGATTTGTTTGTTTTCATACCTAATAAATAATTTGACACCTAGAGATGCTCCAGCACCATTTTCCCTCTTCACACTGAACTCAACTGCATCAGATGATCAATACTGCTGCTTCAAATCCACCTGTGCACCATTAACCTTTGTGACATGGCTCAGGTGAAGGCTAACATTTTATTAAAAGCTAATGTTACCTTAGAAATGAATCCATCATGGCCGCTCTCGCTACAGTAGATTCCTGTGGCGACGTAGTGCAGCTTCCTGTTTATGAAGAATTGATTTCATTTTATCAAGGTGTGAAACGATACAGTCTCAGATGCATTTTCAATATCAGTTTTGGTATTGGAGCAGCTCTATCGACAGGAGGAAGAGACATGTACATCCTTAACTCTTTATCCATGTGACTTTATTTACCTCACGTTACCAGGTGAAAATGTTCCAGCGCTGACGTGTTTGCGGTGCTCACAGTTTTCACCACCCTGAACATTTTTATATTCTCGTCACAGCTGAAACAGCATTCGAAACGGCACTTAAGCTTCACAAGAGACTAAAAGTTTCCTGAAAGTCAGATGAGTGGAATAGTTTTAGGTGGGCGTGGAGCTCCTGCAGACAGCTTTTATTGGAGGTTCTCACAAAGCTGTTGAATAAATTCAATGCCACGGCGCAGACATCTGATATTCTAATAAATTCAATCATGCATATTGTGTGGAATCTGATCAAAATGCTGCATTCAGATGAGGATTAGACCAATATATTGACTTGGACTAGCTGTAGTGAGGCAGGAGGCTGCATCATACAGGAGCTTTTTGACTTTGGCTGCTTCTCAGCTTCTCTTTAATGACTGACCGAATTGGCTCGCTGTCGTCTGTTGACAGAAACACTGACTTAATTAAAACTTAGGCTGCATTTCTTCTTCAGCTTTCTGCAAGATAACGTTGGATATTTACAGACTTTTTCTCTCTCGCTATATCCAACAATAAAGGTTAAATTATTTTTGTATAGTTTGAAGGCCACATGTCACTGATGAGTGATTCACAGCCCAGAGTCACAGTGAGTGTGTGTGTGTTTCTGTTGGAGCTTATGTTACAGAGTTAAGTGCAGTGACACCTTTTGTGTGTAGAAGAGAAAACGTTTTGTTTGCTGACTGTTCAGCACTGAACAGATGGAAACTAGACTGTAATAAATAGTTTGAATGTTTCATGTGTCCTGAGTCTTGACTTGCAAAAACAGAATATTACCCAAAATGCAATAGAGGAATCCCCAGTGCGTTTCAACAGTCAAAACAAACAAACAAAAGAAATGAAAAAAGATGCATGTTTGGTCTCCATGCAAGGTGTGCAAAAAAAAGACATCAGGACAAAACTAAAGTTTGACAGAGACCAGCAAGAAAAAGACAAGAACCTTTGGAGGAATGTGCTTTTGGACAGATCAGTGTAAAGCTTTGAATTATTTGGACACAGTAACAGAGGACGTGTTTGGCATAAACCAAAGACAGCGTTTCAACAGAGAACCTCACTTTGCTGCAGCAGGGCCTGGCCTGCAGTCCATCAGAGAATCCACTATGAATTCTTCATTGTATCAGAGGGAGCTTGAGGACAATGTGAGATCTGTCCAGAAACTGAGGCTGAAGCAGGAAAGGAACCATGCAACCTGACAACGACCCCCCTCAAAAAAAAAAATCCAGTAATTCCACCAAGGAAAAGTTAAGTGGGAAGAAATGGAGAATTCTGGAGAATCCAAGTCGAAGCTTGGACCTGAACCCTACTGAGATGCTGTGGTGTGATCTGAAACAGGCTGTGCATGTAAGACACCCCTCAAACATCACTCAGCTAGAGCTAAATATTTAATGGAGTGTCCTGACTGTTTCACATGACTTTATATTCAGTGGTGGTGCTGGGGTTTTTTTTCCATAGCAACTTTATTGCACAGATAAGCCCAAATAAAATACCAAATGAAAATTTTGTGAAGCAACGACTTTTATGAAGTACACAAAAAGCAATGCAAATTGGATGTGTGTCTTGTAAGATTAACATTATGCAAGTGGAGTACTACTTTTATTAACACTAAAGTAAATGGCAATAATAAATGCACTCCCAAATTAGAAGATGCACACAGTATGTTTCAGCCTCCTGTAGGTGTACTGTTAATGTTTTTATGTTCTCCCTGGTTGGACCAGACAAAATGAGCTTATTAAACCTTGATGTGTTTGAACTGCAGACTGTGCTGAGCGGAGCACTGACTTCAGGCCCCGAGCTCTCAGTCAGTATTTTAGCACCAGGCACCTTTTTTGCACTGTAATTATGCAGCAAGAGATAAATACTCATAGATTCCTGAAAATGATATCTGATAGCTCAACCCCATCATCATCGTCACCGTCATCGAGACATCTGAAATGAATCAGGAGCATATAAATCAGAGGCGTTGTCAGTCGGAGTGAGTAGTGGCTGATTTTGACCTGGCAGCCTGCTCCTCTTCATATTACTCATCAGACAGAGTTTTAAGACATTTTGGATGAGATGCAATTGCAGGATTTGTCCTTTGACAGCTTCCCAGTTCATTGCTTTGTAATTGAACAGCATGTGCAAACCACCACCATTAAAGGAAAACCATCAGTAACAAATGTGGTCAACCTGAAATGCAACTATAGGAGCAACCGGAGCAACCACAGCCTACAAAGACATCCACAGTCTGTGTGTGTGTGAATCACCAGGCTGATAGGATACACACTGGTGCCTTTTCACAATGAAATAAAACAAACCAATAAACTTTATGGTCACAATAAATTGTGGAAAGAAAAACCTTAAATCAAAGCCCCTTGGCTCGAAAGTGTAAATCTGGCCCTGGTTTCTCTTCTTCTTCTAATGTGGATTTGTAACTTCAACTAGATGTAGAAGCCAAATCTTCTACCTGAGTGTGATGGTGCGTTTATGTGAGATTGTAGCTCTGTATAGACAAAGACTTGATCCTATATGATTCATGTTTGCAAGCAAAGATATGATGCTGATAAGAAGCCTGCATTAAGATTACACTACAGTGTCAAACCACACTATAAATGCACAGTGCAGCAATCAAACTAGTGATGCGTGTGATCGGAGCAGACACACACTCACACACAGTAGGAACTTCTCTTCATTAAGTCTTTTATCACAGCTTGAAGCAGCATATGGAGCCAGCAAGGAGGAAGTTTAGTCTCTCGCTGCTCCTTATAGCATTTTCATCTCTTTTGATGGTCAACAAACCTTAAATTTGTTTTTATATCTCCTGTCCAATCTATCGTACGCCCATGAAAATACTGGGTTCGAATGTCTCATCATGTCTGAAACATCAAATGTCAACTCACGCAGTTGTGTAGGAAAACAGTCAGTGGTGGACATAGCTACAGCATGCACATAATTGAACATAAGACTGATTCAAAAATGCTAAAAACACTAACAGAGGACTTGTAGGCTTATGTGAAAACACCCGGTTGTGACCATATCTGGCCAAGATCTAATTGTTGTAAAACATAAATCACGCCCTTATAGGAGGTGTTGCTGTCTACAGTCAGAGAAACATAGTTAGAAGTCCACATACTTTTCATTCAAATTAAATTCTGCACTTGCAGCTGCCCCAATGTGCTGCCATAGTGATTGGACCTCTTCTCAGCTTCTACAGGTGCCTGAAAAGAGAGTCCCACAGGCAGAACAAAGAAGAGTGTCCAGAGAATGGAAATGTCAAATGCAGCCACTGTTAAGCCCAGAATCACACTCATGCATGCACGGCCACACTCGGCTGCTAAATGCTAAACTAATTGTGATCCATTCCTGCCTGAAATGATTTGGAAACCATTAGAAACAAGTGTTGAAACTTGAAATGGGATTATTTGTCTTGTATCGCACAGCAATTTAGGAGCCAATCAATAGACAATGTGCTTAATCTAACTGATTTCAAGACTCATTGTTCAGAGGAGGACAGCAGAACAAGGCGGAGAGACAGGCACGTTCCAGGACTCGGTGAACTGGCAGTTGAGCCTGTGTTTCAACTTTTTTACAATGAAAATGTGAGTTAGTGAGTAGAAGTGAAATTATATGATCAAATATAGAAAATATCATGTTATTATAAAATTGTTTCCAATTAGGCACCTTGAAGAACTGTAGCAGCAGATGGTCAGACGCTCTGCGATGAGATGTCAGGTTCCTACTATCTGAATGACTAAAGTACAGTGTGCACAAAGCATATGATTAAATCACTCAACTTAATATATCACATACTACTGAAGAGTATGGACATATTTACTTAAAGAGGAACTATGCAAGATTTTTACCTTAATTAAACAACTTCAGAGTAATTGTGATGGTTAAATGACTTGTTACAGGGAGAATGGAGGCTCTTTGCCTTCAACCTAGCGTCTCTTGGCCGAAAACCAACCTTCGACGCCTCCAACCCGGTGTCCCAGATCTCGTCTCGTGAGAAACACTACGACACAAACGCACTCAGTAATCCATAATCTCTTGTTAATGTTACCCACCTCGGTAGACATCACTCCACAGATTGCCTTCTTGCCAGCTTCGTTGAAAACAAATGCACATAGCCTCAGGTTAGCTGTGAGTTTTTACAACAATGAAAATATGCAATCCTAAACTATAGGGGGAGCTCCGTCGAGAAAAAAGCGACCAAAACAGAGAAAAGAAGACCAGACTTGCATATTTCCCCTTTAAGATGCATTAAATATGTAAGATTTTCCAAAACAATCAAACACAATGTAAAAACGACACATTCAAAGTAAAGAGCAACAAAAATACCTTTTCACCAACAGTAAACAGCTGAATCTAAAGTCTTTCTGAAAATCTATTTCCCCCAACTGTGTCCTAACTCTGGGAGCTGGTGCTGCGAGAAAATGGCTCCTATTATATTTGATTTCTCTACATGTTGCCTATATGTGCACAGGTACACGGGTATGGAGGAACCGATCCAAAGAGAGGTTTAGGTGAATGAGTCAACCACAGGGAACATCTGCGTTCCCAGAGTCACTCAGCAGTGACACAGCTAATAATACAACACAAAGCACTGTGATACACAGTCTCCAGCATCTTTAGACCTTGGGTTAGTGCATTCATTATAATAAGAGATCACAAAATACAGCAATGATGAAAAAATATATCACGTTTTCTAAATGTTAATTGGTAACAGGGTTTTAATGGACTGCTGTTATCAAAGAAAGACGGGACCTGCAGGTATCTGGTGTATGTGGTAGTATTATGGATTTGTCCTTGAGCTGTCGGCCTTGAGAATCTATACAGATATAAATACAGTGTGTTTTATTGAGTATTTCACCGACTGCAAAAGTGGAAATATGTAAACCAGTTGACACATTGTAAAAAGCAGGATTCACTGTATGAAACATTCAACAGCTCACTGTCACCTGAGTGAAATGAAACGGTGCCCTCTGTGACTCCAATGGTAAATAATCCATTTCAAAAGTAAAATAAGAAAAAAAAAAGTGAATCTCCATAATGTAATTTGATTTGATTGGAGATAATTGTCAACAGTGATGGAGGCCCATTTAAATTCCTGCTGCTCCTGCAGTTTGTCCCTGTTGATTTGGGTCTTACAGAGTGAAAGCGTCAACTTCAGCTGCAGTGGCAAAACTCTGAATGTGTTTCTGCAGAGCTGAATTTTCGATCGCTGTTGAAACCCGACTGGACTCTGGCGGTGTACGAGATCTAATCATGGCGGCTCATTCATCCCTGTATGCTAATGACACCGCGAATAAACCAATAGGATTCAATTCCCACACTTGGTTACAGTAACCGATATTTCTGTCAGCATTTCCTGTGAGGACAAATTAGGAACATGGTATTGACAAAAGCTAATTTGTGGACCAACCCCCCCCCAAGAGATGTGGGCTTCATTTCTCTGGGGCCCAAGCAGGCTGGACCATTTGTCATCATTATCATTAACCGCCCTGACCCATGTGCCTCCTGCTAAAGCCTGAAATAACTCTGTCCAACTATATGTCCCCGTGTTTTTTCTCAGCAGTAATAAAACAGTACACTTATTTAAATGAGAAACTGTGTTTATTCTTGCCCTGAGCTGCAAATCTCCACTGAGAAAAGCCACTGCCTATCACAAATGCATCCAGCTGAAAGCATTGAGGTGTGACTTCATGGACGGACACACACTGTACGACAAGGACAGATCTGGATGGCGCCTGTTAAGAAAGTAAATCCCAAATCACTCGCAGGGCCACGTAAATCTGACTGGGATGGCCCCGATTCACAATCAGCCCGAGGCAGACAGCTCTCAGCTTGTGACCACAGTGCAAATCCACCCAACTGTGTGGCCACGTTGCACTCCCCACCCCCCCACCCTCCTACCTCCTCCTCCACCTCCACTAATCCTTTTTCAATCATGCACTTTTTGGATTATGCTTCTATGTAATTCTTCTCAGGTATTGTTTTATAACTTAATATGATATTTCAATTTGGGTGAGTTGGGTTATGGGGTTTAGGACACAGTGCAGGATTGGATAAGCAGCGGAGGTCTGCAGGCAGCAGATTGAAGCAGAGGGTAGTGCCAAGCTGAAGGGAGCATGATAAACCTTTGACACAAAGTCCGAAAGGAGCAGATGCATAAAGTTGGTGAGACTGACCTGATTCAGCCCTTTCGGAGGCATCCCATATTGCCATGTGAACCCTGTGTTTGTCCTGACTCTTTCTAAGTGTCTCGCCTCCCCAGAGAAGTTTAGATGCTTTGTGCAGTCAGAAGCATATAAAACTACTCTGAAGACGCCATCTTGATTCACCTTGTCCGTATCATGCTAGCAGGAGATCAAAAGCCAACAAAGTCAAAGCTGCATAGAAATGATTCCAAAGAAAACACATCCCTTTCATTTCTCTCTCTCTGCAGCTTTCACCTCATCCAAAAAGAAAAAAAAAGTGAACTCACAAATTCTACAAAAAGACAGGAGGAAAAACACACACTGTCTTTTAGATAGATGACACAGCAATATTTTTCAACATGAAACTCTAGTTTAAATGCACTCAGAGCACTTTACAGGGTAAACCTGTTTGTCCATGTAATTATAAGGCAATAATGTGGCAGCAGAGTGTGGTATTAAATGATGCAGGTCCAGTTGAGGATGAGGAGAAAAATGTGATGCAATGCCTTTGACCGTGACATGACTGTTGGTGGAGCTGGTGTGACTTTTTTTTATCTCCTGGATTTTCACACACACACACACACACACACACACACACACACACACACACACACACACACACACACACATACACAACAGTCTCTGGAGTTTCTTTTGTTTTGTTTTGTTTTTTACTCGGACTGGAGCCAGAAACAAAAACCATCCAGTGAGCAGTAGCTCTGTGTTGCTGATGAGAGAGGACAGGGGGAGAATGGACAGAGTGGTTGGAGCTGACAGAAAAGTCACAGTAACTCAGATAACCACTCTTTACAACTGTGTGGGCAGAAAAGCTTCTGAATGAACAAACCCAACCAGGAGGTGGATGAGACGGTGTCCTGTCCACCTCCTGTCACCACGGACAGAAACCTGTGGCAAAAGACAGAGAAAAGACAGAGCCTGGTTTGATGGATCTGGATTTCTGCTGAGGCAGCAGGTGATAGTGATGATGTGATGGCGTGATGTTGAAGCTTTCACATGCAAGGCTCACATGCAACCTGATGAATTTCTTCAGTAACATCTGTATAGTAAACAACCACATTGACTGTGACACCAACACTGTGACAGTACATGGCTGCTGGGGATCTGGATTAAGGAACAAATAGGACTGCCACTTATCTGAGAGCTGCTGCTGACCATGTTCATCCCTTTATCTCCACAGTTTATCATCATCTAATGGACACTTCCTGCATCGTAACGCTCCATGTGACAAAGGAAAAGTCATTTATGAACATGATGTGTGTTCAGTGAACTTCAGTGCCCCCCACTGCCAGTCGCCAGATGTGAATCCAGCAAAACACATTAACGACGTTGGCAGCATCTCAAAGGTACGTTTCCAACCTCCATTCCCCCAAATCACTGAGGCTGTTTGATAGTGAAGGAGCTGCCCAGTATTTGTATGGTGTTCTTAATAAAGTGCTCACTTACAGTAGTGCACAATGCATAACCTGGCCCCTCCCTCCTTCACCCCTGTAACAACCACACTGCTCCGGATGAACGCAACATTACCCTCCACTGAACAAGGCGTAAAAATCCAATAGCTGTGAGGCTGGCGTCGGCAGACAGGGATGTGCAAAAAGAGCTTGACACATCAATTTTCTAATAAGCATCTCGAGATATGACATGAGGGTCAGGTGGGGGCTGGGGGGTGGGTAAACTTAACAACACACATGGGTGGAAGTGAGATATTGGAAGATGGTGCCACATGATTATTGGTCTCTCAAGGAAAGAGCTGTGTATCGAACCCACTGATGGATATGAAGGCACATATAGTCCTATTGTGTGTGTGTGTGTGTGTCTCATCCAAACACATCCTCTTTTCATTCTCCTCACTAAACTTCTATTTGACATGATCCTACCTCAACATGCTCATATACACAAGCCACATATTGGTGTTGAAGTACTTTAGCCTTTTGTCGGTGCATGTTTTCATTCCCAGTCACTGTGCAAACCCACACTGCCTGAGCTTAGTAGTTTTCAGGCCTTGAGGAAAAGACACAAAAGAGCTTAGCAGAGTGCAGATGAGCTCCAGAAATGTATTGTAAGTGAACGTATTGTACGGTGTCATTGTAGTGAGTCAATAAGTGGGAATTAAATGTGCTCTTTGGGAAGCTTTCTGCTGTTCGCTCACTCTGTCTCGCTGCTGAGTGAATTAAAAGAAGAGGTTCATGTCAAGCCGGTTGCCCTTGGCCTCAGAGAAAAGGGGGGGGGGGCTGAGATCCTTAACCTCCCTCCTCGAGGTCACAAATAAACTTAAAGATGACTTAACTGATCTGTCTCATAAAGCAGGAACGACCATGATGCGGAGCTCTACATGCGCCAGGCCTGACAGATTTTTAGTGATTGATACCAATGACTTGGCTTCGAGAACTGACTGAGTGGCTCATGTGCTCTGGGTGTCCGTCCTTCACAGGAACGAGTCAGCAACAAGCAAGGTTTGTTTTTATTATTTTTTATTTTAGAAGCAGTGCAAAGCTGGTGGTTTTTACTAGATTTGTGAGCCACGGGACTCATTTCAGACTCGGGCCAAACCTCAGCTTCGTCAGGCGTCATGTGTTGTGCAGTGTAGAGGAGGGAGTGAGGACCGGTCATCTGGTCCTGGAGCTGATGGGATGTTTTTTTTACGTGCTGACCAGTGGGCCGAACAGTGTGAGGAAATAAATCCAGAGCTTTGGCATCACAACGCAGACAACGTATGGTGTGAAAGGGAATTTACAAAAAAAAAAAAAGATTTCTAAAATCGTACAGTGTATTCCCTCTTCACAGTGTCTTGATGATTTGCTTACTTGATCTCATAATGTGCACTAACATCATACTACTTCCTCCCTCTTCTTTCAAACCCAACCTGCTGAGGCAGATGGCCCCTCCCACCCTGAACCGTTTCTGTTGGAGCTTTCTTCTTCTTTTCTACAATAAAGTAAGTCTTGACCTAACCCTGTATAAAGTACCCTGAGATAATGCAGATTATGAACTGACCCTGTACAAAGAAAACCGAGATCTGAGATTGTTCCTCGTGAGAATCCAAAGTTGCTTCATGTGATTTTAACCATGCCGTGTGCAGCATGTTTCTGATGAACTCTGTTGTCAGATGAGACACCCTCATCACTGTGAGTGTCAGGTCCTTATGTGGCAGCAGTTGCTCATGATAAAGCCCATGTTTACAGTAAAACTCATTTCTGCTGTTTTTACATCATTTGGAAATGATCTGCTCATCGGCCTCTCTCTGCTGCTGATGCAATATATCAGTGTCTGTTTCTGCCATCAAGCAACATGACAGATTCTCCACAAATGTCCTGTTGCTGTTGATGCTGCAGATGATCAGAGGTGCATGTAATGTTTTTCTTTTTAATGTAAAATGTGAAGAAGCTGGGTGAACTGAGTGCTCGTGTCAACACTCAGCTGCTGCTGCTGCTGCTCACAGGCTTCAGCCAGGAAATAAACTTCAGGTGAAAGTCAGCAGTGAGAGCCTCACCAGCCTCAGTGTGTGTGTGAGAGAGCAGCGGCTCTGGTCACTCTGCGTCTCCTCAGGAGCCACCTGGACTTGTTTTATTATTCCATCGCTTCCTTTGCTTCAGTCGGATTCTCCTCCTGTGTCGCCTCCACTTCTTCTTGTGTGTCCGGCTCCAGGTGACGCTGTGTCGGTACCGGGCAGCAGCTCTCCTCCATTCCCCGGCAGCGGCGGAGACAGACGGACAGGCAGGGAGGCAGGCAGGGAGGCAGGCAGGAAGGCAGGTCGCTTCCACTGCGAGTCTCCGGTTCCTGCGCCGCGCTAACATGTCCCGTTTCAAAGCGGATTTACGTGGCTGCAACAGGCGACATGACCGAGTGTCCTCGACAGAATGAAGCTCTGAAGGCCAAGGTGAGATCATCACACTGCCCATTTTCTTTTGATTTCATCCGTCTCCAAGTGGATGGTGGGGGCGCGTAAACTTTTGAAGCTGTGCCGCGACGCGCGCCGAGTGGGTGATCAAATAGTGCGTCGTGATTAGAGAAAGTATCACAAACACCTTCCTGCTATTTTCTGCTTTTATTCAGAGCTCCACCTCAGCTTCTCCACGCGTGGAAATTAACTCATCAACACGAGCGATAACCTGCGACCTGAGAAGAGACCAGGTGCAGCCCCCCCCCCCCCGTTCTCTCTGTCTGCTGGTGTCTCCAGACGCTCCACGGCACAGAGCCGCTTCACACTTTGTTAAAACTGCCTCTCTTCAGTTTTTTTGGGCAGAACTCACCTGTATACAGGGGGGAAATTAAAGGACACGTGAACGCGCCCTGTGCGCGCAGATCAGATCCAGAGTCGGTCTCTGCTCTGCGTTTTCACATCCACTGACTCTGCTGAGATCAATCAGTCATGCTCATGTGCAGATACACACACACACACACACACACACACACACGATTCTTTTGTCATTTGTAAATAACACGGAGCAGCACGCGCGTGGATTTTCTCTCGCGCTGGATAAACATTCATCTTTTCTCTTTATCCCATCTTTAAAAAAACAATCTCTCTGTGGTTAAAGGGCGTTCTGTCACACACACACACCTGTCTCTCTTTCCTTGAATGTTAGGGTCAGGGTGGTGTGTGTGTGTGTGGAGGTTGAGGAGGGCCTCACACACACTCACACTGTCACACTCACACACACACACACACACACACACACACATTCAGCTGTGTGGAGGCTCGTCGACCTGCTGCGAGGTTAAACCCGTGCGCCAGGAGCCACGGCCCGACTTCCTCTCCCTCACACCCTTCGTCTCCCTCTCCACCTCTCTCTCTCACTTCGTGGGAATTAAGGTGTGAGACAGTGATGCACACTCCAGCACCCCCCCCCCCCCCCCCTTTTTTCTTTTATTAGGAATTTTACTGTTTGTTGCACGTGGAGAAAAAGGGTGGATTATCCGGAGGCACGTTTCCTTGTCGTCAGAGTTTTGATCCATTTGATCCTGATAAAAGAAAAACAGGTGAGATAATGTCAGTGGATGTGAGAGGAGTCTGGATGTGGGATTATAACCTAATAAAAACTAAACCTCCTCCAACAACAACAACACATTTATTCACTGCTCAATTAACCACAGTCAACTGAACGCTTCATTTCTCTGGAATGGGACCTTCACTGGCGCACTGAGGGGGCGCGTTCTCTCCTCCACCCTCCTCATTATTTTATTTAGATCATTGTAACCCCCCCCCCCCTCCATATTTACACAAACAACACTGTGTATGAGGCTCGAGCATTAAAACTCTCTAAACCCCTTTCTATCCACATAAAAGGACATTTGGAGGAATTACGCTCGATCCACACAAATCAAAAATCAAATTGAACAAGACTTTTCTTCAACTATCTGGATGTTTCTCCGCCGTGTGTTGTCCCACCACTCCTTTCAGACTCTTAACGTCCGCATTTGTTGTATGAATTAAGGCGGAAGAGGTTCAACTACAGGCGATTCTCCACCTCTCCGGAGTTTATCGGGTCCCGAAAGAGGATGGTGTGCGTAGACGTGAATGTGTGTGGGTGTGGGTGGGGGTGGGGTTGGAGGGGTGTTGGGAGACGGGCTGTAGAGGGGTGGGGAGAGAAAGCATAGGTGTGCGTGAGGAGGGGAGCGCGCGGGTGGGGGTGGGGGGGCCAAGCTGAGTGTGCGTCTCATCTAATAGAGCCTCGGAGCGCATTTTCTTCCCCCGTCATCTCCGTCTGGGCGGTCGGTTCTGCGCCGTGCTGGGGGGAGACGGCCAGGAGAGGATGCGTTGATGCGAGCGGATATTCTCAGCAGCCGAGTGTAATTGGTGTGATCCATGTCCCTGTTGAGTGGCTGAAACCAATTCTTAGCCAGGGAGAAGGAGAGAAAGGAGGAGAGTGAGGACGAGGTCCGCGCAGAGCCGCACGCACGCAGGAGTCTTTGGGATTGAAAGGAATTATAAAGAGGAGGGGACGCGCGCGCGAGCAGGTTAAAGTTTGTTGTTTTGCACCAGTGAGGCTTTTCTCTTCTGCGGACATCCCTGTGCCTCAGACTGACGCCGTGATGGAATGACACTTGGAGAGAGGATGATGGACACTTTGGCACCGGAGCTCCTGCTCAGAAACCCCCCCGTTTCCACCAGGCGCGGTGCTGACCGAGCCCCCAGGACGGTGATCAGTCATTTGTTTTGAAGTGGCAGGAATATCCTCTCGCTTGATCGTTTTCTCCCCCCCCCACCCCCACCACCTCCACCTCCATCAACCCCCCCACCACCCACCCACCCCCCTCTCCACGGTCGCCAAACAAGAGTGAGAGATGGTGCGCACAGCGATTCCTCAGAGACTGACGTGCGTACTCATCACATTCCCGCTAAGGTGCGCGTCTTAAAGAGCTTCTTTCTTCATCATTGTTCATTCTGCAGCTCTGAACTTGTTGAACGGTGTTAAAGAGCAGAGGGACACGGAGAGCCCGGTGCGAGAGAGGCGTTCACGACATGTAAGTTTTCCCCCCCCCTTTTCGCTTGTAAACTTTACTTTTTGCGTTAAAGCAGCCGCTTGGCGTTGGTGGAAGTTATTTGTCTTCGGCCTGGACGCATTTATCTCACATGAGAGTTGTGATTCTTTAACTTCTGGAAAAACCATAAACAACTTATGAAGGACTTGTTAAAATGCAGAAATGAAGCGACCTTGAACGCATCCACAACTTTAACACCATTACCTCAGGTCATATTTTTGTTTATAGAGGCGCCCCCTTGTGGAAGTTGCCTCTTAATCGTTGCCAATCCATCACGCATAATTACATTAGTGTCACGGCCTGTGCCTTTAACACATCATCATAAGAGCAGCCTATCGGTCTGCAGGTAGATTAGTTCTGGTACATGGTCTCTGTTGTGCTTCTCATTGAATCCAAACCTGCTCCATTTCAATTTCAGTATTGCTTCATGCTTCACAGTGCAGTGAGTTATAGGCTTCAGGCGAGATATTACGACATGATATTACTTACAGCAGTTATAATAATCTTGGCCTTGTGTTGGATAATAAACAGTTATTTGCTTAAGGCCGTGCTCATAACCGCTGTCATTAAGGGTGACTGCCCCGAGTGCTGAAGGAAGGCACATGCTGGATGGATGAAGAGTTGAGCTGAACTGCTCCTGATGAGTTACTGATCATATTAATAGGCAACAATCATTGATTATCTTTAGGTTCTAGTTTCATATTTTTCTCTTCCTGTGACATGTGGACCTGTGATAAGTCGTTGTACGTGGGGTTAAAGCAGCTGTCGCTTTAAACCATGTGCTGCTGCTGCTGCTCCAGCCTTTTCACAGTGTTTCCATCTCCAGAGAGCTACCTGGGTGAGCACATTCTTTAGAGCTAAAGTGGACATTTTGAGTCTCCAGACATGTCACTGTGGTTGCAGAATAATGTGCTAGCAGCCTTTTAGGAAAAGTGTCTTTAATAATGCATAAGGTGTTCCTGTGTCGCAAAGAGAAGCATGCTTGGTGGCGAGGAGAAGCAGAGGAGGTGGAGGCGGAGGGATGGAGGGATGAAGGGATGGAGGGAGGGAGGGCGGGCGGTGTAGGCGTGATCTTGTCTCACTGTCTCATTGGAGTAACTGACGCCCGAGGGTGTTCAGCTCAACTTGGGGCAGCACTGCCACAGTCACCCTGTCAAAAGTGCTGCTCCGGCACGCACAGCGTGCACGTGGCAGATTCAGCTGCTCAGGGGAGGAGGGGTGAGGGGTTGGATGGAGTCAGGAAGGGGGGGGGGGTTGATAGAGGATTGAGGATTGTGGCAGATGCAGCTGGTGGAGGCAAGTGAAGCACGTCTCCAGCAGTCAGGGACCCGCTTGTCTTCAGAGGCCTGACCTGTCTGGCTCCAGTAGACTCTGGATTGGAGGAGGAGGCAGCAGACTCGTCCTGTTAGCGGAGTCATGACCTCAGAGGGATTCAAACACACGGCCTCTCTGAAAACCAACCCAACACCAAACACTGAATTCATCTCCTCTGTTTCTCAGAAAAGGAGTCACAAACACTGGGACATTTGTTGTGATTGGATGGGTGTTTTTTTTTTTGCAGGTTCCTGGGGATAATTCATCACATCACAGGTGGAAAACAAACCCACCACCAGCCTCGGTTTGGGATAAACTGAAACAGGCAAACTATTTGTCTAACCCTGGAGCAGAGTCTCAGCTTTGATTCCCTCTGAACCTGCCCACCCATCTCCAACACAGCCAGTTAACCAGCTGTCAGCACTCCACCCATTCGCTACCTGTCATCATTATTAAAAGATCATAAGCCTGCCGATTGAGGGCGGCGACATTTTAAGAAGTGGGAAAGAGCTCTAAGTGATGAGCTGACTTGGAGGCAAGCCCCAGGGATGCATTATAGACATGCTCGCTGCTCTACAGGAACGCTGGCTGTCGTGTTTGCAGGACCATGCTCCACTCTCCGTATGTTTATTCATGAGGATAGCGGCCCTATTGGCAGATCGTTAACAGACAAGATTAGGGATTCTGGAAAAGGCAGGCGGAGAAATCTGGTGAGTGGAGCACACAGAGCAGGGAGGAGGTTTTCTTTTTCTTTTTTTCTGAAGCCAGGCCAGCTTCTATCTTTATCTGTCTTTCATCTGTTTCTGACTGTCTGCCCTCCTGTCTTTCTGCCCTTCTCTCTCCCGTGCTCTTGTTTCTCTTTTAGCAAAGCACTGGTGAAGAATACGAAACAGGCAGAGTCAGGAAAGATGAAAGTAGGTAGAGACAGGACAGAAGCAGGGTCAGAAACTGCCCTTGAAAGTGCATAAAATGCGTGAAATTAAAAATGAAAGGGGGAAAAATAGCCCAGATAGCAGCGGTAACCTTGTAATTATGCCACCTTACTCTGGGCTGAGCACATCCTTTAGAAGTAAAGATGACATTTTCTTTTTTTTCTTTTAAAGATTTTTAGGACATTTTTAATTTGTTGAATTTCAATAGCAGTCGGGCAGGCAGGTGTGAAGGTACTGCCCTCTGTGGGCCGCCGCAGACAAGCCCAGAGAGATTATGACTTGACATTTCTCTCCAGTGTGTCCTGGGTGAGAGGAACTGTGGGCCCCTATGGTCAGAGAGCAAGTAAAAACATGCAGTCTGGAGCAGCTGATAATGTTGGCACCACGCAGCCAGCAGCAGCAGGTGAAAATGCTGAAGCCACACAAACCACTGGTCAAGAAAAATAAAGCAATCAATCGGCAGAAATTGAAAAGTGGAATGATGGGGGGGTGAATTGTTTGGGGACAGAGACAGGAAAACAGTTTATTTGCTTATTTGAAACACAAAAGTAAAGGATGGCATCAACTCCTGTTGAAGTTTCAAGCTAGAGTTTAAAAAAAGGCGGTGTAACAAGCAGAAAATGAAGGAAGTGTTTGTTCATTTGATGATATGCATGATTTACAAGCGACCCCCCCCCCCTCCCTGAGTGGTAACGAGCGGCTCTGGGGACATGCGTGTAACATTTCCCCCATGATTTAGAGAAACACTCAGTCATGCTCGAGTGGCCCCGGGGATGAAATGGAAGTGGACACCAGGGGCTGTTTGTTTCTTAGGCCCAGAGATGGCGAGAGAGGTTGGGTGTAATATGGGTGACTGTTTGGGTGGTGGGTGGGGGTGGGGGGACAACCTCGCCTGGCAAACAAACCCTCGTGGGCTTTGTGAAAGATTCATGTGTTTGAATGTAAAAATGGAGCATGCAGGTCACAGCGCTGGTGGGTCGGTACCTACGGACAGGCCCCTGTGGTGAGCAGCAGCCTCTGTGTGCTTTATACCAACGTCTATATTCATTTATTTGCCCTGAAGCTGCCAATAGATAACTTTTTTATTCATTTGCAGTTATTCAAACATGTTTTGGCTTAGTGTATATGTACATATATATCTTTAAAGTCCCCCTTTACACAAACATGTTGCTTTCAATGTCACCTCACGTGGTTGTTTGAGCTTCATTGTGCACAGCAGCATCTCTGCAGAGTTCAACAGCAGGAGGTTGTTTCTCTCTTAAATTAGAGTTTGACTTCACAGCCATGTTTACAACCTATTGTGATGCAGTGCTATGCAACGTCCACAAGAAATTTGACATCTTCATCTTTTGTCCAGTTGTTAGTCTTTTGAAATCTAACACATTTGTATATTTTTCAGAATCACACACACACACACACACACACTGCGCAACCTCCCACTGTTACTGTAAGTGTTACCGCCCTGCACCTCTGTATTCCTGTACATGGCAGAATTTCAGACATCCTGTGAGTGCAGCTCCTCTGATATCCTCAAACCTTGATCGATGGTCGGAGGAAGCGACCTGCCCCCTAAAATAACCCCCCCCCCCCCCCCCCCCGCTTTTTTTTCTCACTTAAAATGCACATCCACACCATCTTCCATCTGCTCTCCTTTTTTTCCCTCCTCACCTTGTCTCCTCGGGGTGATGGAGGGTTATAAGCAGGGAGTGATGAGAGGAAGGGGTCGCTGTGTCCAGGACGGTGCAGTGATAATGACCCTGCTTTTGTGATCTCTATTGCTTGTTATTGAAGCCTCACTAGTACTTGTTGTATCATTACCTGTGACTCCAACCTCTCCTTATCCAGATGTTGCAGGTGCAGCACATACACACGCACACACTCACTCACACACCTGCAGACAGTTCCCGGCCAACTCTTTAGTCTTCTCCTTAACATGGTAATATTATGTCTCTTAATGGGAACAGGGAGCCGGGTGCCAAGAGTTCCCCTGGATAATTGGCTGCTTCCTCACCTGCTGACATCTCCCCCATTGACATTCTTACATTTTACATTTAAGGTGCTTTTTCTTTCCCCCTTAACCTCGTCCTCCTCCCCCCTTCTCCCTCTGTCCTCTGTCTCACTACTCTTGAGCTTGTATTTTTTTTTTTTTTTTTTATCTTACCGACTTTACATTGTCTTTCTGGATCATACTCTGCAAAATTGAATCCCAGTTTCCAACTGTATCTGTGAATGAGGCTCATTGTGATTGATGTGATGGTTTTTTCCTTTTGTGCGGGGATGATTGTATTAAATTCAGTTCATATGCCATAATATTTCAGTTTGAATTCAGTTTTTGAGAATATTTTTCAACTTATGTCCCCCCCCCCCCCAGTGGTATTAAAGCATCTTTTCTCTTCTTTCATATGCTTTTCTGCTTCGTATTGGACATAGTGTTTTGTATGCTCCAGAGCCTTTGCCCCTGACCTTGGCTGCTCCATAAAATGATGATTTACATTCTATCAGACTGAAATGACTCTGAATGGCACAGGTTGAAAAGATCTGACACTGATGCAGCTCCCGATCCATTATACCTGCTTTACAATGCGTCAAATTTACATTTTGAAGAGGCAAATAAAGATATCAGCATTCCCATATCCCTGTGCGTCAGATCCTCACATCTGTGGACCCACAGCACGTTGTCATGTCTCTGAATATAGGAGGTGTGTGTTTTATCGTGGCTTCAGGCCTCAGATAGACAGTAAATTGTGAATGCAACTCCTTAAGACATGCATTATTTTTCACAAATTGTCTTCCTCACACGTGTCACCTCCTTACTTTGTCGCAGCATGTGCTCAGCAGCTTTTTGCACATACTGCTAATGCAGAACTGTAAATAATATCACACACACACAGCTCCCTGGTTGAGCAGTATCAATATGTTTACCAGTCTGTCTACCTGTCACTTGCTGTTTGCACATAACTGTGTCTACAGTCTCAGCCAACTGGCTCACTGCTGTGTCACTGGCCTAAGAGAAATCACAACACACTCAGGCTGTCGACCGCTTCACTGTAAAGACTTTATATGGCTCGATATGAAAACAAAAGGGCAGAATAAATACCCATAATAGCAGACAATTTGTGATTACATTTTACATCGGTGCCAATGAAATGAGCTGTCAACAGAAACAGGCTGGGGTGGTTATTTTTAAGTTTGTGGATATTTTTAAGTGTCTTACTCACTTAAAACTGTGTTTAAATAGGTTTTTCAATACAAAAACTTTAGACAAAAGGCAGAGCGAGGCCGGGTCTGCAGTGGTTGGCAGTTATAAATGGATGCTTTGTACCCTGGAAAGTGAATGACTGTATGTGTTACAGTGCAGCGGCTCTTACCATGGACACATCTACTGCTACAGTCTGAACTGAAATACAGTCACAATTAGAGCCTGACCTGATTAATTGTCTGATCGAAATCTTTCTCAGACACATTGGTATCAGTGTGTGTGTGTGTTTGTTGGCAGAGTAAAAACAATGTGAATACTTTTTTGTGCCTTCAGACGTTGCAGGTGAACTACAGACTGTCTGGGTCTAGTTTAGAAATGATGTCCTTGCATCGGTTGAACCACTAGAGAAAATAATGTTATAAAGTGTTAATAAGGTTTTTTGTTTGTTCACTTTGCTCCACACAACTCTGAAGGACTGACAGAGGCTTGTGAGAATGACAGTGTGTCATTATTCATTATAGGCTTTTGATCTTTTGGTGGTTATTTTTTATTACTTGTACATTTTCCACCAGTTTATTGCAGAATAATACATGTTATTTATTGTTAAACAGTGAAATATCGAGTCTTGTCATAAGGGTTTGAACCTTGTTTGAGGGATCATTGTAAAACAAAATAATGTTTGTTTATGGAAACATGAGGAATATCAGCAAACTGAACACTTATTGAAATTTTATTTTGCTCCCTAAAAAGTCCCCATAGTTTCAAATCTGACAGGCCCTATAGACACGTGATGTTTGTTTTTCTGCTTAGAAAATTGCAAAGTTGGATTTTATAAAGAGAAACTGTGGTGTTGTTGTCACTTAAAGCAGCTGTAATCAATATTTTCAATATTTAATAGACAACCTTCAGTGCTGCTCCCTGAAACTGAGCTCTTCAGTGTCTTTCAACTCATTGTTTTGATTTTGCAGCAAAAGGAGACACACACACACACACACACACACACACACACACACACACACACACACACAGTGATTATGATGAGGCTTCACATCTGCTAACATCTGCTCTGTCAACTTCATAAGGGGAACATAATGTTGGTCTAGTGTTTTACCACAAAGTGACCAGAAAAATCAATTAATGCAACATCTTAATGTTTCATGATCTTCACACACACACACACGCAAAACACTAATTACTCCACAGCAACAGGTCCTCCTTATTGAACTGGAAATAAATATATGTTCTTGAAAACACCCCAGAGTCCCTGCAGGTGGATCACTGACTGCAGCACTTTAGATATCAGAGTTCAATAGAGCTGATGTAGCCAGCTTTTATTTTTGAGCTCGTCTATATTCACTCACTCTGCACACTCTCTGTTTTCCCAACACTCCTCTTGTTGTAGACTCAGTTAAAAAGTTTGTACCTGTTGAAACAGACGGATCATAGAGTGATGGATGAGTCATGTTTCTCATAACTGACGTTCAGTAAGTTTTGATGTGAAACTTGATTCAATGGTAAAAATCCAACATTTTGGTTAGATATAATATGAAATATACTGTTTCTTCATGTCATCCCAGCCCCATGCAGTGTGGGGTGTGAGGGGGGGTTGGGGGGGCTGTAACACTGTAGGCTTGACACGGCTGACTGAGATGAGCATTCGGTGTGAACGCAGCAGGATCCTATTTACCCTGACGGCCTCACTCTCTGATTCTCTGTGTTTTGATGGACAACTAACACCAACATGATGCCCCTCGCCTGCACCCATCACACATACACACACACCATTCACCCACGCCATGGCGCCACCTAATGTCTCCTAACATCCGTTTCCATTTCCACAGGGGAGGTGCAGGATATTCTTTTCACCCCCCCTCCGTCTCCCTCTGTTTCTTGTTTCTCCACAGAGCCAGATCGCCACACAGGACGAGGACCATGACTGACAGCCGGGCGAGCTGAGGAGACCTGTCACTCATCTTCCTATCAGCGTGTCAGGGGGCTATCTCCCTTCTCACCTCCCCCCTCTTCCTCCACCTTCTCCTCCTCCCTCCCTCAGCCCTCTCCTCTTATCTTCTCAATGGGCTGGTAACCATCATCATAGTTTAGCCACCACTCCAGAAACCTGAGAGACAGAAATAGTAAAAAGAGAAAAACAAACAAACTGTCCCCTCGCTCCAGCTGAAGGGAGTCTGGCATGCCTCCCCACTCCAGCTGAGTGTGCTGTAGTAAGAGGAAGTAGAAGAGGGATCCCTTGTTCATACACCTTCAGAGGGAGATACAGCTCCTTGAGGAGGAGCTCAGAGTGAGGACCAGCCATGCGTTTCCATTTGGTGTTGATGCTGCAGGCGCTGTGGACAGCTCTTTGCCAGGCGGCCATGCAGCACTATCCCGCGGCCTGGGGCCACTACGATGTGTGCAAGTCCCAGGTTTACTCAGATGAAGGCCTGACTTGGGACTACATGGCCTGCCAGCCAGAGGCAGGAGACATGACACAGTACCTGAAGGTCACTCTGGATCCCCCCAACATCACCTGTGGAGACCCTCCAGAGACGTACTGCGCCCTGGTGAGTACAACTGCCCCCCCCCACCCACCAAAATAAAAAAATTCTTCCCCTTAAGCAACTGTACACTTTAGGCAGCTTATCTTGTATCTGCTCGGCTTGTTCTGACCCCAGAGCTGTAACAGACACTTTCAAAGCCTGAGTGACTCAGATTCATGGCTGCAGCTGAAGAGATGGAGGTTTGTTCCCATTGACGTCACGTTCTGCTGTTGAGAGAGCTGCTGCACTGCAAACACTGTCTGATGCTCTGTTGACGATGCTTACTCGCAGAAAACACTGTATAATGTGACTTAGCCAAAAAACACACACCTCACACCCCCACCACACACACATGCGAAAAACAATGATCTCAATGTGGGAAAGTGTGTCTTCTGCCAGAGTTGGATGAGTGAGCGAGTAAGTGGCCTAAATATCCAAACAGCGTCTGGGTGAAGTTGTGCACAGGTGAACTAAAAATACAACTGAATGTATGAGAAAATAAGTGGAGCACAGTTTTTAGGTGCAAACACTCGAGGTTAGCTTGGCAACAAGTTTCCAAATGCAGTATTTTGTTTTTACCTCGGTTCATCACTGATCATTTCTCACCTTTAAAAAGTATTTTGGAAACACACACGTTTCATGTGTTTCTCAGAGCTCAGGTCTGTACCCAGTGGTCTGATGCAGACAGATAGTTATTGAAATCTTTTCATTAGACATTCATGGTCCTTGTCTTGTCTGATTTTTTCTTTAGGATCACAGCGAGTTTCAAGTGACGCATCTCATCGTCTATTTATCATGAAGTTTGCTACAAACCGTCCTTTTTAATTTGGACTTTCATACTTTATGGCAATCTAATCATCCTCAGCTGTGCCTTGTATCTAGTTTTAATTTAATGCATCAGCTTGCTAACATGCTAAATGAACTTAATATAGCTGCTGTACAACACTATGTAATCACTGTGGCCCTGTTAGCATGCTGACATTAGCATTTAGCTGAAAACAGAGCTGTACTTCTGACTCTGTCTTGTTATTAAACAAGCCTGAAATATAAAATTCAACACTTCCTGTAGAAAGGAGATTCTTTTTTCAATGAACTGGCAACAGGTCACGTCGTTGCTGTACTGTTGAAATCCTAGAGAGAATCTTAAATCCTGTTTTGCTTTAGAAAATTGGAGTAATTAGCTCTCTTTGTGTTTTGCCCTAAAGTTGCTTTATGACTAAAAACACTTGAACTCCAAAGAGGCTTTTTAAGATAATGAACTAATTAGCTCTTTGTCTGTTTAATTTTACAAAAACTGTATGTAAGTCGTGTTGACTCTCTCACTGATAAAAGGCTTCACACTGGTAAAAGCATGAGGACTTCAAAGTGATGTTTTGTAGAAGGAGAGGGGTGATATATTTAAACAGTTCAGTAACAAGCAGTGATTGGTTGATTGGTTTATGCTTTGATGCTGTTGATTCTGGAAATCATATCGCAATCATGAAAATCACAAATTCCTGTCGGAGCTGAAACTAAAATGAGCAAAAGCAAAAGATGCATATTGGGTCAAGTATTTAATTAGCAAATCACCCTCCTTCTTCCGGGTCCTTTCCGCTTTGAAACTCACAGCTGGTTGCCTCAGATTAACGCTAAATGATGAGTCCATTTTGGGCCGTCGTTTATTACCAAGTCATCAAAGATTCTCTCAGAACAAACGCACCCCTCAACAGCTTCAAGAGCTCTTTAGATAAATAGTGAGATGTTCCAGGAAAAGTAGTAAGTTGAGGAGTATAAATAGACGGTTGCCATCAGCAGAGAGTCAGCTGAGAGGAGAGACAGAGGAACAGAGAGGGATTAACAAAATACAGATGACAAAGAGTGAGTGAATGATCAAGAGAGGAGCGAGGGAGTGAACACGGGGGAGACAGAGACTCAGAGGACTTTGTCAAAAGCATACTGTGACTGAAGAACTAATATCTCCTGCGTGGGGCGGGATGGAGGCTCCGAAATGTGAATAATTCAACATGTTTTGTAGCTAATGTGTTTTATTCATAGGACACATTATTCAGCCCGACATCTCTCAGGCACTTTTGAGAAAATGCTGACTCCCGTGATCGGCCAAGGTTGGTTGAAGGCACAGCGACTTTTTTGGGGGGTGGGTGGGTGGGTGGTGGAGGAGGTGGTGCCATATCGAGGAGGTCATGTTCAAAATGGGGTTGTGCTCCCTCCTCCCTCCGGGCAGGCGGAGCCGTGACCTCTGATTGATCCACATTTGAACCTGGAGGTTGTCTTCAGTGGTGGCGGCGGCGCTGCT
This sequence comes from Caranx ignobilis, assembly GCA_021432705.1. Classification (NCBI taxonomy): domain Eukaryota; kingdom Metazoa; phylum Chordata; class Actinopteri; order Carangiformes; family Carangidae; genus Caranx; species Caranx ignobilis. The sequence goes on along the minus strand of MU269986.1, from coordinate 15,576,128 downwards.
GTGGGTGAGTCAGCTGAGTCGTGGGTGAACAGCGGTCAGCCGTGGCTGATTCTCCACCAGAGCCAGTCTATTTCTAGATACACAGTTGAATGTGGGTTTATTATGATTATTATTATTGCCAGGCTTTTAACAGTCTGATGATCTCTTATTGAATTAGTGGGAGTTTGCCCCGCGCGCTGCCGCCCTCATGTCTCCGGCAGTCAATATGATGGGAGTGCATCAATTAAACAGGCTATGGTTAGCTCCCACATAACCATTTCCTCCCTCTACTGTACTCCACTCATCACAAATCACACAAACATCAGTGAAATATGACCCCTGCCGCTTACCATCCAGTCCGATCCCGCTGCAATCGGTTTATGTTTACCCCCTGGCAGTAACGTGGCTCCAAATCAACAATGGAATAATTATCATTGATATTCCAGCTACTCCGCCTGCCAGTGAGCTGCTGCAGTGCCAATAGAGCTTTGTATCTTAAGTCAAATCATTGCAAATTCGGGGCAATTATCATTAGGCCGTGTTATCGGAGAATTTCATCTCTCTGGTAATTGATTTTGCGCTCACAGAGGCGGGTGTATTTTAAAGCCCAGTGTCTGCTTCCTGGAGTGCTGAAGGTAACAGACACCGAAGAGAGGGAGAGAGGGAGAGAGATGCTGCAGCTCGAGGGCGTGGTGCTTATATGAGCATGGTTATCTCAGGTTGCGGCCTTCATCCCAGGGTCAGAGATAAAGGAGGACTGCATCACACACACACACGGACACACATACACACAGCACTCTCCCCCAGTAAAGACTTTTCATTCTGCTTCTAGCCCAGTGACCTTTGCGATAGCAATAAGCTGGCATTCACTGAACTCTGGCACACGAATCTGCCATCATATGAGTTTTCACTGTCCCCTCCAGTTAGACTCAGACTGGCCTTTAAAAAGCCGGACAGGTCGCGCAGTCAACCTGCCGATGATTGAGTTTGTGCAGGGTTCAGGGGAGCAGCTTTGACTTAATACAGAAATGATTGCGGAAGAAACTGATTCTCGTTAAGCAACTTGTCCCAAACTGACTAACTGGACACTCTGATCGTGTCCTCTGAAAACCTTCAAGGTGGACAACACAAAAGTTTCCTGGTGGTAGTTGATGCAAATTGAAAAGTGTGTGTTGGCCAGTGAAGGTAGACCACACTGAGCTACAGTGGCGCTTTTTCTGTCTCTATCTCCTCACCCATAGAGTCTAGAGCTGTGGCCACCAACCTTCTTCAGCCAAAGATCTGTCTGCCCCGCCCCTTTTACATATTGTCATAATTGCCCTGTAGCTGAAAGTCTGATGTGCTCTGGGTGCACATCTTCCTGGAGATGGTCCAGTTTGTCTTCTCTGGAGATCTACTGGGAAACTCTTAAAGCTCTATCAGTAGATCACCATCAACAGGTTGCCCCCCCCCTCAGTCTATATATACACACTACATTAAAAAGTATATGTGGTTAAGTAGAATTGACATCCAGTCCAACACTCTAACTTGCCAATGCTTAACTTATATAGGTTCTTCTATGATGCACATGACTCCATATTTTATACTGCATTAAAAAAAACATACTTGTATGTGTGAGTGTGTTTGTGTGGATGTCCTTATGCATTCCTGTGCAAGTGCTGAATGCCTCTATTTGTGCCATCAATTTACAACCAAGAAATGCTGATGAATGCTGAAACCTGAGTCCCGGCAGGCCGGTGCATTTCATAGCCAATCAACTCTAAATGAGGAAACGAAGAAGATTATTAAAAGGCCTTCCAGCGCACGGCTTTTTCCTGGTTTAGCACGAGAGATCATTAAAGCTGTGGCATGGTAAGAGAAGGTAGATCACCAATACTGTCTTAATTCTTCTGCTTATAGCTAATGAGACAAGTAATGTGATGGACCGAGTGAAGCTTTAAAAAAAATGGACGCCTGGGTCTTTCCTAACCATTAGCAATGTTGTGGATGAGGCAGCAGAGGAAGTCGTAGTGGTATTTATTTGTTCCACCAAAGCAGCCGTGTGGAATATGTTCTCATTTCCCCCTCTAACTTCTTCTACTGTGTGTACACGTCTTAAAGTGCCACATAATGATGTTGATCTTTGAGTCACACTGCATAGGGTTTACTCATGCAGAAAATACTACTGTGTGTAGCATAAAGTATATGATGGATGATGCAGTATGAGATGCGGTACACATTCGAGGTCAATAAAACACAGCGGGATGCTGCAGACAGAAAACAGCTGTTTCTTTCCTCCGGCGTCGTCAGGTTTTCGTGTGATTTCAACCCTGTTACCTGCCATTTGACGGTTTATTTATCAGTCAGCATTAATGAACAGAACACAAGCTTCGTTTACAGGAAAGTGGTGCAGAGGCAATTTTGATGACACAGGATGGGAATTGATAAAATAAGGTTAAAAATACAGCGAGATGTTTTTTTTTTCCTATTTATAGTGATAACAGGTGTTTGTCATTAGATCTTAGCAGTCACACGGTACTGAAAGTGTAAGACTGTTCTAGACAGCAGATGACACTCTATGAAACCTGTGCACACACACACACACATTTTCTATTACATATTCTGTATATTTAAACATTAAATCCTGTTATTAGATGGTGCGTGGCTCATCAGCATCAACACACAACCCACACTTGATGATCATTTCAAGCCACAACAACAACAATATGTTTGCCGCCTGTTTTCTGAACCTGCTCAGGCTGCTGCAGGAGCTTTTAGGTGTGCAGGAGGCTGCCGTGAGCTCCCTCTTACATTGTGATATACAAATCTGACCTTTTCCCTAAGCTGATCCTGATTACAGGTTTCAGACAGACAAAGCGTTTTAACTCCCCCCACACCTCCCCCTCCACCCCTGTACCCCACACTCTAACAAACTGTGCTGCCTCTCAACAGGCTCCACGCTGACATTTCCTTGAGAAACGAGTGCGCTGTCAGCAGCAATATGTCTCATCTCTTATTGTAACACTCAGTCAATGCACGGGTTAGAGGAGATGAGAGGGAGAGAAGAGAGACGGCGGCTTTTTTTCTCAGGGCTGCACTGTTGTCTCTGACATTCTGTCTCATAAACTTGTTCATCCTGGCTTTTTTGGGGGGGAAAGAGGGTGAGATTTCAAAAACAAGCAGAAAAGTGACTTTTTAGACTTTTTTTTTTTAAAGTCAGTTTTCAGGAATCTGGTAGCAATTAACCAGCATTGAAAAACAAATTACTCATTGAATAGAAGCATCTAATGTAAGAAGATTAAGCCGAAGCACATCAAATGTTTATTGAAATCTGTGACATAGGTAATTCACATGCTCCTGCAGCATGCTACGTCACTGTTTTTAGTTGATTATTGATAGCTATCTTGCATTATTGTTTCGGGCTAATGCAGCGTTGAAGACTTGACTTAATTTTTCCAGACATGGTCTTAATCTGTGCTCAAGGGAGTCCTGGCTCTTTTGTGTGATTTAATTAGTCTAATCAACCCAAAACAAACATTTTCTATTTGTCAAATTGAGGTAGAACACGTTACATTATGCCGTGCATTCAGTTTGCAAAACACATTTAAAATCCAGACTGTGAGAAATAAGATTCTCTGGTCTGATGAAACAAAAGATTGAGCTGTGGTACCAGCTCAGTGCTGAGGGAAAGCTAAGGAAACAGATTAAAGAGCAGAGATTTCCTCCTGATCGACAACACTCTGCAGACTGGGCCGAAGATTCACCTTCCTGCAAGACAAATGAAAGTGTGCAGCGAAGACGATGCAGGAGAGGGAAACTGAGTGAATGTCCTTGAGTGGCCCAAACAGAGCCCTGCCTTGAACCCAACACACATCTCTGGTGAGACCTGAAAATGGCTGCACACACACAGCTCCCATCCAACCTGACAGAAGCCTGAGAGGATCTGCAGAAAACAACAGAAAATCCTCAAATCCCGGTGTGGAAATCTTGTGGCGTCATACCCAAGAAAGACCTGAGGTTGTAATCACTGCCAAAGGACCATCTGAATACTAAGGATATTTCAATTTTTCCCTTTTAGTACACAGAATGATGTTTTTGCTTGGTCGCTCTATTCAGTATGGCTTAATGAGGGAAAAATGAACATTAAGGGTTTTAGCACAAGGCTCCGACATATTATAATGTGAAGAGTGAAGAGGTGTCTGAATGCTCTGTACTTGAGACACAAGTGATGTGCTTCACTGTGAGCACCCCCAGACAAGTTGAAAAGTATGATCCAGGAGACCAACAGAATGAACGCAGCAGCCCGTTCACCCCCGTCTGAACCCAACAGCCTCACCAGCTCTCTCTTTGTAGCCCGATACCTTCAGCTGAAACTCGACCAGTGCACTGAGAATAGGTCGAATACTGTCTAACACAGCACAGAGAGCGATCGGACAGCCCGACTGTGTCTATGGAGGCAGTGTGAAGGTTATACACGCTGCGGTCACAGGAGGATCTCATCATATTCCCTCCCACCCACCCGGTGCCATAAAGTTTGCATGAGCGTCAGGCGCTGTCTGAATTTTTATCATTTTCTTATTTCCTCCAAACCACTCGTTCTTCCAGCCCTTCAAGCGCCAACACAAACAGACTTGTCAGCTGGCCCAGACTGGGCTCAAGAGAAGTCCATTAAACAGGTGTTGGCAGAAAATCCCACACTTCCTGTTATGGGCATGTTGTGGCTCAGCACAGACCACAGACTGCGTAAGACTGAGTGAAACATCCAGCATTACATATTCTACTACATATCCTTGTGCATGTGTGAGAGAGAGATTGTGTGTGACACATTTACTTAGTTAATGATTTCATACATTTCCCTGGGCGTTTTTTTTTTTTTTTTTTTTACATCTTTAGGATCTTCAGGAAATTATATAAATGATATTATTCCTGGGATCATGTGTCCTGAATGTGTTCAACCAAAGACCGTCAGTCAAATCAGAGAAAACAGATCTTGTAGGTGGTTGTTTCTTTCTAAAATAATCTTCAGCTGTCTCGTCAGAACAAAGCTCAGTGAGCTGTGAACTTCACAGTTCTCACTCTCCCTCTCGCCTCCCAACTCCAAACGGCTTTCTTTTCTGCAGAGATTGTGACAAAACCACATGAGCGGAGGTGATGCTGCGTACGCTCAGGTCCATTCACTTCCACCTGGATCTTGGATGAACAGATGCTAGAAACCAGACCTGACTGGTTTTGTAGTAGTGGTGTGACTCAGGATACTGGTTACCTTGACGACACAGTTTTACTCATTGTGCTGCACAGTCACCTGAGCAGATTTTTTTAGTGCTAGTGTTGGACTTTAATTTGGTGGAGAATTATTAGCCGTCCCACCTACAGTCGGTCTGTTGACATGTCTGTGGTGCTTTTCACTGCTGCTTATAATTAGTAATGATTAACCCTTTATGGTCCACTATAAGACTTGTTTTTCAAGCCCATTTAACATGCAAGACAGGCCAAGCCTCTGAATCAGACACTCTGATTGGCCAGTCTTTCCTAACTTAACATTAGTGTATTGATCAAAGTCAGTCAACCCTGGGCTTGTTCGAAAGTGCAAGGAATGAAACAGCTCTGGCTCTGACTGTTGTGGAGTAATGACACTCTAAATACAACTGTGAAGGATATAAGCTCACACAAGCCTAAACAAAGTAGCACTGCAATACAACAGCAGTGCTCCTTCTCATCATCATCATCATCATCATCATCATCATCATCATCATCATCATCATCATCATCATCATCATCATCACCTCCCTTTTCACCCAGTTCTCTGTCTCCACATCCATATTGTTAGATATTATTTTCCTATTTTTCAGTTTGAATGGAAATGAGTTTTCTGTTTAAGTAAAAAAAAAAAAAAGGAAGCAAACAGAGGATGTGTTTACTTCCTGGGAGAAAAGTTTGTAAAAGTGAAGTCAGTGAAAAGTTGGTATGCAGACAACATCAGGTGTTGCTCTGTGATGTTGCACTGTGCGAGTGTGTGACTCGTCTATCTGGGCTCCATCAAGGCGTTGAGTGTTGCCTCACCGTTTACACTGCCATAACAAGATAACAGGGGGCCTCCTTGACTCCAGCCTCCCACAGGGTTTTCTGTTGACTTTTTTTTTCTTTTTCTAAAGTTTGGAGCAAAACATTTCCTCCTTTGCCATAAAGTCTGGAGGAGGAAAGCTTGGAGAGGCTGAAGAATAGTTTTTTGTACCTGTTTACAAATGAAAATATAAGTTAGACTGTGAAAGAGCCACTCGGAAAATATTCTCTTACACATTATAAAATTCGAAGTCAATAGGAGAACTGCTAATGTTTCATTTTGGGAAACAAACACATTGTATTTCACTCTCATCCTGCCTTGGTTTCCAGGTACTGAAATGATGAATTCCCTGAAAATTAGTATTGAATATAAGTCAAGACAGGAATGATCTCTCATAGCTCAGATTTAGCCTCTGAATATGTTAAAGACTCTGGCTATTGACTACAAGTCAGCCAGAAATATCGCATTGTCTCATTGTTAAATGCTCGCTGCATTTGAGGACCTGTGCATAATATGAACCGACCGTATATTCCACTGCTGTCTGATTTCTATGACACAGGGATTTCTCTCTCTCTCTCTCTCTCTCTCTCTCTCTCTCTCTCTTCTTATTTGACGAAGGCATTTTTACTTCTTCTTCTCTTCTACTGCTCTTTGGGCTCTAAATCCCTCGTGTGGCAATGGGGGCTTTTGTTACATTTCACAGTTCATCACTCATGGAAAATTATGGTCTGGAATCACCCCCCCCCCCCCCCCCCCCCCCCCCCCCCCACACACACACACACACACACACACTCCCATCATCGCCCTGCACTCCTACTACCTCCGTGCACGAGGCTTGGGGAATAGATGGAGATAAAGCAGTGGGCTGCTGGAGAAATCTGTTGCGTTTAATTGCTCTTTGAACCTCTGGGGCAGATTTCCCAGAGTTCCCTTGCTTGAGCACTGATCCTCACACACATACCCCCACCCCCCCACCCTGACACACACACTTACACTTCCCGCCCTCCAATCCACTCTTTGGGCCACGGCTAACTAATGACAAGCACACATCTCACTCAGGCATTGCAGCCAAGCTTATACAGAGCCCAAAGCATGCTATTTATATTTAGAGGCTCTGATGATTTCATATGTTTGTATTGGGGGGGGGTAATGTTAATGGAGGTTGTACAGAATGGAGCTATCCCAGTAATCCCATCCCTCATTTTTATCCATGGTGGGGGGTCAGATGCTCTCAGACACTCACCCTCCCTCCTCTACTCAGTATTTCAAAGCAGCAGGGCCTCCCGTCCCTTATCAGCACAATAAATACCTTTTTCTGCACTGGCAGGTGTGTGTGTGTGTGTGTGTGTGTGCGCATGTACATTCAAAACTCAGGCTTTCATGATTTCTGAACTGCAGCTCACATCTTACTGTTTCAGACGAGTGTTCATGTCTATTTTGGGATGTGAGCTGCTTTATATGCCAGACTAATGTGAACTGCTATCTATGTTGGTGTTAAAAAATAAATAAAAATAAAAATAACAAGGGGTGTGCAGAAAAAGTTCCTTAACATCAGTGGGTCTCTCAGCCAAACTACAATTACACCAGTGTTGTGATAGCTGTCTCAGGTGAGAAACATTTACTCACTGTCATGGCAACGCTGACAAATCCAGACTGCTGCATTCAAATGCAAGTTACATGTAGGCCACGCACCCCGGGATCAGTTTTGTATGACGTATTCATGTCACCCTGAGTGGAAGGCAAAACTGCAACTGCAGCTTTTTTTCTTTTTTTTCTGTATCTCTCCTTTTCAGACATATTAGAAACAAAAGAGAGACGAAGGAATAAAACCTGAGAAATGTGGCGTCTTCAGCTGGAGCCTTTGAAAATGCAGAGTAAGGGATTTAATGTGTTTGTGATTTGTTGACGACAAAACAAGAAACAAGAAACCTGCTGAGGAAACATCAAATGATTAACGGGGTTTAAAGTGAGATATGACCTGATGCCAAACATTATGCTTGTTGTTCACTCAAAGCTTTAATGAGTGATTGTTTAACTCGGAGGAAAAAGGCAAGAAATATTTCAAGTGGAAGTCACATTCACAGAGGTTTAAAGTGTTTTTCTGCCTGGCATCTCAGCTTTTTAGCCCGGTCTCTGTTCGAGGGGGGAAATGTGAGGCCGTTGCCCTGACAGGCTTCGAGAAAGACCTCCTGGATTACCTTGACTGACAGCTCCCAAAACCATGAGATCTGTTGTGTCTGGCTTGCACTGAGCACAGGGCAAACTCTGAATCAATAGCAACGCTATCAGTGATGGAAATTGAATGCTGAATCTGAACACTGAGTACCCCCTCATGAACTGCATAAGAGCCCCCCCCCACTGCAATCATCTCAGGTATTTTTCTCCCTAGCAGACGCGAAGCACAGACGCAGCTAAGAGCTTGTAAGTTTGTTGGGCCGTGCACCCGTCAGGAGCATCAGAAATAGAACTCAGGGAGATGAGAGGCCGCAGGAGGAATTGTCTTTAAAGGACCCAAGTCGGCCGTCTTTTAAAGTGATATTTTACTTTTGCTGTTCGCTCACGCTGAGAGGTAATTTGACATTTGCTGCGACGTGTCATTTCAGATGACTGTTTGCTGATAGCTGCAAACAGGCTGTTCAGAAAGTTCAGAAAGAGCAGACAGCAAAACAAGTCAAATGAAGTGACGTGTGTGTGTGTGTAAGTGTATGTGTAACAGGGAGACACACTCCAAAAATTGCACAACTTTATGAGCTGTCACAGAGATTCAACTTTCAGAAGAGCTCTAAAATGGCTCCTCTGTGCGCTCCCCTCGACATGACGGAGTTGCTTTGTAAGCTAGCCCCCCCCCCCCGCAGAGAGAACTAGACTGGTCAGCGTGCACGACAGAGGCCGGGAAAATGTGCTTGCTTAATTAAAGAAGGGGAATAACCAGTGCAGCTATTTACACCTAATTCTGGCATAAATCTGCAGTTATCGCACTGGCGAGACTCGTCCTCTCCCCAATTTAGGGAGGACCCGAGAGCTTTTCCTTAATAAGCAATCCTCCTGATTAAGCGGAGGCAAGAGTTACAGTCTCTTTCTGCAGAGAGAAAAGGACAAAAGAAGCTGAATTTAACTAGAGGCAAGGTGGTTAGCAAAGTGCTGTCATGGATATTGAGATAGTTAGCATTTTATTAACCCGAGTCAGGACAGAGAGAGCAATTGGTAAATTGGGTGCAGACTTGCAGTGTCTGCAGGACTCTGGCCTGAGGCTGCCGGGATATAGACACTTGGCATTTCAACCTCTCCATCTCCGAAGCCATCCACTCAGGCGATACTGTCTGCCTCAGTTCATTGCTCCACTAATTAGCAAGTTGTTTTATTTCCTGTGGCTGCTAAACTAGTTTCAGTCATTTATGCTCTAGCCTTGCTGTCTTGCATCGAGAGCACTGGGGGGGGGGGGTGAAAACATCTCCCACTAGGTGCCAGGCACTTGTCAGCAAAGCATGATGTGACAAGGGTGCAAACGGTAATCTGTTCATTATGTTCGCAAGGACACCGAGCGATTGAGAGGCTTGGCGTGGAAATGCATTTTACATCCCCTCTGTCTGCGCATCAGAGGCTCTAAATGAAATGATTTAGTTAGAGGTGCCAGGCATTAGCTGTTACTCTGGGACACACATTGTTGTCACGTTGAAGGCTCTCTTTCAACGACATTCAGCATGGCTTCAGACTATTCCCCCACCGTAAACACGGGGGCGATGTGCCAAGCTGCAGACTCTGTGGCAGAGAGCGTTGGCGTTTGATATGAGTCTGCTACCCCCTCCTCGCCTGAATTCCCTTGGATCTCATCAAGAGCTTTCTTCTACTCGTATTATTAGCTGGCTTGCTGTCTTGCCATCACCCTCGCAGCTTTAAAGAATACCAGAGAAATGCCGAAGCGCAGGCGATTACAGATCAGTTGTCGATTACATGAATCCCACATTTTTGATATGGACGGTACATTTCTCTCCGGCCTGCCATGTGCAGAGCCATGCTTTCACATCTCTTTTCTCTTTGTGCTCCTGCGGTGCTGAGGCGGAGGGTTGTTGCCGTCTTCTGTGTCAACACCATGATTTGTTGCAGTAGTAAATGGTAAATGGACTGCACTTATTGTATATAGTCCCTTTCTCATCTTATTGACCACTCAAAGCGATTTACAATACTTTACACATTCACCCATTCACTCACGTATTCATGCACTGATGGAGCAGCCTGGAGGAACCAGGGATCGAACCACCGATCCTCTGATTAGTGAACGACTTGTTCCACCTTCTGGGGAAACAACACAGACTAAACTGACTGGACGGACACAAAAACAACAACAAAAATTTTGGAGTGTAATACAGATGATAATTTGGCCGAGCACTCACCTGTCTGTCTGTGCTGTGTTCGCTGTGCAGTTTAATTTTTCTCACCCTTACTGCCTTCATGTTTGGAACCAACTTTGGTCAATCTGGTGTTTCTCTCACAAGGAAGAATGTGCTTCAAGGAATATTGATTTCGTGTCATTATGTATTTCTTTCTTTTGACAGCAAATTTCAGGAAATAAGTGGCTTAATATTTCTTGAGTGTTTGGGTCATGCAATTTTTAGTTTTCCCACTTGGGGCACTCAACATTGTGCATAAAGAGCATTATGATGTATTAAGTACTTGAATAAATTTCATTAAACATTTAGGGAAATATTCTCATTCGCTCTTTTGTTGTTAAGATAGATAGCCAGCTGCTGGTTAGCTTAGCTTAGCACAAGGACTGGAATTTGCTCAGTTTTTAAAGCTAAGACAGCATTATATTAAGATAGCTAGATAGTATTATATTAAGTAGATGTGTGAAGGTGAAATGTGAACCATTAATTTAAAAACATATAAGACTCGTGAAATAATTTGAACTAGATTGTGATGAGCTGCAGACAGAGCAGCTGTTAACACCTGCGATTTACACCTGCAATGATGTGTCAATCATGCACCATCACTGCTGAGCTGCTGAGCACACTTTACTTTTAAGCACACGTGGCATCACTGGATTCACTTTCAGCTGCGACTAACTCTGACACTCCTTTTCAGTTTTGCTCTGCAACATCTGAGCAATTTGTTTAAGTCCCAGCTGAATAAAATATGTCCTGCTAATAATCCTAATTAGTTCCCCTAATGTACTCGCCCCTCCTCCTCTAAACTCTCCCTCTGGTGTGCAATTGAGGTTGGAGCTCATTCAGTCCTGCCGCCACCTCCCAGCTGCCTGTCTGACTGATGGTGAGACTTTTATCCATCATGTGAATAAGAAAGTAATGCTTTATTTACACAGCACTCCTCAACACACACAGTTACAGAGTGCTTCACAAACATACACCAGTAAACCAATGAGGTACATTTAAATAGTGATGAGGTACATTTAAATAGTAAACACAGCACAGTGAGAGACAGACCAAATTAAAAAAAAAAAAGCACATTGCAAGGATGGAGCTCTATAAACAGGCTCGTCTATAAAGATAAGTTTCTAGGAGCTGCTGAAAAACAAACCACAGATTCAGCAACAGAGGTTTGAGGTTTTTTTTTAAATGATATTCATTTGCTGAAGAAAACAAGATAGTTAAACGTCATGTGTTGATCACAGGTGACATGAGGGCAGTAGTCATTTTGATATTTGAGTGAAATGGACCAATATACTGATGAACTACAGAAATGATGTTTTATCAGTGGTTTAGGTGGAGTGAGAACAGCTGATCAGGTTGTAGGGTGTAGCAGAGATGAAGACCAGAGCATCATCAACAGAACAGTCATCTGACACATCTGGAAGGTGGCAGGTGCTGTGAGAAGAAGATTATTGGTCTAATGTCCAAAACCTTAGAGACACACACACATGTACATTGTGGTGCGGCTACATCCTCAAAATGTCTCCAGTAGTTTTATTGTCATGACAATATACACAGACATTCATAGTTTCCAGGTGATCAATCCTGTTACACTTTTCTCTCACACCACCAGCAGCACGTTGACACTTGAGTGATATACTTTGATGGCTGTTAGGTGAGCTGCCTTTAAGTCTTTGTTTTTTTTATCCTTTTAGTTGGATATTTCAGGCGTGGAAGCTGCTCAATTCAATCACATCTCGTTGTTGAGGGTGGACAGAGTTTTGCACACATACACTTTATTTTGACAAGGCTTTGTGGAATTTAAACCTGTCTTAAGGCTGTTCCTCTTCCACCACATTCATAAAATGCCTTTCTTGTCTATAATGCAATTTATCTATGACTTTACAGGGAGCAAACACACATACATTTAGATTAGATGACAGATCCAAGAGGGAACTTGCGTATTTCCAGTTTTTACCCTGTAGTTGATGATATGATGGAGAAAACCTGGCTCCAGCTTCTGCCTCACTGCTCCCGGCTCTTTTGAACCTGCGGAAGTGCTTTTTGGGGAACAGATCATAAAAGCCAGTGTGTGTATATATGTGTGTTGGTGTGTGTGACTGTGTCGCACTGTGTATCCGGGTGCCATGTGGCACTGAAAAACTCAGCTTTGCTCTGCCAAGAGATAAGAACACAGGGTAAACCACTCGCTGCGCCAGCCTACTGGATTTCACCTCTGAATCTGAGTCTTTGTTGGGAGTCGTAGGGCTGCTCTATTTCTAATGTGACAGTTCTTGCAAAGCGCCATATTGACTTTATATGCTGCACACGCTCAGTGTGAGAACCTATCTGGGATAGATTATTAATGACAAAGCACTTGAGAGGAGACGAAAAAAGCAGTTAAATCCTGCAAGAGCCGGAGATTGTGAGGCTGTTAAAGCTTTGTTCATGGAGGACAGTTTCACATGGTGATTAGGAATGTTAGTATGTAACAGGCTGATCTAATTGTTTTGATTATGTAAATGCTTTAATCTTAAGGACTATTATTATAACAGCCACAAAGATTATGTTAGAGATGCTGTTTAATCTAGTGTGTTACTGCAGATCAGTGCACAGTGATACAAAGGGCAACTGGCTCCTGAAATAAAGGTGTTAGACTGTTGTGCGGACTGGATGCATGCCTTGCAGAAGATTTATGCCAGTGAAACGTTGGCAGTAGTCAGCAAACAGGTCTGCAACAAGAGGGCAGTGCCTGCTGGGAAGTGTAGGCGGAGGCTGGCATATGGCTGACGGTGCTCACAGACTTCTGCCTCAGCAGCGCTTACCCTCGTTAGGCTGCCTTTTTAGCACGTTTCACGTGTGCAGAGCTGAGATACAGTAATTCAGCCCCGCAGTGGTAATTTAGAGCTGTGCATTGTGGGAGCTGTGTAGTCGCTGACCTCTTTGTCCAGCAGTATGTGTCATGCCACTGGCTTCTGCAGCAGTGAAACCACAGATTTGTTTTAACGGAGACTTGATGGAGCTTTATTAAGCGACTGTGGTTGTTTGAAAACAGGTGGTTTCTTCTTTATTAAAGGTCAGGAGGAGTAGGAACGGATGAATATGATAAATAGCTGAAGAAAAACAATAGTGTATTTGCAGAGAGAGGCTGGTTGCATAACAATAAATGTTGCATTTATGGGACCAAATTTCTTCAGTCTATTTTGGGTCAGTAATGGATTTGAGTCGTGGTTTCTTTAACCTCGTCCTTCTTGTGTTCCTTACTTCCTCTTATGTGTTAAAGGGCAAAATGGCTGGCTGACGGCCTGACCTCGTCACTTTTCAAATCTTGTCCTATTAGCTTTTAATGTTTCAGGTTTTTCTAACCAAAGTCTCTCTGGACATTGTCCTCTTACTGTCCTGCCTCCACCGGCCAGATGAGAGAAGATCTGAAGTGACTCGTGAGTCGCCTTCAGTTATTACTGTCTGTTCAGAGCAATGAGCAGCAGTGACGGCTCTGCAGACTTCTTTTGAGGGCTGGACAGCCTGACGTGCCATCTTGGTGATTTTTTTGTTTTTTGGCTGTATTAATATTTGCAGACTCAATTCAGCGCTGGAGGCATTTAATATTTTCAGCTGTGGTTGTATTCTTTTAAAAAGACACTAGAAACCAACACCAGTCAAAGACAGGACCATTCACTAACTAAAAAACAAATCTGTGTTAATTGTGAGCCAGACAGGCGCCTCTTAACCAGCTGAAAAAACATTATTGTTTCAGGTCGAGCATTCCCATTGTTAGTTTTCTACTTTAATGTGTTAAGCTGAAAGCATTCGTCTAATCATAACAAACATAGTTGCTCCTCTCTAACCACCACCACTGCTCCCTGAAGCAATTACAGTAGGAATGAAAATTAAAACTTGCTGTGTTTTCAGCTAGTCTTCTCTGAACTAGTGTTTACCTTTGTTATATAATTGCTCATGGCATAGTTCTTGTTTTTGCCTATTTTTTTCTTAGGGGCAGTCATAAGTTATGAATATTCAGAAACTTCTACATAAAGGGCTGGGAGAGATACGATATATGTTTGAGTGACAGCCACTAAACACCCCCTCTCCTCCCAAACCTTGTCTTTTCAAATCCCTCCTGGACACCGCCTGGCTGCCTCCAGCATAACAATTTAAATCCCACCTGATAATACCTCTTGTCACACTGACAGCTGTCATCAAGTCAGCCGTGTTCGCTGTTTAGTTTGCTTTTCAAATTAGCAAGTGGATGTTCTCACAGTGGTCTTTGTTTTTCCTCCTCTGAAAAAGGAAAAATACACCCTGAGGGAATGCAACCAGGCATGGAGCGAGTTTTGTTCATGTTGCTGAGAATTGACAGGCAGTTTGATTTGACATTTTCTGTGGTTTGCCGTCGTAATTATTGAAGTTGTGAGTGTTTCAGTTTGGATTTGTCTCCTCAGTGCTCATGGTACTTAATCACATTTGTTGTACACTGTACATGGCACAGACTGCCTGCTGCCATTTCTGACTTTATCTGCTTCATTATTGACACTATAAAGCCTTCAGTCTCATTCTGAAACACAAGCCTGTGTGGAGCAGACAAGCTCTCAGAGACAAAGTGTTATTTCTGTGTAGCTGCTGTGGAGACAGCTTCATGCATTGTCCACATTTGAAGCCAGAATCCCTTTGGCCAGACGTCTGATGTGAAGCCAAGCTTTGATAGAGGCCAATAAGACGAGGTGATTTTATGCATTCAAATGCACTGAATTAATTTCAGATGTTGGCACAGATCGAGGCTGTCACATCAATGTCTTGTCCAACATAGAAAATACTTTCTATAGTATCATACCACAGCTGCATGCAGGATAGATCAACAATCATTAGGTGAAATTACACCAGCA
Source organism: Caranx ignobilis (assembly GCA_021432705.1). Taxonomy (NCBI): domain Eukaryota; kingdom Metazoa; phylum Chordata; class Actinopteri; order Carangiformes; family Carangidae; genus Caranx; species Caranx ignobilis. The sequence continues at coordinate 15,560,859 of MU269986.1, read as the reverse complement.
TTATGGCAATGATTTAAGCTTATTGTGAGCCATAAAGCACAGCGTAAGTGGAGCCTGTGGAGTAATCAGCTAATGTTCTGAAAGCAACAAACAATAATATTTAATCGGCTGACAGAGCTGCAGGGCTGAGGCGTGCCAGCCTGTAATCACTCACCTCAGCGGCTATACCCCCACAACCAGGGTCTGCGTTATTTGTTGTAGCAGCAGCAGCCGTGACCTGTGGCTTTGCTTGTTGAGGGATACAGAGGGTGTGGGTAAAGGCTAAATGGATGTTCAGTATGTCACCGTGTCTGATGATGGTACAGTACAGCAGCCACAGCTGAGCTTTTTGAGGTGGGTTTGCAGTGAGGAGCCGACCAGCCTGAATTATTAAGATCCAGCCAGGCTTCTGATCACACCCTGCCCCCCCTTCCTCCTCCTCCTCCTCCCTTGGTAGAGAGATCCTCCAGTGGAGAGATTCAGGTCCATCTCCCATCTCACTCTCCTTCTGCATCTCTTTGTGTCATTCAGTCTCCATAAAAGCTATGAAACTATTATATATTGTCTGCATAGTATGTGTATATACTTTTTTCCCTCCTTTTTTTTTTTTTTTTTTTTTTTTTACAAACAAAGGCTTGACAAAGTCAGGTGAACACCTCGGTTTCCTTTCTTGTCTTTTATCTCTTTTTCTGTCCTCCACATCTGAATTGCTGCTGAGCTCAAACACACAACCTTTTGTTGGCCTGCAGAACAGCACACACACACACACACACACACACACACACACACACACCTACACACACACACACACACACACACACACAGGTCACCTCTCTGACCTCCTCTGTTATTTGGAAGAAATGCTGTAGACCTCAGTAGTAAAGTGTTTGTGCATATTGATACATTTACAAACTGTAGAAATGCTAACCTGCTTATTGGACGTGCATAGACTACAAAAGCCTCTAAATAAGGTATCAGGATCTGTCATCCTGGTTCATCTCTCTGGATCAGCTTGGAAAATGTGACAGGAGGCAGATGAAAAACCTCTCTCTACAGTGAACTAACTCTGTATCACTGTGTCGCGGTCACACACACACACTGGAAGATAAAGCTTTACGCTGACGATGTAACTCTCTACAAATGCCCAAGGTTGACTTTTCCCATCCTGTCATAATGGACTTATTGTACTTGAGGTGACTTTTTCTTTGTATCAGTGTTCATGTGTCACACACATACAAAGCACTGCACATTGCTGTTTACAAAGAACTTCAAGGCCTCTACACTAAGGGGAAGATGGGCAGTACAGCATGTGTACACACAGTAGCCTTTATTCCTCCACTTTGTTACATGGCTGCTTTTATGTTTTTGAACAGAGATCATATCTGAGTTCAGTAGGCAACAAATCACTCAAAGACTCCCATTTTGTAGTCTAGGAAGCTTTGGGAGAAACTCCTGAGGGTGCAGCATCAAATACCGAAATCTCAGGAGAGCAGCTCCAAAGATGGAAGATGTATCTGTGAGGTGAAAAAATCAACTCAACAGTTGTTTAGCTTGCAAAGCTTCAGCCTCTATAATTGTGAGTTTGTTCACTCAAGTGTTTCATTATTAAAGAAAACAGTGGATAAATAAAACACCACTTGGCCGACTTGGATACACTTGAGCACAACATAATAATTTCACATTAAAAACAACCGGTCGAACTCCGAGTTTATTAAAAGACAACGTTGTTAATATTAACAGCACCATTAGAAATAACACCCGCTGTCTGCAAGTTAAACTGACACTTACACTTTCCAATTATGTTAAATTTTGACACAGCACTGCAGTTTTGCTTTCAGGGGTTTATTGATATTTAGGAGGTTTATTAATTCAGGTAGACTGTGTGCCACATTCCCATTAAGAAGTTAAAACTGGAGGGAGGTTTGGCAAGGCTGTTCTGTCTCGCTGCCAACAGACTCTCTCCAAGGGTTTCAGTCTGGAACTGCAGGCAGACACACTCACACTGTAGAGCCAGTGAAATGAGACTGCTTCACTGTGTGTGTCTGTGCAAGCAGACTTGTGTGTTCAGGCATAATTTTGTGGATTAAAGCAACAATACAACCCCCTTTTTTTGTGAATTCTCGATTGACCATTTACCTATTTTGTCTCATTAATTGCTGGTGAGAGGAAAAGGGGACAAAAAACTAATGCTGCCAAAGTGTCCACATGGACACTCAAAACATTTTAGCCATATTCAATTTTTAGTATACGGTGTGAGACAAAGCTCTGCTCCCCTGCAGTGGAGGTTTTTGACCAGATTTTAGAGGCTGGCTGCAGGCACTCTCTCTCAGTCAGCCACAAGAGTGTTAGTGAGGTTGGGCATTGATGCTTGGCGATGAGACCTGGATCTGTCCATGCCAGTTAAATTCTTCCAAACCAAAGCAGAACCATGAAGTCACGTCTGTAGGGACCTGGCTTTGTGCACCATGTTGAACTTGGAAAGGTGAAAACACAAACTCTTGCCAGACTGGAAACAGAATATTTATAACTATTTTCTTGGCAATTTTTTTTCTGCTTCTTCTCAGATCCAGATCCAGTCATTGACTCTGGTTGTAGTGAGCAGCGCTTTAACCAGATAACAGTAAGGTTAAATGGCGTCCCTGTTATCTTCCACGCAGACTTAACATTAATTAACACCAGCTGATGAGACCTGTCACTGGTCATGTTTGTCATTTGACCCGTGAAAACAACCATGCAAGAGTGTGTGTGCAGCCTCCTTCCCTCCCCCCACAAGACCAGTGTGTTCATTGTTGCATCATCATCACCAGTAAAATCTGAATTACTATAGTGATCAGCATACACACACTAGAGCAAATTTACACACACAGATCAGATCCAGGCAGTGGGCTGATAATGCCACAGAGATTAGATCTATGAGGATGGTTGAATTATAGCCAGCCCTTACCCCCCACCCACACCCCCCAGTACGGTTGAGCTGGAGTAAAGGTGGAAGTTTGATTCTCTGCAGTGGTTTATGCACAAACTTTATTTTTTCCACCATCGCTTCAGTGACACCTTATTTACGCTGCCTGTTTGACTGGTATTGACACTGTTGATCCCTGTTGCATCATAAAAAGCTGCTGTTATTTGCTTTGCACTGCACAGCGCCTCTGATAATGTGTCCTGTTTGTAGATTGTGTTTTAGTGTTTAACTGGAACATACAGCCTCTGTTTAACCAAACACTCAACTGTTTTACTTTTCTATGCATCATTTGAACCATAAATTCTTCCCCTCATCCCCCCCCCCCCCCAGCGCTTGACTTTCCTCTCCCTGCTTCCCTGCCACTGCTTCCCCATCAGCACGTTCTCCCTCGCCAGAATCAAAACTAGGCCAGCTGAACAGGGTAGGCACAGAGCAGTTTGCCGGTGTAGTTGAAATGAAAGATAAAGGCTGAAGTCAAACAGGCGGTGGCGAGGCAGAGCATCAACGCCAATTTCCTAGGCTGCATCTGAGAGCTGTCGAGGCGTTTGCTTCCTGCCATGTTTAGCGTGGTGACAAAGCATTTGTAACACCTCCGCCCATGGCTTCCACAACTCTGTCATGTCAGATGAAATCAACTTTTCTTTTTTTTTTTGGAGAGAACTGAAAGAGGAGGTGGTAAAGGTGAAAAAGACAGCGAGAGGCACAGAGAAGTAACAGAGATCTTTTTTTTCTGCTCAGCAAGTTACAGGGTTGGAAACATTGTCGGGGCTGGAAACACATGCAGGTGCTGCACTCGAGTTTCAGTTTGCATTGTTACTGTTGTCGGTCACAGGCGGGAGCGTCCAGGCTCAGCTCGGGGTGATTGGATATGTGGGCGGTGCAGAGCAGAAAACAGGAACCAAAGGTGAGAATAATAAATGAATAAATGTAAACAGCATCTGGAGAGGGAGTAACAGTGAGCCTGAATTACACTGTTTATTTACTGTACTGGATGAAAACCAGGCGTTTCATTTATTATAGGATGTGTGAAATATGGCATCACCTGTAAGATAAATGAAATTCTGTAAAATTTTAACTTTATTATTGTTTGTTTTGTATTGTTTTTATTTGTTGAACTCTAACCTGTATGTGACTAATCCAAAAACGAATATATAAAGATGCCGTAAGGGGGACAGGCATCATTAACACACCTGTTCTGTCTACAGGATGGATCTCTGGGTTCACAGTGTTGTGTCACTAGAGTTGAATCATGGAGAAATAAAAAACATTTGTTGTCCAGGGTAAGAATAGAAAAACTCATTTTATAGGAGGTTTTCCATGTTCACGTGGTCGGAGCAGCGGTGGGGGCTGTGTGGGTGGAACTCAGGAGCTTCTTTACCTGCGATTCTGCCTGTGTAAATCCAGCTGTCTGATGGCAGGAGTGTGTCTCATGATCTCACAGTTGAGCGCAAGAGGAAACTGATAAATAAGATTCTTTGTGCACGAACAACTGCAAACATGAAAGATGAAAGACGCCCCAGAAACTCTGGGCTTTCATTGAATTGCATGTGATTACAATAAGTCCAACTACCTGTACCTGTAGCTGCTTCTCTATGGCTGAGCTGGGTATCACACTGTGCATGCTAGTTTTAGTTCTGAAGATAAACATATGTGGCTCCTCTCTCTCAGGGGTTTATAATTACAACCGAACCTGGCAAAAAGGCTTTCCATCTTTTTTTTTCTCTTAATGAGCAAAAGCCTCCCTCAGAATTTGAAATGTGAGGTGAAATCTCAGTGTGATTGCACAAATTCAGTTTCGATTGCATGCGTCTCTGTAGGAGTTCATAAATAGTCAAGCACCAAAATAGGACATGGGAACCTGCAGTCAGCACTGTTCTCTTTCATTTTACAAAAACCTACTTCTAACACTTTTACCAACAGGGAAAGGTATATCCGGGGGATATCACTTTAATTCTGTGTCCCAGATCATAATGAACATTGTGAGAAGACAATGTAGCAGTTACTGTATCTGTAGTTCAAACGCAGGAGAAAAGGTCTAAGTGTTGGTGATGACAGCCCGTTCCCAGGACAGCTCATTTAGAGAGGAGGATCTGCTCCCTCATGTTCCTGTTGATTTTCAGTCCTCTGAGCTCAGGAACTGTGGGAAATCTGAATCATGTTTGTCACAGCGCTTCCCCACAAAGCCAGAGGACTGTAAAGGAAAATACTTGAATAAGTCTCTCTGGTTTTGTTGCGAGTGTTTATCAGGAGGACGGTGGATGTGGATCGCATTGAAATCCAACCGATCAGCTCAGACTATGGAGCTGCCAATCAAAGCAGCAGTCATCAGTAGATTATATGAGGAACTGTGAAGAAAAACATGAAAACGTGGAGTTTTTTTTACCAAATGAAGGTCAAAAGGCCAGCGTTACAGGATAGTGACACTTCTTTTCTGAAGTTGGAATATTATTATTATTATGACAGAACGAGCCTGTTTGATTAATCAGTGTTACACTATCTGCGTCCTTGCTAGGACCGCCCTTTTTTCAACATTGAACATTTCTGAATAGAAAATGAAAGTTTTTCATTTCATATTTTTGCAGTACACCTCATGTTTGTTAACGAGCCCATTGAGCTACTGAGATCTCCTGAGTATGTGTCTGATTGTCTGATTTTCCATCCCAGACATTTCAAGCCAACCAGCGCTGAACTGAGCTGCACTGTTACAGACATGTATTTTCTCTTGGCCTGCTTCATTATTTTCTCACTTTAGAGACATGGCTAAATGTGAACACACTTTGCCGAAGGGAGGATAATGGCAACTAAAGATGCAGAGAGTGATGCTCTGTCCACTCGTGGTGTCAGGTGGTTGCACTCTGTGGAATAAAGTGAGAGACCTTTCCACATTATATCACATTTAAAACAATTTACCTGAACATTAACACCTTCTGCTTCTGTATGAATATACCTACTGACATCTACAGTACAGTACATTTTCTTCTGAGTGTAAAAAAAAAATAGAAGAAAAAATAACAGAGGTTTTCCTCTCAAGTGCAAGAGTGTCTGCAGTATCACGTTACTTCAGCTATTTTAAGCCTGTTATTTTAAATCTGTTGGCCACTTAATGAGCACAGCCTGTGAGCAGAGATCACAAGATCAACCACTGCATCTAATCCTGCTTTAAAGTGGGTTGCAGCCTGGAACTGGTGTGTTTCTGCAGTTAGTGTTGCCAGAAATGTACACAACAAATGGTACAGTCCACACACACACACACACACACACACACACACACACACACTGCTCTGTGTGGTCTCATTAGTTTGAATCTCTGAGTGGTTTAATTAATCACTAACAGAGTGCTTAATTCATCTATAATTTCAGCAGAGTGGAGTTGATTATTGTAGTGTTTCCCTCTGGCCCTGTTAAAGTTTTCTGATTTCCTTTTTTTTTTTCCCTATCTCCACCCCCCACTACATCCACCCCCTCCCACCCCCACATCCCCACATCCCCGCCCCTCACTTCTCTCTCATTTTGTGTAATGGCAGTTCATCAAGAGCTCTGAGACAATCAGCTGGCGGAGCACCCTTGACTCCCCTCTGAGGGTTGTGATTATGATGGCGCTGGGTGCTTGAAGTTATTGTTGTGGAATCAAGTGGATCCACTTGTGTTTCTCTGGCTGCAGACTGTCTGAACCATGCAGGCCTGTTAGTTTTTATTTTATGGCCTGGTGCCTTTTTTTTTTTTTAGTCTGACAGGTTACAAAGAGGAAGGAGTGTGACTGTGTTTTCAGGGAATGAGTGTATCAAGGGTATCCTCCTCCTCCTCCTCCTCCTCCTCCTCCTCCTCCTCCTCCTCCTCCTCCTCCTCCTGAACTGCTGCCGGTGGTATTCAGAGTTGATTTAATGATATATGATGGTGGAGAATTACATATATCAGTATTTGATTTGCTATTCATGGGATTTTTGATGGCTTCCTTTGTATAGGTGACTGTTTTCTGCAGCTTTAAACTGAAGAAAGAGTTTATCATGTCACACACTGAAGCCACTTTGACAAACACCCTCAGCTGCAAGGGCACAATGTTATTTTCTCTGGTTATGACTTGTTACAACAGCTGATAATAGTGGGTTATTAAGCTTTTGTTGGGAAAAAAAAGAAAAAAGAAAAGTCAGCTCCTGGCCAGGTTTCATTCATTTTTGTAAATATACTAAGCTGTCAAGGATCATAGGAATAGTGCCAAGTCAATTCCTGTGTGTGCCTCTGTGTGTGTGTTTGTCCTTATTTATATTCAGTGTGTGACTTGCCTGTATGATGAATGTGTGTGTGTGTGTGTGTGTGTGTGTGTGTGTGTGTGTGTGTGTGTGTGTGTGTGTGTGTGCGCGCGCGTGTGCCCACTTTGCCTGTCAGTGTGCTTGAGTGTCGTGATCCTGTGAGCTCGGTGAGAGGAAAAGGCCCGCGCTCTTTTTCCCAGGAGTTGTCTGCCAATCATTTCTCAGATTCAGTGGTAAGAAAAAAAAAAAAAAAATGAAATGTTGGGGTGGTGGCGGGTGGTGAGGTGGGGGTGGAGGGAGACAGAGGAAGAAGAATAAAGGGAAAAAGAAAAAGAAGAGAGTCTCCCTGTAGAATGACTAAATAGACCTTCAGTGATCTGACAGAGAGGCCTGGAGCTGAATCCCAACTACGCCGTGCACAGTTAAATATCCACAGTGGGAATGCCGAGCTTTACCACACTATTGATTTTAATCATCTCCTAAAAGCCCCAGCTTTTAAAAAATAAATAAAATAAGACACCCCAAAGACTAGAGTGAAGAAAATAGAAATCCTGAGAATCCGGAAGATGACATCTGATTGTTTTTTTTTTCTTTAACATCATCTCCACCCTGCTCAGCTCCTCCTCCTCCTCCTCCTCCTCCTCCTCTTCCTCCTCCTCCTGCAGATCCTTTGAGATAATTAAAGGGTGCTAAATGTAACCCCTGCTCTGGCCGCTGCTGACCGAGCCACAGAAGCGTGCTCATTAACGGAAATAGATTCTCCGTGTAGTGACGGCGGTCTGTGGAGCCACTAATGAGGGGTGAAGCCTGATGACAGGAGCTTGATTGAGAAGGCTTCACTCCGAGTGAGAAGTGTTGGCCCTGAAATGAGTGTTAGCAGAAAACGTGTGACGGGCACTACGCTGCTTTGTGATTTCTCCTGTTTCCACTTCTAAATCAAAGCTTAAAAAAAAACAAAAAAAACACAAAAGACGGTTAGATTTGGATTGGATTTTCTGAACATCACCAAATCTTAATGTGTAATCTACCGTTTTCAACTTAACCAAAACCATGAACTTGTGTAGCTGTGAGTGTGAACAGTGCCCCTCCTTCAAATGTCTTTTTTTAAATGACTGAATCTTTGCCGTATTACGACCAGTCATCGACATCCCTGCCCTTTGCTGTGGCTCAGACGTTGCTTTGTGCTTCAGGCTTTCCCCCCTGGCAGCAGGACACCAAATGATCTTGCACTAATTTGTAAGAAGTAGCATTGTTGTTGCAGGAGGTTGAGGTTTTTTTAATCCACGGGGGAAGAAGCTGGGGCAGCTCCCTGGACTGGGGTGAGCCTCTTAGCTTGGCCAAGGTGACACTGATCCACGTTTCTCTGGGGGGTGGGAGGGGAGGCTCCAAACAGGATATGTAGCTTTAATAAACCATTAAAAATACCAGAGGATGGAGAGGTGGTGGCAGCAGCATTGGGATGGGGTGGGGGGTGAGTGTGATGTAGCCTCGGCTTCACCTCCTGAGGGGATCCCTCAGCCGAGATAAGGAGTGATCATGGCTGCAGGCTCGTCCTGGTTTCAAGTCCTTAATGTACAGTGAGAAAATGCCAAAGTCCTCGTGTTATGCGACGGGACAGTTTGATTGAGAGACGGAGCGTCGCAGCAGCCAGCAGATCGATTGTGCCCTGGTGAATTGTCTCACTAGAAATCACATCTTAATAAAAGATAGATGATGCTTGTCTTGGAAACGGTTGAGAATAACAGTGATCTGTGACTGTTCCTGAGTTTTTATTTCAAACTATATATACACTGTAAAACCTGTGAGATAAACAGGTAAATACTCACAGTTGTAGTTTTAACAGGTGCAATGCATGATTTAATTCACCTGTTTAAGTTTCTAATGAATCAATACTTTGTCTTTACAGGCTTTTATTCCCAGTGCAGCCTTTTTTAAAAATACATCTATATCCCTCAGATCATCCACATTTGTTATGATGACTCTTATGCAACAAGTCGCCGTTTGATATTCATCGTATTGATCTGTACTGACTTCATTCACCCTTCATTTCTTTTCTGTTGAAGCCTCGACCGACGTTTCTTTCAATTACAAACTTGTTATTTTTCCAAAACACAAACTACATCCTTTCTAGATAAAGATGCACTGACCTGTTCGTTTTGTGCTGCATGAATAAGTTTCTTTAACTCAGTGTCTGCACCATTAACCTGCCACATTAACAGCCTCTGTTTAAGGTGTATCAAGCCCTCATTGTGTCGCTCTCACAACTACACCGTCTCTTAAACCAAACCAGTGGCACCCAGTGGGGCTCGCACTGCCACATAAAAGATAATGGAATATAAAATAGTTTTTATATCCTCTGTATGTGCTGAAGACCTTCCCCGCTATTGTTTTAGTGCTCATGAATCTTCTAAATTGTCGACAACCGATCGCGACGAGCTCAACGCGAGGACATTTACACATCGTCTCGTCTCATAAGCTCTCCTCGGTCGACTGGACTGGCCCGCGCTGTGGTGCTTAAAGTGGTCCGACACCGCGGCTCACTGCCTCAGATCACTATTGGATTTCCCCCTGTGGTGCTACAAAACAGCATATTTCAGATGTTGGCCTCTTTGAGCTGTGAGGCCACGGTCCGCTGCAAGCTGCTGTGTAACTGTGTGTTTGCAGGAGGCCAACAGATGCCACGCTGAGATATACTTTGTCGTTTCAACTCTCACTTTCTTGTTATTTTTCTTATTTATCATACATGTAGGCAAGCATTTCCAGTCCTTCACCTAAGCTAAGCTAACCGGCTACTGTACAGACCTCAGTGTGATATGAAACTTTCCGCTGTGTTGAAAAGTTCAACACCCTCTTCAGCCTCTCTCTTTGTTCCAGTAATTATCAAATCGTGTCCTGTGCTTTAATCAGGCTGAACTTGAAGTAGAAATAATTAGCTCTGTCACAATGCTATATTAAAATCTATGAAAATATATGCTAAACCATGCCCCATCCCCAGATACAATTGGCAAGAGAACCTGGTGTGTGTGAGTGTGTGTGCACGTGTGTGTGCGTGCATGTGTGTGATTTGGGGTCTCTTTGTTGCCTTGTTGACCATGGTCCCAGCTGGTCGACCTCCGTCTGACCCTGAGCCATTTGAAAATGTGATTGTAATCCATGTGAGGATTTGGCCTGGGTGTCTATTACCACTGTAATCTGTCTCCCTGGCATCCAATATTCATCCCACGTCCAGGTTAAGCCCCTCACTCCGTCTGCTCCACCCATCACCATGGGAGAGAAAGAGAGAGAGAGGGAGAGAGAGGGGATCCAGTGAAGGTGCTGGCATGACTGGAGAGAAAGAGAGAGATGGCAGGAGGGGGGTGGGAGGGGGTTGAAATTGAGAGAGCACTGCTTCAATCAAGCTCCTGGGTCGGGGTGAAGAAATCTATCGTGGAACACAAGGTCTCATTAATGCAGCAGGGATAGCTTTAACCCCCACCTCCATCTTGCACACACACACACATACACACACACACCTTACTGAATAAAGAGAGGTGAAAACATGGAAGAGAAATGGAGAGATGTAAGAAAAAGAGATGCTGCATTTGGCTGTGGGAGAAGCTCTGCTCCGTCGAAGCACTGAAATGTTCGCACAGAATCTGAACAGGAGTTTTCTTTGGAATAATTAGAGACGAAAATATATAAATTTCTACGTTTTTACTAGAAGGAATAATTCTGGGTGATTTCATTCCAGGCGAGGCTGTTTTACACATTCACTTCCTGTTTTATCATGGAGCTTAAATAAAACATTGAATCACCTGCAGACCACTTCTCTCAGGAGGCTGCCATCTTGTCGCTCACATTTGCATGTGTTTGTGTTTAAATATGTTAAATGAAGCTTAGAAATGTGATGTTTTTTTGCTAAAATGTCATGTGGAGAAGTTTCTTAAATCAGAAGGTGACAAAGGATCCTTAAAAAAAAAGCCTAATTTCAAATAACTTTATTGTAAAAATCTCGACGGCAGCTTTATTATTGATTGTTCAGCGTCACCAGAGGAATAATTTGTCTTCTTAGTGCCGCTGTCAGCAGAATCATTCTCGTCAAAGTCGAGTTGGACACAGACTCTCATTCACAACTTCTTTTTCTTTCACGCTGTAGATAATGGAGGAGCTGCAGAGCAGTGTTATTGTACAACTGATACTGTAAAAGCTCATTCTGTGTGTTTCCTTTTGTGAGATGTGTTGAAGCTCAAAGTGTGATGGTAACAGGCTTTAACACACCATGAAGCCTCTTGTTCTGCCCTCACAGATTAAAACGTTACAGTGGAATGAGGCAGTATTAAATTTAGATATTTTGTCTTGGTTTTTTTTTAAGGATGAGAAATGAAGACCAGGGAAAATAAGAGAGTAGGAAGGCAGAAAGAAAAACAGAGTGAGGGTGGATGGACTGGATTCGCTATCTGGGTTACAAGTCCAAGACATCTGTCACACAAACGGATCAGTTTGATTGGTGGGGGCCCATCTATCTAGATGGCTTGTCGGCAGTTTGTAAATTTATATTCCCCCAAGTCCCCATCCTCCATCAACGGTTTCGGTGCGGCCCGAGCCAAGGCTGTCAGCCACCGTGCTCGTATCTTATTTTAAACCCAGACCTCAGTCATGACATTGGTAACTTACCTGCTCCACACGTCTGTCGGATATGTACTGTATAGCGTAGCTTTATCTGTGTTTCCACGCACGTCTCCGTGACTGTATCAAGAGGAAGAGGGATTTTGTGTGTTGGGAGTGAAGGTCACACAGTCGCACAGTTACAGATGGAACATGTGATGCATGATGCAGCAGGATACAGTATGTGCACAGTTAATAATCATAAAAATGTGAGAATTTGCATTTAAATAAAAAACAGTGGATAAAGTTCAGGCGTCGTTTCCTGCTCCTCTCAGGGATAAAAGTGGAGGAGTGGAGTGCATCTTTGCTTGATTATTGATCATTATAACTCTTCTCAAAACAAATGCAGGTGTGTCAGCTGTGACTGATTCTACCTGTAATGCTTGGGATCCCCATGACCTGAACGCTACAAGTAACGCAGGTCTGTGGAGTGCAGCTGAGTGGAGTTAGTTAAATTCATTATCCTCCATGTTGCTGCAGTGTTGATTGTTTTTTTTCTTCCCGTAGCCGGTTGGTAAAATTAGCCTGAACATTTGACAATAATGGGGACAACGCCAAAGGAATTTAGAGCAGCTTCCTGATGATTTGTGAAATCCACCCACAAACACATACATGCTGGTGCACACGAACACCCACCTGCACACACACACACACACACACACACACAAACAAACACATGCTCTCTCACTCTATCTCCCTGCATCACAATGCTAATAATCGGATTAAGCCGGTGTGTTTAGGGTCGGCGGCATCTCTATTAGCACCAATTTTACAGAGCCTTGGCAGTGCCCTACAGTTAAACACAGAAATCGCAGTTTCATTAGGCGGAACACTCAGCATTTTATCTCCTCTCTCTTCTCCGGGCTGACCGGCGAGGTTATTGATCTTCATAGAGGCAGTATTTTGTCATTAGGCAAGAAGCGGAGGAGACAGTAATGAAAGGTTTTTAACCTGTGTGTTTGGAGGTGGGGGGAGGAACAGGGGGTCGTTGGACGACTGGCCAAGGCTGCAAGGTGCTGCACACAGCAGATTTTCAGCAGCTCAGCTACAGGGATCAATAGGGATACATCTCTGTCTGATTACAGAGATGTACAGGGAGAAGAGCAGTTTGTGTGTGTGTGTGTGTGTGTGTGTGTGTTACAATAACAGCTGATCACTGGATCTGCCTGATTCAGACACAAAGGTACAAAAAGTTTCATCTCAGACTCAGAAACAAGTTCTCACACAAAGATAAAGCGTGTATTGTTCACAGTCTGGATCAAACTCGCACGGCTCCACGTGGCCTGACGACAGCACAAACACATCTAATATTTATTAGACAACATTAGCTCGCTGCCTTTACTGAACCACAGTGGGAGTTATTTGTACGTGTGTACTTTAATGTTTCCATTGTCTTTAGTGTTTCCACAAAATTTCCCCTAAAGCTAATTTATACTTGAATATTGTTTTACATACAAAAGTTGAAACATTTTGTAAATTGTTAAAAATGATCCTCACCCAGACTGTCAAAAATGGTTAAAATGAACTCTGCCTTCACTGGCTGTGACATTCAAATTGCTGGATTTGAAGCACTTTACTTTTCAAAGTAAATGTGGCTCGGCTGGATGACTTTCACATCCAGGTATTCCTAGATATGGAGTACAGGATCAGAGTACTTAATCCTCCTCTGTTTATAAGTCTCAAGCAAAATTACACAGAAAGGAGAGTGTGTGTGTGTGTGTGTGTGTGTGTGTGTGTGTGTGTGTGTGTGTGTGTGTGTGAGTGTGAGTGTGAGAAGAGATGATTGCTCAGTGTAGCTGAATTGGAGGCAGAGTTTTAATTAAAATATAAATCTCTCTCGGCATATAAGGGCGCTGTGTAATAATGAAAGTATGCACCTGAGTATAAGTTTTTCTGCTGCTGCTCAGTTTGTGTGCCACAATAAAAAACACACTATAATTAACAACAATTAATGGGGCTGGAATAAAAAAACAAGTTTTCACCTGCGCTCCGAGCTCAGTCCTCCACTGAAAAGCTCTTTTAGGTCTCCCTCAATGAAGCCACGTTGTTAACAAGCCACGGCGACAAAGTCAGACGTCCTGCATGCCAAGTGTGTTTTTTAGAGACCGTGCACACCCCCTGAGCAGGCATAACTGTCGCATATGAGTTATTACACATCTGTCTGTGGATACACGATGCACCAGATGCTGCAGTTAATGGCACACCTAACCTCCCACCATGAGCCGCTGTACTAAAAACCCAAGTGGAATTTTCCACTGGCTTCTTCTTCCTCCTCCTCCGTTTTCCTCGCAGCCACCGCTGTCCAGTGCTGGGAGAAGCCTGTAGGGGACGGTCCAGACAGGATATTAATGGGGCCCCCTCCAACAGTCAGAAGGCCTGACAGAGCCCTGTTTCATTGTCACCTTGCCTTGGAGGACAAGGAAAAACTCGCAAAGCTTATTAGCCGAATGGAGCTGTTTCTCCCTCGAACTTACTCCATCTCTGCCTCAGCGCTTCATTAGACCATCTTACATCAGAAGCCTGCTCCTTCCTGTGTTTCCCCACCACCAGTCACACACACATGCGCACACACAGGGTGACATCTCCCACCTAATCAAGTAGTGGATTATCTTGTCCTGATAAATTGGAGCTTGTAGCACTTGAAAGGTCCTCTTGGAGGAGTGCCTCCTCCCCCTGACAGCTAGATCGAGCCCACAGGGAGCAGGGGAGAGAACATCGCCTGGTAATGATTTGTGGTAAATCGGACAAATGTTTTTGGAAAGACCTCTTTCAAGCAAGATGATGATGAAAACCACAAGTCAAATTTAGACACGGGGGAGAAAGAAAATACAGAGATCTATTAGCCCCTCATGAATGAAATGATAATGGAAATGATTTAATGGTGCAAAGGACTGAAGGGGAGACAGGTGCAATGTTAGTAGAAATAAATGAATAAGATATTTGTAGACTGAGTGAGTTCACCCTGCAAAAATACACAATTGCTTGACAGTTTATCCGATATGCAAAGTTTGGGGGTTCAATAATCCTGAATGACTTTCCTAATGATATGAATATCATTATCTCAAGCTTACACAGAATGCTCTTAACAATTTGATACCGTACCTTTCACCGCCACTAACATCTCTTCCTCTCTGTTTTCTTTCTTTTCCCTCCCCTATCGTAGGAGAACCCCTACATGTGTAATAATGAATGTGATGCCAGCACTGAAGAGCTCGCCCACCCTCCACAGCTCATGTTTGACACCGAGGGCCGCAACCCCACGACCTTCTGGCAGTCCACGTCCTGGAAGAAGTACCCAAAGGCCTTGCTGGTCAACATCACGCTGTCTTGGAACAAGACCATCGAGCTGACCGACGACATCGTCCTCACCTTCGAGTCGGGCCGTCCCGAGCAAATGGTCCTTGAGAAGTCCCTGGATTATGGACGGACCTGGCAGCCCTACCAGTTCTATGCCACCGACTGCCTGGACGCCTTCACCATGGAGCCCAAGACGGTGCAGGACCTGACCCAGCACACCCTGCTAGACATCATCTGCACTGAGGACTACTCTCGTGGTTACGTGTGGAAATATGACAAAACTGTGCGCTTTGAGATCAAGGACCGCTTTGCGCTGTTCGCCGGGCCCCGGCTCCACAACATGGCCTCGCTTTATGGCCAGCTGGACACGACCAAGAACCTGAGGGACTTCTTCACCATCACAGACCTGAGGATCCGCCTGCTGCGACCTGCCACAGGAGCTACGATGGTGGACGAGAACAACCTGTCCAGATACTTTTATGCCATCTCTGACATCAAAGTGCAGGGCAGGTAAGACCTAAATTCATCTGTACGTTTGTCATATGCTGGACTAGAGGCCAGATTACCTTGGGTGATGTGGGCGCCAGCTGTGCAGGTCAATTGGTGTTGGTGGAAATTCGATTAATAGAAAATTTGTCAGGGAATTTGCACTGATCACTAGAAGTGTGGTCATCAAAAGGATTTTGTCCTTGGATGCCCAAACAGGTTAATTCAGCCAAGTGTGGACTAATTCTCTAAAGGACTTCGAATTGATAATCTAATGATGATTCTATAGGTTGATGCCTCAGCGGGTTTTCTGTGCAGCAGTGCAGCTACCTGGTCGTGGTGAAGAAAAATGCCTTTACCATTACAATTCTTTCCAATTAGGCAGCAGATCCATAACGATCTGCGGAGCTCACCAGTTGTCAGCACGTCTTAATTAACCCGGCTCCTTCCAGCTTGCAGTAGCACTATACTTTGGACGCCGCCTTCACTCAGCTGTTTGTTAGCCTGTGGAAGAAGACGGTCGAGGCAGCACTTCAGCCGTCAGGTCACTGCGCGTTATAATTAGTGTTTGATTTGCAGAATCTGCACAGGGTCATATAACATGAAAACAAGACGCCATTATACTGTTAGTGGAAAGGCCAACAAAAGCTTCCCCCCGCTTCTTAACGCTACTACAAGAGTCACTGGGGCATACACTTAAGTGGGTCTGTTTTACACTGTGTGGTTTTTCAATTTAACATATGTGAATGTGGTTGTAAATTGTGGGGGTGGGGAGGGGGGGTGTGAAGGGATGAAGATTTAATTACTCTTGTTTTGCTCTCCACACATGAGAGGATCGCAGCACGGCAGTGCAGAGTGGCGGAACGTCACAACAATCAGAGCCTATGGGTGGAAGTGTTGAGGTCTGGTTCTGGGGCCGTGGCTCCGTCACAAACACACTTATGAGGATGAGTGTCAGACGACGCAGAGCTACTGTCCTGCTTTGTAAACATCAGTTACTCTGCAAGCATTTCCACAGCTGAATAAGAGGGTTAGAGTCAGACGGTCATTAAAATTTCAATTTCAACTTCAATTGTTATCATTGCCATGCTGCACGGACTAATAGACCACTCTGCAACAACATGTTACTGCTGTGACATTATATACATGAAAACTGTCGAGTGCCTCGAAGCTATTTAATGAATCTCTAATTTGTTGATTTCTTTAATATGCCATTAAAATGGAGTATGGCCGCTCTGCACATTGCCAGGGTGCACCGTGAATGGGCAGGTACCCTTGAGCACAAGGGACTATGATAATAAATGCCTCGCTCATAAATTGAATTTTTGACTTTTCTCATGATTGAGAAGGTCATTCAGCAAAAATAACTGGAGGGAATTTACTAACACAAAAGAATCGGACGGGACGTCCATTCAACACTCGCTGAAATGAAGGGGGCTGTCATAAGCGCAGATTATTTATTCTATCTGACTAATCATGACCGAACTCATACATCCCTGCGGGGCTGTAGATTTGAGCAATGGCTGTGCGCCACCATCGGGCCGCGGTCGTTTACCAGCCCGCTGCTTTTAGAGTGACGCCCGCCTGAGAAATGTTCCCCACTGTTTACCAAAGGTAACACACAGTTCAGCCATAATGAGATACACTCTACACAGAGAGGCTTCACTCCCCCCCCCCCCCCCCCCCTCCCATGGCAAATCACTGCTCAGCTCCTTTCTCCATGCGTCGTATACTACACATAAGCTCCTTAACCCCCCGAATACAGTTCTGTGAGACTCGGCAGGAGCGATTTTGCAGGGGCAGTGAGGTTGAATCTGGCATATTTCAGCGTGCTGGACTTGGCTGCCGTGGGCCAAGATGAGAGGGGGTGTGTGTGTGTAGGGAAATACAGGAGGAGAGCTCGCAGATTTTCTGTCCATGCCACAACAGTGCGAGAAACAAAGAAAGGAACGTAAGCTCTTTGCCAAAGTAGGTCACCCCCAGAAAAGATAGTGAGGGGAAGGGAAGAGACCCAACTTTGCAGAACTAGTCATCTTTGCATCTGTTACATGTAGCTGAAGTTGTTACAGTGCAGAAGTGTCATGCATGACCATTTGATTGCGGTTCATTACAAGGAAGGTCTGGACCAAAGGCACTTGTCGGCAGGGGGAGGGGGGCAGGGGGAGGAAAAAAAATCAATGCAAAGAATTTCAAATCAAACCAAGCATGGAGCTGTGAGATGGATGTGAACAATGCATACTGCCCGGTGACTGTAATGAATTTGACACCCTCACTGTTCCACTGTATCAGCACCGCTAAACGTCTCTGTGCAGAGAGAAAGTGTGGAGAGTCGGGAGGATTTTCTAATTATCGGCCGTATGACTTTGCCATAATTGCTCTGCCTCTTCTTTTTTACATGCTTTACAGTAACCACAGCGTGCAATTTCACCAACCGTTGCCCCCCCATTTTGCCCTCCCTCCCTCCCTCCTGTCTGTGATCAATACAGTGTAATTAAAGCTGGAGAAGATTCAGGCAACTAAAGGATCTCTCTCTGGTTCTTGCTTTTCTCGTTCTCTGTCCCCTGCTCCCTGTCTCGCTCTATTTCTCCAGTGCAGAGCAGAGTTGTCTCTGGGCTCTTGTCTTGAATTATATAAGAAGACCCAGCCCCGTTTCACTCCTGTACAGTTATTCAAGGGATAAAGACCAACCACAACACACTACCCACCACAAAGTAGAGAGTACACATATAGCAACAACTGCAGGTGGAACGTTTGGCACCTTTTTTTTTTGGAGTCCATTCGTAGTCTAAAGTTATCAACGACCTCCTGATCTGGCAGCGTATTTTTTTTTACTTGTGGTGTTATTTCCAAACCAGTTTCCCGCTGTCAGTGCATTAATATAAATGTAACCCTTGGATTGTGAGCTGAATTTCCAGCGTGTTTCCGTCCTGTTTCGTCCACAGCAAACAGAAGATAGAGAAAGAAAAGTTTGTTCCCCCAATTTATACTTGCAGCAGGGGGAGTTGTGATTCAATTTCCAAGGCATATATGTGCCGCAGGACATTACCAAGGAAGGTCAGAAACAACCTGAAGGGTTCACAGTCACTTTGACTGCGGGGTAGACAGGTAATTCACTTGAAGGGGCGAATTGGTTATTAGATGCACCGACCTTTTTCCTGGTCTAGATTTCCCTCAGCCTCATGGAGAGAAAGTCCAGCTCAGTGACTGTGAATCCACACACTGATGAACCTGCACCTCTCAGGATGCTGGTCTGGATGATGCACGGGTCTGGTGTTAAATGCTCACATCACATTTGGCTATTAAACAAAAAGGAGGAGCCTCAAGTCTCCACTTGTTGCCTTTTTTTCCTTTAATCTCCAGAAACCGACTATCTGGGGGCAAAGGTCCATTGAATTCAGAGATAAACACTCAAAGATTTTCTCCTCACGATGCTCTCTTCATTAAGTCACTGGCAAACAGTCGACCACAAACACAACCTTTTCCAACTTCAGATCACTCGATGACACATGCCAATGGCAGAAAATAGCTGATTTGGACTCAGTCCTTATCACTGAATATGAAGAGGCAAATGTTTCAGCTCTGAGTCCAAGTTTTATTTTTAGAGCCTCCTCTTTAAAATTTGACCAAAACAGTCCATTAACAGCCCTTTTTTTTTCTCCTTGAAGCAGTTGCACAGCTCCTGAACTTGTCCCTCAAATGCACCACGACTCACACATCCCCTTATCAAATATGGGATGTACTGTTAACCATAGTTTGAATTCGAAGATAAATGTTATCCCCTGTCACACTGATCAGCTCCTGCTCCTGTCATTTGAAATTTAGAGATGATTCATCCATTTATTGATGATAAATCATGTCTTAAGTGGTGACAAACTTCTTGAAGTCTTTATCAACAGCCGCATTGTATTCTTGTTACACACCCCTGCATATGTGAAAACAGTTGGATGAAGCCTTTTGTGAGCTGTCACCACAATCTGTGACTGAACTGTTGACAGTAGTAGTTGCATTGTGGATAATGTATTCACTGGGTAAGACTACATCTCTCTGCAAAGCTCCATCAGTGCAGCGGTGACATGTGATCAGCAGAAAAATGTGTAAATTTTTACATTTTGGATGTAAGAGGAGAGCTCATTTAATATGTGTTGTTACATCAAGGAATATGTTTGCATTATTAACAAATCTAAAACTGTATGATATCCCTCTGCAGCAAACACATGTTTATTCTCATTTTGGCGCATTGATTGATTGTGTATTTCATAAATAAGAACACTACATCTTCGCAGTGATGTGCCAAGAGCAATAGAGCAAGTTACACCAACACTATAGGTGAATCACCATCACTAAAGCACTGCGTGCGCCACGTATATTATTTGCATCCAGTCCTCGCTCATACAAATCAGTACTATTCAAAAGTGCGATAAAGGGAAGCTCTTATCAACAAAACAATCAACAAAATATACCACGTGTTAGAGATTAGACACTGGATCTGTCCCACGGTGCACGGGTCATGTCGTCGGTGCCGTTTTATTGTCGTGTAGTTCAGTGCGTGTGCGCTCTGGATACAGCTGTTTCAACTACAGATCAGCAATTTGGTGAGTGATGGCTCTATCGGGTCTCCCCCTAAGGGAGGAACAAACAAGAAGTCGATCTGCCCTCCCCCCCCCCCCCCCCCCCCCCCCCCCCCCCCTCCCCTCCACAGTGCTTGGCTTGCTCTTAGGCCTGCCTGTAGCCGACAGATAATCTATTTGTGCTAATTTCATGTTTCTTGCTGCCCACTTCCCCCTTGAATAAGTCATTCCACTTGTCTACCCTCCTTAGTCTCTCTCTCGCTCTCTCTCTCTTTCTGCGCCACCACGAGCATCTATTTACCTTCCACTGGCTCTGCACTTCTTTTTATTTTTTTTTTTATTTTTTTTTTTTTTGAATCAGCACTCCACATTAGTCACTGTGTGTGGGAGAATGCTGCCCTGTTTGTTGGACGGGGCCAAGTGATTGGTCCTGATAACTTGGACCATCTGTCAACACCCACGCCACATGTTAGTTTAATAGCTCTAATCAAATGACCCACACCCTTTTGTTAGCCCAGCGAAAATGAGGTAAGGGACATATTGCAAAAGGCAATGAGGCTGTAAGTCAAAGCGTCTAATGTACGTCATATTTACTGTGGAATGACGGGATGACAGTGGAGCATCCGGGGGGGGTGACTCATCAAAGAGGAAACACAGGAAGTAGTGAGGTAATTGCCACCCGAAGGCCAAAGCTGTAAAATGGTTGTAATCATGGATCTAATTCATTCTGAACCCCAATCTATCATTCTGTCACTCTGCTGTCCACACACAGACTGACGAGGCCAGTGTCAGACCATCAGACTGTGACTCACAGCAGCATTGGACCTATACAGTTTACAGGAATTTCACTTTGTGCATTAAAGCAATGAGGAGATTTTCCATCAGCTAACCTGTTAGCAGAGGTTGGAGGAGCATCCAGATAATACCACTGTGCAGAGGCACCTTATTACAAGTGAAAATCCTGCAATGAAAATATATGTACACGACAAAATCCCTCCAGTAACTCAAATATTACAGTATATAACATTCTTAGATAGTTATACCAGTATTACTTACACATCCATTGAGTTTAAATATATAGTTCAGTAGTTTAATCACCTCAAAAGGGTCACAACAACATCAGTACGTGGGGTCAGGAGAAGACTAATAAGGTTGAAAACAAGAAAAACTAAACTCTTCTTCACAAATCTGACTTTTCTTTGGTCTTTACTTTCAGAAAATCTCTAGTAATGTCACCTCTTCAGCTGCTGAGTCACTCTTTGCTGCAACATATGATGTGTGACCACAGCTGTCAGACAGATGTAATGAAGTAAAAAGCATCTCTTCATGAAACATAGTGTGTAGACAATTAACTCATAACTGTGCTCAATAGCAGCACCAGTAAATATCCACAGCTGCATCACATGGATGCCTTTGTCATCGTGTGTGTTTTGACAGTTGCTCTGAGCTGTGCTGCAGTCGTCCTCACTTTCTGTGATGTTTTTTTATGAATAGAGGGATCAGATTAACAGAAAACAAAAATCTATTGTTCTCTGCCCTGGGTCTGTCCTCCCTCCTCCCTCCTTCCTCCTCTCTCTGCTCATCCTCCTGTTTCATGCCTTTCCTCCATGTTTGATTCAGGGTCAGTCTAAAGCTCTGAGCTGCCCTCCTACACTTGTGCGTCCGGTGGAAGAGGAAGCGTAGGATGGTTTGTCAACAGGTGACCTCTGCTTCGCAGCTGACTCTTCTCACAGAGGATTGAAGATCTAAGATTTATTATCTTTGTTTCTAGATTCTTATTCAGTTTGAATGGCTTTGTATTTACAGTAGCAGCTCACTGTCCCAACAGAGGCTATAGGAGGAACTATTAACCTGAGCAGACAGTTCAGGCTTTGGTTGACGTCACTGGGAGGGTGTTCTGCTTTTGACCAGTTCATTTATCTCAGCGTGACACTTCACCTCATTCGATCTCTGTCTGCTTGTGTCTGTGCTTGTGTTTGTTACCAACAGAACTCAGTCAGACTCAGACACTCTCCAACAGCTTCAACCATCTGTCTGTTACCGTCTCTTTCTTCCTCCTTCCACCAACACCTACATCTTCTCCCTGCACTCTCCCCACCTCCCCGCCTTTGATCCACCTCTCTGGGTTTGGTCTCTGCCCGACGTCCTCCCTGCTTGAGCCTTCCAGGCCGAGGAGCTCAAAAGAAATCTTTATCAGATGGGGTCCAACCTGTTCCTCTGCTCTGGAAATATCTCCGGTAGTCTTTATCGGGTCTTGGAAAAGTAAGCATAAACTTGAACAACAGCATCTCACAGTTTTTGGGACCAACCTGCAGCCACGGAGAATCAGGGACAAGCTGGCAAACTGAGAAAAATGCCTGCATTCAATAAATTCCAATATGATGAATTAGCTCCATCTGTCCTTGTGGAGTTGTAAGCGGTCTCAACACAAAGCCACCTGCAGCCCCCTCCTTGTCCTCATGCAGCTCCTGCTTTGACTTCTCACTTTAGAAAAACGAGAAGTGTAATGTTGGATGTGTTGTGCCAGTGGTGTATTTACACTGAGCCATTTACTCTTTCACAGTCAAACCTCTTCCCATCTGGAGCCAGCTGTAGTGGGTGTATTTCTCTGTGAGCAAGTATTAATATAGAAACTGACCCTTTCTATCCAATTAATTGGATATTCCCAGCAGCTGAACCCCCCCCCCCCGCCTCCAAGCAATGCACATGTGAACCGTGAAGGTAAAAAAAAAAAAAAAAAAAGAGCTGAGGGTGAATTTGAAAAATGCAGTAGTGCATAGGAGGAGGCAGTGCATGGCGTTGGCAGCAGCAGAGCGTAGTGCGCCGTATCTAGAGGCCACAGCTGCCTGCGCAGAGTCATCTGCATATAGCTGCTGGCAACATCGGACCACCGTCACATCATCTGTGTCCTTTATGGCAACAGATTGAAATGGAGCATATTCCTGGATGGCGGGACCACAAATATTCTGCGTGGTGATGTTTTCCCTGTCAATCAAGCCTTGGTTCAGATGTTTAATTAGCTTTTATTGAGAACAATGGCTGCATTTGAAGCCAGGCCGGTGGCGTTTGATCTGTGGGTGGCAATGTCAGTTAGTCTGTCGAGACCGAAATAGCTCAAAGACACTGGAGAGATGGTGAGGCCAGAAATCTGGTCAGCTCATTATCAATTAGATGCACTCCTTAAAGCATTGTCAACCAGGAAGCAATGAAAAGAAAGCAGTTTGTCGGATTCCCAAAAGAGTTAGAGGCAGGGACGCAGCAGTAGGACATCTTGCACCCCAAGTGATGACGTAAAGAAAGATGGTGATGCTGTGAATATGGCTAATTACCTTAAAATCATGTGCATGTAGCCACATGTTAGCATGTTAGCATGCTAAGCTCCTGCAGGCGGTTTACTAACATACAAACAGCGCTGACTGATTTCACAAAAGACATTTGTCTTGTACCAGTTACATGTTGTATTATCCACCAGTTCACACACCTGCATGTTCGTATATTTTACGTATCTGCCTAAGATGTAATTTTGAAATTACCTGGTGCACCTGGCACTGTAAGATACACAGTAAAAATGGAGCTCCGTGAGGCGAATCTCACCTAACCCAAGGCGTAAACAACACTGAAGACTGAAGTTAATCTTAAGAGAAAATGGGCATTTTATTATCTCCACTGAGAAAGCACCATCCCTTTTAGACATTTATATATATGTGTCTGTGGAAAACTATCATATCAGTGTCGCTCAGACCATTCAGACCGGGTACAATGCGAATGGAAAAGCGAGAGAAAAGAAAATTATATCCGAGCGTCAGAAAAACTGAAAGCTTCTTTATGAAGCAAAACAAGTTGTTTGGTTCTCTGAGTGTTGCCGTGGTTATGAGGAAAAAAAGGTATCACTTGTTTGCATTTTGAATGTGTTTTGTTGGCGGCTCACAGAAAACTTTCCTCTCAGTGTTCAAGGGCAACCGCCTGAGTAGCACATTTTATCCATTCAGTGCGTCTTTAGAAGGTGAATATGAGTGTGAGTGCTACGGTGGACTTTAAAGTCCCAGACTGTTTCCAAGTACAAACCACCTCTTTCCGAGAGCAGGCTCTTCTCGCTGTCTTTTAAAACCTCCTGTCTTTCCCTCTCACATACAAATGGCAGGATGAAAGAAGAAGGATGGATTTGGACTGCTTAGTCTCTGTTTGCTGATTTTGCCCCTTTTCCATAGACAATCCAGCTTAAACCCATTGTACTGTACTTCCACGAGGCCCCTGACTTTTTTTTTCTCTAATATTGATAACACAAACACAGTGTGTCCTTCTAGTTGTTTCATGACTGAGTGAAGTCGCTGCAGCAGAATCAGTATTTCTACAGAAGGCAGCGGCTCTGTCAGTGAGGAAAGCCATTGAAGTGAAGGAGGCAATCTTTGCTTTTCAGACAGAAATAACTTTAAAATTACCAGTGATTTTAGAAGCAGATTGCTGAGATGGAAAATGTCTGGGTTTTTTTCCCTCCCAGAGTTGTAAATTTCAAGATACACTTTGAAACGTAAATGAAGAAAATACTTTTTCAAAGTCCAACAAATTACTTGTTTTTTGTAGAATTTCACAAAACACAAATTAGCAGCTGTTTAGACCATCGCAACCTGAGGAGAGATTTGACAAATACAGCTGTTAATGTGTGAGAAAATGTCTTTTTTTTTTTTTGCTTTGTTTGGTATTTTAGGGGGAAACTGTTATGATGCTGAGCTTTTTTTTTTTTTTACCAGTGTGTATTAATAAAGGAAAACAAACATAAGCTTATTCATGGCTGCTCATAAACCATCTGTAAGGCTGTTTTTTGTTTAACATTTTAAATCTCTATGTAGTTTAGTCCATTTTTCCTGTTCTGTATTTGTGGTCGTAGTGTGACAGGCCTTTGCACATTATCACCACCTACTGTTGCAAAGCAGAAAAAAACAGCAGGAATGTGAATCGTAGAAAACAGAATGAGGACTTACTTTAAAAAATATTTTTCCAAAATGATACTAGTAATGAAAAGTCCCACTTGATACCTTTGACTGCCATAACATATGTATGTATTTCCAATTACTCAAATATAACACACTTAACCGCTGGTGTCCTGTCTCCCAGTGAACATAAAAATCCAGTCCTGGGAGCAGTGTCACTGGTCCAGAACAGCTCTGTTGTGAGATAAAATCAAGTTACTGAAGGCTCCATGTACAAATAAAATCAAGCGATAAGCTGCCATGTCACTGACATTGAACCCACAGACTGAGTACAAGCCAATCCCTTCTTATTTATCACAGGCCAGAGGAATCGACAGGGTCCAGAGATATGAGGAGCAAAGCTACAAGTGACATGAAGATTTTATCAGCAGAGCAGAGGACAGGAGGCGTCGCCTCAACAAATCCCTTTCCTGTTCTCAGGGATGAGGCAACGTTCATTTTTCACTTCAGAAGCCGGAGCTCACACTTCAACTCGATGCAGCATCACTTGTTTTTCTATTAAGTGCTGCATTGCTGCATAATGCAGATCTTATATTTTGAGCATTGATCTCTCTCCCAATGGGTTTGCCATTATCAGCAGCCAGCACAGACAACAAATTGGATTTATGTCTTGGACTGGAAGAGTGCACTGGTGATGTGCCCTGCATCACCAGACAAGTCACGCTTCACTGGTATATATTGTATGGGATGTGGTAGCACCATGTGCAGTATTTCCACAACACAGGCTGGATCTATGTGTGATCTTTGAGGTGTGTGTGTGTGTGTACGTGTGTGAATACACAAAGGCAGACAGCATCTTTGATTCCCATCATGATCCTGGATTAATACCACCAGACAGACCAAATGATTATCTTCGAACTGTTTACCACAGATTTACATTAAACTCACGACAATCTTTCTGCGTCCAATGAGTCACTTCCCCATCTGAATTCTCATGAAGCCTTTTTATCTCCCAGTCCTGGTATCCACTTCTCTCTATTGTGTAGAAAAGGGGTCGTGGGCACAGAAACCATATTGGGGCCATTTTTCTCTTCCTCACAGAGCACATTCAACATTCATGTGGTGACCCATTTCATTAATGGAGAGGCCTTTTTCGACGTGTCTTCCCCCCATCTTCACTGGCTGCAGCCGCCCGCATAATGGGCCCTCCTGTCAGGGTTTCATGACTAATCCCCTCATTGACCTCTCCTTCACTTGCAGTCTCCACCACCTCACGAAGATTTGGTAACTAATAGAGGGTGGGCCGGGGGATGGGGTGGGGGTTGGCAACTCTTGCACAGTCAATGGCATCTGCAGAAACCAAACACTGGAGTTCATTACAATCTGTAGGATTTATTAGTGGATCTGTTTTATTTCATGTATCGCATTTTTAAAAACCAGTGCATTAATTTGGATTTAATTGAGATATAATTTGATACGTGATAAACAGGGAGATGATTGGAAGGGTTATGTGCAAACATAGCGGAGGGGTTGAGCTAATTCATGAATGTTATTGCAAACAAACCACACAGAGAATTACCAGCTACTTGAGGTTGACACTGCAACTCCAAAATGAAAACCTACTCAAATGACAAAAAGTCTTCAACATGTCCTGTATGAAAAAGATTATAAATGAAAATGATGCACATCTGACTTTAAATCTGAGATAATCAATGTATTTCTATTAACAGCAGCTCATATCACTGCATGTGTGACACTCTCCACCAGATGCTCTCTGACTTTCCTCCTTGTCAGTCACCTGATTCCCACACCCACCTGCTCGTCTATTTCCCATCTCTTAATCACCCAGTCCTGACTCCAACACCCACCTCACCTGCCCCCCTCCCTCCCTCACAGTTTATATACCATCCGTCCTTCCCCAGTCATTTTCCACATTGTCATGTCAGTCATGTCCTGCTTGTTGCCGTGGCCCTGCCTTCCTGTTTTGTTCTAGTCACCTGTTTTGTTCCTTTGTCTGTCTGTCTGCCTGTAAGCCTCCTATCACCATCTCTTCTATTAAAGTCACTGAACCATTCCCGCCTGCCTCTTCTGGACTCTCCTTCCTGTGCTCCGGATACCAAGCGTGACAATCTGCAAAAAACCTGTTATTGCAAAGTTTAACCAAACATTTTATTTTCCTCACTCTGATCATATATAATCTTAACTTAATGTGTTTGCCATAAACACAATCATTCACTAAACATAAGTATGTCATTTACAATATCTATGCAGAATCAGATAGTACTGATAGTGATGTCTGATGATAGTATTGCCAGGTGTTGTTATAAAACCGTCTCCATGTGTACCATAAAGCAATGCAGAGGATTAAACAGTGAGCAGAGGCCAGTGGCAGATTACAGGCTTCTTATCCACGATCTCATTACACCACTTAGTACTTGTGTCTCAAAATTAAGGTGATAACGACTTATCGATGTGCTCAAGTCCTGATATCTCAACTGCAGTGCACCCAAATGATGCACTTGATGCACAACTACAGAGCTCAGTTTGACCTATAGTTGAAAGAGAGTAGTGATTAATTTTAGAGCGCATTATCAGAAATACCAAAAAAGAAAAGAAAAAAAAAAAAAGCTGGCCACCCTCTTATGAGTCAGACGTCCCACTGAGTCGGCCATATCGGCATGGGTGACATGAGAATGGAGCCTCAGTGAGTGAAGAAAACACCATATGGCAGCATTTCCCTCTCACAAGCTGAAGCAGATACAGCAATTTGAACAGAGCGTTGACAGCATCATTGCACTGTTTCTGTTTGTCTAATTCGCCTCACAAACGCACACACGCAGTGTAAGCACTGACATGGTAACATCCTAAACCTCCCCAAGCAACATATTTGATTGTGATCTGAAGACGACAGGGAGTGATGAATAAAAACGTCCTGATAAAGGGATCATTGAGTCATGAAAATCAATTCTGAGTGAGTTTTCTTTTTCCGAGGCCAGCGAATGCAGGCGCTCATTATGTGTGGCCATCGGACGATGCTTCAGCCTTGGAGCAGAACAGACACACACAATAGAGCTGCATCTGACAAAAGAGAGAAAGAATAACAATCACACACAAAAAAAGTGCCGTATTGTATTTTCCAGACCTTTGCTCCTTTAGCAAGGTAATGTAGCTTTACTGAAGCCCGATGACTCAGTGGTGATGTGGGGCGATGACTGAGATGATGGTGATCATGATGTTGGTGTGATAGTGATTAGTGAGTCTGGGCACAGTTCAATAGGTTTGACTCACTGACCTGACCACAAATCAGCAGTGGGGGGGGGTATTGCAGGTTTTTTACTGACAGTGGTGCAGCCGAGTTCATCTGAATGAAGCCACAATATTTCAGACCTCATCCTGAGCTGTTTTAAGTTTTTAATCCTCAGCAGTTCAGATGTGGTCGATTCACCGCCTGACATCAACACTGAGAACTTCTAAATAGTAGAGTCTTGTAACATTTAGAGTCAATGCCAGAAATAAATACTATAAAACATGATGACAATTTAATTGATTGAAGATTGGGCCGAGGTGGAAAAAAGAGGGAAATATGAGTTTATAAATAATAGGAGGGAGGTGTTTTATGAAGCTTTAATGCCATTTTAAGGCTCTATGTTTTTGCACATATTTGCTTTTCAGCATATCTGCCCCTGTGTGTGTGTTGTGTTATCACTGACCTGATTGGAAAGCCTTCTCCGCTGTTTTTTGTGATTACTTAAACATTGCTGTCAGCAATCTGCACAAAGGTCAATGATTTAATTAAGAGGTTTCCCTGGATATACAGAAATTAATATTATTATTCTTACTTTGTGAGTCTAAAACTTTCTAAATAACTTGTTAATGCTCCCTGATTTGATAGCAAGACTCGTGCTGCCTGTGTGGTGGTGCTGAATGGACAGCTCCCTGCCTCCCTCCTCTTTCTTTCTGTCAATAACAGTCTCATCTGACCTTGTTTCAGTAGTTAGTGTATGTACATAATCTCCATCTCTATCTTATGTTTGCTCAGGAAAAAAAACAACAACAACCACATGCTCCACATTTTACACCTGCTCCTCCCAGATGTTAAATAGCCCATATTACCCACGCCGCAGCAGACTGCAATGATAAATCAGCTTCACTGACCGTTTGTATAATCTTTCATTCCATCCTTCAATGAATCCTCAAAGTGAATATAGACAAACGCTGTCTCACTCCTCAGAGTCTGAAAACTGCCACGTTGTCACCATTTTACTATAAATGCATTGTTTATCTTTTGTGCATTTTTATGTTTATCTTGTGTGTGGCTGCTTTTCCAACACGTCGTCTTCCAGCCCAGAACAACACACAGCTTTTGTGTAGTTTTGTGCAAAACTACCATGACTGGTCAAATGCTGTCGGACTCATTAGAGCTGCAAATCCTTACTAATTCCACTCCATAAATACTGACCTGAAATGCACTTATAAGCAGCACAATTACAAAATCAACAAAACCTCTCTCTCTCTCTCACACACACACACAAACCTATTTCTTCCTTATAAATCTATCCTCATCGTTCGTCCACATACACACACACACCTGCACGCCCTCCTTCAAGCGATTCTTTACATCTCATGGCATTCTCATTAGTCACTGGGAGGCCATGCAGCCTCTCATTTAATTTAGTTGAAACGTTGCCCCCTCTGGTCTGTCTGTTTTCAGCACAGCAGTGAACACTGTTGCCACACTAATGACCCTCGCCCGCAGTTTTAGAGGGAAAGGAGATCACTCAGAGTTAACCCCTCTTCTTGGCTGGGAAGCTGCCAACGTTTTCTGTAATTACACCTGCACTTTGGGTCCTACCCTGGTTTCAGATTCTGGCCCCTGGTGGGCGTCGCCATGGGAAATGTCTGCTCCAGACATCGGGATTAAGTAACAAGGGACGGCGTTGCCAAAGTTTAATGGCTGGTGACATTAGCAAGAGGCACCAACATAACAGAAGATGATTAAAAAGTAGGAAGAGGAGGGTTTTTATTATTATTATCATTTATTTATATTTAATGCTGTGTTCATTTTGTGGTGTTTTTCCACTGACCCTCATGTACAACGTGACACCCATATGAATCTACTTCTTTTTTTCTCTCCCTCTCTCTCTTTCTTTCTCTGCACTGGTAGAATGAATCAGTGATGCTGAGCAGGAAACAGATATTATTTGTCCAGAAAGGTCAGGTTATGAATGAGCTGCTGTAGATAAGGTGGAGGTTTGATGCTGCAGCAGAACACATCGCGCTCCCTTTCACTCTCGCACACAAAGGTCAAATACAGTCTAACCTCCGGCCGTCTCCAGACAAGCCTCCAACCCAAACTGATCAATGCTGCAGGATCTTTGGAGAGTTATGTACCTCCTTTAAAGGCTCCAATCAGTGATGCTGTTTATGAAATGACAGGTTCCAGTTTATGTTCACCTCTCTCCACCTGTGCCCCACCCTCCATCTGTATCACACCATCCTCCCAGAGGTGGAAGCTCTCTCACTCCTCTGCAGTGCATTTTCTGTTGCCAACAGTCTTTAGCTGAGAGCAGTATCAGTGAGGCCCAGCATGTCAATTCTATTGAACTGGCTTGGCATGTCAGAGGCAGTAAAGACCTCTTGATTGACTTCTGCTTGGATAGCATGTCCAACTCCATACATTAGTAATGCTGAGGATTCAATAGATGGATGGCCTGGATGGATTGATGCAGGCAGCTGCCACATGTACCTCAGTACAAAGCAACCAGAGATAAACTGAGCTCACCACAGGGTCACAACAAAATATACAGATAAATATTATCTATGCGATAAGTAGTCATCGTTAGTTTTGCAAGATTCTGTTGCAAGAACCAGAAAAAAGTCATCATCTCACCAACACAATCATTAAAATGAAAAAATCTGAAGTGCTGCATTTTTTAAAGCCTGCTGCCACAGTTCAGCACCTGGGTCACTACTGTGTGTGCTACTCCAAGGCTTAATTGGCTACTTAATCATATCAATTTTCCAGTGTGTACTTTTCTAATATGAGCACAGTCAGACAGTGCAGCTAGGCAGCTACGGCTGTAGCCTCTGTACAGACTGAACTCCCCTGCATGAGCCGATTGGTTCACATGTGTTGTATCTTTACACACTGTGATTAAATCTGTTGTCTGCCAGTTTGGGGCCTTGAATCATAACCCTGAACTGAAAACACACCTTTGCTGACATATACAGCGCATGCACTCACAACATCTGGCTTCAAACATATATAAACTAACATCTGCAGAAGGCTGGGAAACGCTAAACATCTGTATACACTGAACCAGTCTGCAGTGTCTCTCCATGCGCTCTCTCTGTTAATGTATTTTCTCAGAGCAAAGTAACTGAAGCAAAACCTGACATTTAAGAGGAGCAATACAGACAATCTGCCTCCACTGCCCACTTCCCAGTGAGAGGAGAGAGGGGAGATGGGGAGAAGGATATAATTAGGGAGGTAGGAGGGGAGGTGGGGTTTGGGGGGTGGGGGTGGGTGAGGCTCATCCCAGGAGAGGTGGTGCTGAGATCTCACTCACCCTCACTTCCCACAATGCACCGCAGACTGGGAGGAAAAAGTTAGAGGAGGCAATTAGCAGGCGGCGCCTTAGCAGAAGGGTTGATTTGTTTTAAACTAACACACACAGGCAGCAGCTGCAAGCGAGTCAGTGGGGAAGAGCCCAGAAGGGTATATCACTATAGAAGAGTGTGTAAATATGTGTGTGAGTGTGTGGGGGACAAATATATCGTTCTTTACATTTCATTCTGTGCATGTGTTGTGCTATTATTCACTGGGTTAGACAACAAATACCTGCACATACACACACACACACCTCAAGGCCTTTTTCATGCCACTCCTGTGTTTTATTTCATCTTCATCGCACATAATTAATCCAGTGTTCCCTGAACCTCCCCTCTGCCCACCCCCCTGGTGTGTTTTTTGTTCAATTACATCAGACATTGAAAAAAAAAGAAAAAAAAAAACAGCCGTTTATTAACCGACTGTTTGACCCAGTTGGCTCACGTGAGAAAACACCTGGGCGTTAGATTGAAATTTAATTGCTGCTTCACTTAGTTAACCCACTTAAGGACCATGTTGAGTGTAGTCTGCTCAATTTGTTGGGAACAGCAGCTTTTTGCAGTCGTGGATGTTGTATAAAGCTTGGATTGAAGATAATTACTATTAATTAGTGGCGGTTATATTTTGGCTTTGAAGCCACAATGAGCAAAATGGAGCGACGCCGCCGCCGAGTAAAACTTGGCCGAATGGATGTTTGTCAACAGCGTCTGAAGCAATATAAGAAGAAAAGCTCGTTTTTTTTATGAAAACCGAAGCTTTATGTTGCCTTGTTTGTTTGTTTGTTTTCTGTCGCTGGCATCATCAGTGGGAAGGCACAATATGTCGTCGGCACCCACGGTGTCAATCAGAATCCTATTACTGCAGAGGTCATAGACACAGTGCTCCAGGTAAGCTAAGTCTCGACGGGCTGCTCTGCTTGAATTTCCACCAGGATAAAGAAAAATAATAAATTTACAGCGAGCGATATTGGCTGCCTCCAACATTTCAAGGAGAACTTTAAACTTTTGTCAGACATAAAAACATGTCTGCTCCTTTCTCTCAGACAAAATAGAATCAAAACTTCAGACGAGGTTTTTTCCTCCTCTTTTTTTTTTTTTTTTTTTTGCCAGTCTGGCAATTTAAGCTCATAGCCTCATGGGTAATTTTCTGAATACATATCAGGACCTTTAGCTCGCAGGCAGTGGCTGGCACACTCAATAATACCTTGAGCAATATCACCACACAAAAACAAAGATGCCACAGCGTCATGAATATTTATGAGCAGCAGATAGTGGGGCAGAGTTAAAATGACAGACTAATAGGTGGATGGAGAAGAGAGATATGAGGCGAACGATACAAAGACTGATGGGAAGTCAGGAGGAGATGACCCACTGAGCAGGCCCAGTAGGAAATGAAGACACAATATAGCAGACGTGGGGACTCGAGGAAATCTGCTATTAAAATGCTGTTAAATACACGTCGGCTCGGCTCCTTCTGTGAGGCTCTTGTTGCTGGTGCAGCGGTGAGGCAGCCTCCCTGGGTATGCCCACATTCAGGAGCCACACATGCTGATTGGCAGCTCAGCAGCACCGGTGGGCACGAGCCCCCGCGGGCCGCACTGCCGGTCTCCATCATTATGCCGACAGCGCTATCGTTTCTGGACACTGATTAAAATGTTGGCAATGTTAAAGGAAGCTGAAGGTTAAACCACTAAGGGCTTCGTGTGAAGTCATTTCACACCATATCCCACACCCGCTTCTTTTCTCTCTCTCTCACACACACACACACACACACACACACACACACACACACTAACAAGCCAGAGTATATAACAGGGAAAGTAAGACTGCTTGTGGAACAGGTCTTTGTGGGACCTGATTCTAATCTCGCCTTGATTTCAGCTCCTCGTGGACGTCGACTCAACTGGAACCAATTTTTCCTCAATCAATCCCACTATGTCTCAGTGTCGACTGGATATTACCATGATAGTTGGAGCTGATTTAATCTAGTGCTTCTAAAGAATGTCACACTCAGGCTCAAAGTGGACTCTCTGAGACGCTCCACAGGTGTGGCTGTGAAGTGGAGAGGAACTGCTGCTCTTATTTATCTATTTAAAAAATAAGGTGGGGTTTTAATGCTGCAGCCTCAACATAAGCAGGTGTGCAGGTGTTCCTAATAAACTGCTCACAGTGTGTACGTGTATTCAACAACTCAGATTCAGAAACTTCCTTACATAATTAAATTGCTTTAGTGGCCACAACCAACATGAGAGAGAGTTCGCTGATGAATATTAATGACTAGTTAATGAAGAGAGCTGTGCGTTTTTGAAAGAAACAAAAACCCTCTTCACACCTCCTCCCCTTCATCCCTCCATTCCCACACACTGACTGAGTGAATCTAATGTAATCGCTGGATTTCAGTGTGTAACTTTTTACACCGCTTGTTACTCAAACAAGTCATTACATGGCTGTTAAGTGTTTCAGAGAGAAACCTGTGATCGGCTCTAATGAAAAAAAAAAGACATCAAGGTAAGAAATGTTTTGCAAATGACTGTGGAGCAACGAGAGACAAAAACTGGATCCAAACAGTTTTTAAATTGGAGGAAAACAGTAAATGGTTTTAAGTATCAAGGTCAGGGAGCAGCAAGTGGTTTAAGATTGTGCTTTTCCTCCTAATGATTATATTAATTCGAGGATCAGGCTAAGCTGTGCAGGAGCAGAATGAGGCGGGCGACTGAGGCCAGCTGTCACCGTGCGTGTCTCTCACTAAGACGTCAGCAAACACAACACAACACCGGGTCTATCTGTGTCATCTCCTCGCTCAACACTGCATCACTGTGCAGCGATGCCTTTCACCTGGGTCCCAGTCTTCAAAAATTAAAAGAAAAAAAAAAAACATCTGAATGGAAGGATGCTTTCAGGCAAGCTTGAATAATTTTGTCTGGCTCTCGGCATTTCTACCAAAATAAACAGACACAGCCACAGCGCCATTAATCTGTGATGAGTCATGCCGGTTGGAAGTCAGATTTCCAATCTGTATTTGAAGTTGCAGCCAGCGTTGGCGTTGGCGCCGCGTCATGACTCACGGTGCGCTTTGGAAACAGTAAGGTTATCTGTGAGAATCAGGCGTCCTCGTGCTGGGAGTGCGTCGTATCACGTCTCAAACAGTGAGTAATCCCAGCTCGGTTATTGTCTTAAACCCACGGGTAAATAATAGTAAATAAAACCATTGAAATCCCAGTGATCTGTTTCGCCCCAGAGATTTATCACAACCTTTCTGCAAAAAAAAAAAGAGGTCTTCAACAATTCAAAGTTGTCTGTAATCCTGGGAGTGCGTTATGCGGCATGAGGACTGTAAATTAATTGAACAGATAGATATCCCCTCAGCACTCATCGAGCCACAGCAGAAAATGAACTTGCTGAGTTTATTGTTAAATGAAGGTTCTGGTGAGGAGGATGTGAATGAGGATTTAGTGCACCTTAAGGGAGTCCCCTCCTCCCAGACAGAAAATATGCTTCTGAGCTCTCATCTCATATTAATTTGTCTTGGAGAACGTCGCCGTGCGGCTGCTGCTGCTGCTGCTGCTGCCACCCTGTGCCGCCCTCTGGCTAACTGTGAGCTATTCTCTGAGATTCAGGCCCTGATGCCTTCATTCTCCCACTGCTTGTTCCACAATTTAACTTGGCTTGTTTTCATCACCAGCACCCCCCACCCCCACCCCCCTTCCTCGCACCTCTTTGTCGAGCTCTCTTCCCTCGTCCATCAACTGTGGCCTTACTACAATTATGCATCCTCCAGTGGGACAATTAAATCCGAGCTACCTTCCCGAGCAGAGAGGGCAAAGACAGAGAGAAAAAAGGGGGAAATAAAGATGTCAGATTTGTTCCTGCCTCCTTTTTCAACTCCAGCTCCTCTTGAAGCTTGAAGACGAGGGAGCAACAAGCCGCTCTGACTCTGCTCCAGTGCCACCGCTAGTGAAGGACGTGCCGTCCTTCGGCCGCATTGTCCAACAGAATAAAAGCTGTCTGTTTTTTATTCAGTGCCAGAAAATTCTCTCATGTTGATGTGGTTGTCCTCTTTCAACTCCCAAACCCCCCTTCCCCCACCCCCACCCCTCCTTCCTTCCTTCTTTGACAGGTGCAAGTGCAACCTTCATGCCAACAGCTGTGTGTATGACAAAGACAAAGAGAAGTTGAGCTGCGAGTGTGAACACAACACCACTGGGCCCGACTGCGGCCGCTGTAAGAGGAATTACCAGGGGCGAATATGGAGTGCCGGCTCCTACCTGCCCATCCCCAAGGGCACGGCTAATATCTGTGAGTACACACACACACACTTATACAGACACACACACTGTCTTATTACAAGGCTGGGTCAGAAAGAAGAGCAAGAATTAGTGTAGGTCTCGACAAAAAATACCAGGTCTTGACACAATAATGGAGATTTCCTGTGAAATTTTTGACTCAACATAACAAAGGCACCTGCACAGACAAGTGATAAAAGTCAAATCCCAATTAGCAGTATCCTGTGCGTCATCTCTCAGAGTTCTGACAATCACCACATTAACTGGGTGATACAGAGCTGTGAGGTTTCAAAGCAACGTGAAGCAATTAACAACGTTTCAAAGACATGAAAGGCACAGAGGCAAAGACAGGAGTTTAGCTTTTGTATTTTTTGATATATATAATATCCTGTGGAAACAAACGTGTCCAAATCCAAGACCAGAGTGTCATTTAGTGTCAAGACTTAGCCTAATAAAACGGTTCGGAGCTGAAAATGCTGGAAAATTCACAGAAATCATGTCAATTCATGTTAAATATGGAGAAAATGAAAAACAGATTTGTGTTGGCAGGTTATTAGCAACTTGATATGCTCAAAGTGTGTTTTCAGCTGTGTGGTTGGCTTATTGTACCTATGACATGTCAACACAGGTTTAAGTAAAAGCTGCCCAGTAGCTTTCTTCCCATCTCCCCGTCCTTTACAAAACACCCATGACATCAAGTTAGTGCTTTGACTGACTAGAGTGTGCACACTGCTCCTCTGTGTGGGAGCAAAACTGAGTGTGTGTGTGTCGAGTTTCATTTCACGTTACCTTGCAGTTTCAAGTTTTTATAACTTGGCTTCAACGGGGGAAGTGACTTGTTGACCTCCTGAAACAGGCCCAGACACATGAAACAGCAGCGACTGTTGCTGTAGCAGTAGCTGAGAGCAATAATCCAGGAGGGATGAATAAACAAAGTGATTATTGTTGATGATTTTCAGTGCTATTTTATAACGTTCTCCTACTTTTGCAATCCTGGAGGTTTGTGGTTGCACTAATACAAATGTATTAAAAAACAGTGCGGAGCAGATGTTTTTAGTCTTGTGCAATTTTTAGCTTCAGTTTCATTTTGAGGAGGAGGAGGAGGAGGAAGGTACAAAGTGTGATGTGTGTTGAGGTTGTCATTGACAGCAAAGGAGTTTCCTCTTGATATTAGACGATTATTTCACATGCACCTAATGTCCCCGGTCACTGTCAAACCTCTGCACTTCGGGCACGATTGACATAAAGCTGAGACTTATAAGTGCTTCAGTATTTTATCTCAACTTTAATTTGCTAATGTGCCAATAAGTAGACTGTTCCATTCACTCGATTAGGCGACTCCATCATGGATCAAACAGGACATGACATGGGAACATGTGCACCACCGCTCCCTGTTTGACCTCGGGGTCTTTTCAGTGAAGGATGGCATGTTACACCTCATCACCGCTGGGACATTGTGGCCTATAATAAACCTACTCCATTACTTCCATGTTCAGTTGTCATGTTCCATGTATGATCCATTCATTGCGACGAGCAGCAGACTGTCGATGTTATATACTAAATGTGTTGGAGTTCAGGACTAATGTTCTCCAGCTGCAGCTGCGATGCTAATGAAGGACACGACTGATTATTTGCTGCTGCTTTAGCACAAGAAAGTGGGCCAAGTGTTTTTTTTTTTTTTTTAGTCTCACATCTTGTGGTGACGTTTAATGTCTCATGGCGACATCACATCATATAAGGAATCAAGGCCTTTGTTGATGTGCGTCTATATTTGACAAGAGTCGTTCATATAAGGAGGTTTGTTCTTCGATGGCACAAGGAAATAATTAATCCTCATCTTCATGTTTTCCAATCATTTTTGGCTCCATTAATTCAGCTGCTACCATGTGTTCTGTTTGCTTCTGGAGGAGGATTTGAAGTGCTGCAGTGTGAAGGTCTTTGTTTTACTCTTACGTGACATTTGTTTTTTTTTGTGAATGAGAAAACCTAAAAAAACAGAGAAGATTTTATCATCCTCTGTAGCAATGTAGGGACGCTGTTGATGCTAATGATGAACACACACCTCCTCACAGGCAGATGGCTTTCAGATTGCGCTCTTGACTTTGCGCTTAAGAGTTTCCTGAAAATGATGCATTTGAGCAAATTTAGGAGAGGTTTAGGATAAGGATGGAAAAATATTCCTGCAGGATGCCAGGCAGTGTTTGTGGTCATACAATGATGCAAAATCATAATGATCATGAGATTTTACAATATAATATCCATTTCCACGTTTTGTTGTTTTCTCTATGAGCTTTTGGTTTTTTATTTGGAAACAGAACAGAAAAAAGCAACAGCTGCTTCCTGGGGAAACGAACCAAACAAGGACACAGTGTCACACAGCCCTCCCAACATGTGCAGTAGTTCAGTGGCACTGAAGTGAGGAGCTGAGCAATGATCCAAGTCTAATGCTTCATATGTAGACTTTGCAATACTTGTTAATGGTGACTCAGGGGCAGATAAGCTGACAGTGAATGAATGAATTAATGTATGAGTGGATGGATAGATAGTGCTTTCACTTCTAACATTAAAGCATGGCCGTAGTCCTGTTGCCGGTCCGTGATCCGATCCCTCCATACATCAGCTGAAACAGCAGAGCGACGAGCGGCACGGCCACGAGTCTGAGTGTGCAGGCATTAATATAAAAGCCCCAGTTTCATCCCGTCCTGTCTCCTTATTGCATCCACTGTGATTTCTGCCTCTTTCAACGGTGCTCGAGGACTCTCGGCCACCGGCTGATGACTTATTCTCCCTCCCAGTGGATCAGCGTTATGAGACTTAGGCAGGGTTAGTGAAATGGCCATCCCCAGAGCCCAGACTGACAGCACATTATTAAAAAAGGTGACACACACACACACACACAGATGTGTTCATCCAGACCTGCACAGACACATTCATAATGACACAATGGGACACACACACACACACAGTCCCTGCAGGTGATGAAAAACAGTCTTAGTATAAAGTGCATTATTATACTTTGTCTTGGAGGGAAAAAATCCATAATGTAATAACACTGTGAAAAATCTATAGGAATTCAAGGCGATCCCTCCTGAATAGAAAAAAAAAAGTACACAAGCCTGACAGAAAAATGCACTTTTGTGCTGTTTTGTAATTTTCAAGCCCCTTTCAACACCGATTCCAAAAGTCTCCTTCCCTCTCAGTGTTTTTCCTCGAAACTCAGTGAGCATATGGCAGCTCCGCGGAGACGAATTTGTCAAAGATGAAAATTTAATTAAGATTTAATTTCTTTTTACTATGCCCATCAAGTCGTCTGATGCGATAAGGAGATCGATGAATCATCATCTGGAGGGGGTGTGGAGTAAGGCGGGATGATATGTCGTATTACAGTGGCGCCGTGTTGGGAGCAGAGAAGAAGAGCAGAATTTAAAAAGTGATATAGAAAGAAAAGGATGGCAGAGATAGAAGGAGGGGAAGTGGGCATCACTCTCTGCCACAGCTAACTCAGCCTTCTGGGGTGGCTCTGTCTCTCTCATTTTCTCTCCCTCCATCCATGTCTCTCACTCCCCCTCCTTCCCTCCCTCCCTCCTCCGTCTCCCAGCCTCACTCATTCTCGCCTCCTCCCCGCGTGCAGACAGACGGAGAGGGATCAGTTTGAGAATTAACCGTGGCAGTTCATTCCACTGCAGGGCTGAGGGATACTGGGGGTGATGCAGGCCAGCGGGGGAGCAGGTCGAGCTGGGTGGCCTCTGAAAAGTTGATTTCAAATAGGAAAATGTATCCTGAATGTTATATTAGAAGGCAAAACCCCCCAAAAATACACTTTACACACATAACTGGATTTGGAGGATTTAACATTTTCACTCATGTGTCTGCGTGTTGTGTGTAACAGACAATCTCCCCGTCTGTACTTCTATATCTACACAACACTATGATGTCACAGCGACGTTTACCTTTTACCATCCAGTTATAAAACACCATTGTTTCATAATTTTATTCTATTTGTGTGATATTTTGTCACAATTTGCATCTGAAATCATAAGTTATGGCCAAAAACAGGTAACAGTGACCTTTGACCTCTAAAATGTAATCAGTTCACCCTTAAGTCCATGTGAGCGAGAGACTAGCTTAAGCAATCGTATTTTAGTTTAGTTTAGCTTAACTTATCTGACCTTACTATCAGTTCAAGGCTGCTGCAACTTCAGACTGTTGTCACCTCACACAGGTGTGTATACGCTTCAGGTGTGTATACGGTGCAATCCACTGAATGTGATATTTCAGCCACAGAAATGAAAATGTAAAACTGCTTTTAAAGAGTGAGACCTATTTTTTCTTATCAATATGCATCTGTATCTAAGAGCTCAAAAATGGTTCTACTGGCTGACATGTTCAATGTTTATTGAGGAACAAGAGAGCTGTATTTATTTATAAGTCCAATTTTATGCACCGTTCTGCTGCCAGAAATACTCTGCACTAATTATATGGTTGAAATAATCCCCAATAAATGCACTGTTTATTCCTGATTGAGTAATATTTGCTGAGAGTGTCCAGCTGTTTTGAATATGTGCTTAAATATTTGCAAAATTTTTATAATTTTAGCATGTTTGGATGATATCCCATTAGACTTTTAAAGCTTTTAGAAGTTTGTCATCGTCGAGCAGAATATTAATTCAAACAGGGAAACAGTTTCTACCTTGTAATGAACCGAAATGATGTTTGGTTTGTCAGTCAGTGCACGTGCAAACGAGACACATGACTGTCCTCAGTCTGTCTCAGTCAGAATGATTGGAGATTAGAGAGGAGGAGGTGGTGGTCGGCTGAAATGAATTCAGCAAAATCTATCACCAATCTGTCCAAATGAAAACACCAGAAGCATGATTTGAAGCTGCTTGACAACATTTCAAATTATTATAAACAGTAATAAACCAGTAAAATGTAATGTTTGGATTTTCCTTGATGACAACTTGAATCAGATGTATGTAAAGAACTGGAATCTCTCTGTAGATCATCACAGCTCCAAATGAACTTGCGTTTGGACTTTTATGTTCAAATGAGAAAAAAAAAAAAAAAATCACAAGCTTTCCTCATAGCTTTCTCCATAACTGACATGAGCAGTGTAGATACGTACAGGATGTGCAGTTGAAATCAGAAAATGCGACTTGATCTTTTGTCTGAGACACAAGAACAGAGAAACACGAGATGTTTGAGTTGGTAAAAAACACAGCTCATAACAGTTAAAATCCTAAAAATCCTCTTCATTGAACACGCTCATTAAATATTCACCGTGCTGGTGGAAAAAGAAAGTGAACCTTTGCATTTCAAACCAGCTCCTCCAGTAGCTGCTGATCAGACCAGACTGGGAGGAGGTTTGAACCGTTGTTCCACAAAGGAGCAGAGGAGTTTGTCTTTGTAGTGGGTTATTTTTCTGCTGCATTTGGAGCTGATATTCTCAGACATCATTTTTTGAAAGAATATTTGAACAAATCATGTCACAGTGAGGCTGTTTTTTTTTTCTTCTTTTTCGATACGACTGTTTTCAAGGAGAAAAGTCCTCATTTGTTCCGTTTGTATCTTGATAAGAGGAATAGATTTCCTTGTCAGAGCAGGATTAGGAAACACTTGTTCAGATTTAGCTGGAGCTGCAGCCTCCAGTTTATGGATCTCCTTTGATCAAAGCAGTGAAAGTCATGGACATGCAGTGGATTTCACTGTAATGATTCATCGGCTGCCTGAAAAGAAGAAGATCCACATCAGCCCTCCTCCACCCCACTGCAAAAAAAAACAACTGCATCTCCTCCACGATCCCAGATGAAGAAGAAGAAGAAGAAGAAGAAGAAGAAGAAGAAACACAGTCACATGAGGAGGAGGCCGTCACAGTAACAACATGGATTATTTAACATGACAAACAAAATCCTTTCCCCTTTTTTTCCTGCTGTATTTCTGTAATTAGTGCACTTTAATGCAAAGCTAGCAGATGCTGCAGCCTGATTATCAGTCCTCCAGTCCAACTGCCAGGTACTGATCGCGTGGAATTGAGACCAAACACACACTCACATTCATTTGCACAGACACACATATACAAATTTAGATTTTTTTTTCTTCCTGCAGAGGAAGTATATACATATTTCAATGGCAGCACCAAATCCCAAAGGAACCGATAATACCACTGTGGAATAAATATCATTCCTTTGTGACTGAACCATCGCTGCATATACATACACACATATAAATATATATATATTCACATCTCCAGGATGTGTTCCCTACATTATATCAGCGACAGATTCAGATTTAACTTGTATGGTTTGCACAAACACAGAAACTCAACTGCCTTCAAAAACCAGAGGTTTAAACAATGTATTAAAGCCTTTAAATAGTTAAATGAGGCCAGAGTAGTTCATTACTAACTAATGCATCAGTGTAAGCACATTACTCTTCACTCTGTTTTACTAATGAAGCACTCATGTAATCACATTACTGTTGTTACACTGGTGGTTTACTTTATGTGAACCAGTATTTTATTTGACTGTCATTCTCCTTTAATTGTGACTACAGTGTTTTATCATCAGGCTCGCTGCTACGCACTTACTGCTGCTGTATGTTTGTGTGTCTACACACACGCAGCTTCTCCTCCACCTGCACCCACTCATTTCTGCTTTTCTTCCTTTTCTCCACAGCTCTTTGAATTTCCATTTTATCCCCATTCTCGTTCTCTTTTTTCTCTCTAAAAACTCATCGCCTTTGTTTTGCATCTTCTCATTCTGCTGCTTCGTCTGCCCTCCTTCCACACCACCCTTTCTTTTACTTCTTCTGCCTTCATGCTCATCTCTCTCTCTCTCTCTCTTGCTTTCTTTCTTTCTCTTTCTCACTCTCTCTCTCTTTCCCACTCTTCCTCTGTCTTTCTCTCTCCCCACAACACCCCCAACCACCCCAGAGACCAAGCTTGTTTACTCTGTCTTTTCCACATCTCAGCTCTGTGCGGCTGTGACGGTAATCTTTCTTTCAAATATTTGTTTCTTCCATCTCCAGATTTTTTTCTCCCCTCCCTCCCTCTCTCCCCCTCTCCCTCCCCCTATCGCTGCCACCACCGACGTTACACCTCATTCCATCTCTGAAACCTTAAACTGTGCTCCTTCCAACTTGCTCCTGGGCACTTTAAGACTTGCCACCTTCAATTCAGATCTACACATTAAGAGCGAACGAGCGAGCCGGCCACTCTGGCAAGGCGAGCCGTAATTTTACTCCTGAGGAATTCAATCAAGTTGCGTGCTATGTGCTTGGTTTTGGCAGCCTTTTCCGCTGCTAACCAGTTAGCAATGCCTGTCACCATCACAGGGGCTCTGTATAGCCAAAGAGCTCCAGATGATGATGGATTGCTATAAAATGATGGCAGCCAAGGGAAAGTAATTACCAACTTTGCTCGCTGTGGAAATTCAACAGATAAGCTCCTTTTTCCGGAGTCGCCCAGGTAGCGCAGAGGCAAACAAGTGAGACACATGGAAGGTCAGATACTGATAGAAACAATGTAATGACGCCCACATCTCCCCATCTCTGTGACACACAAACAAACAACAGAGAATGCTCTTGACAGTCAAATCTAGGAACCATATGGCACGTTCATCCTCTCTTTCTGTACATGTGTGAATAAGTGACAGATGAGTTTGTGCAGAGACGAAATGGGATGTATGCCAAAAGAGGCAAAGCCCACAGATCCATGAGAGAACATTTCATTATGGGTCTCAAATAATCCATTTAAAGTCATGGTCCTGGATGGTTGATGCCGTAACTGGATCTGGACCAGTGAATGAACGTCAAGCAGTGGGACTTGTAACTGTGCTGCTCTGAGAAGTGACATTTATTGTAAATCCATTGATGCTCCATTTGACTCAGGCTTTCTACTGTATTTTAATGCCCACGTTTGTGTGTGTGTGTGTGTGTATGAGTTGGTGTTTGTCGCATGTGCTGATCCCATGGATCATGTTCGGTGAATCGCACACCCCTCTTCTGAGATCATGTTCACCAGCCAGCGGCTCGCATGATCCCCTGCACAACTCATAAAAATCAATAGAGCACACCGTCAAACACAGAGCGGCTCCTAATGCTCTTCCTGTGCGATAGGACAGAATTAGATTGCAGCCGTTCTTTGTAATGGCGGGGGCCAGGCAGGTGAAGGAGATTGGAAATGACGCTGATTGAAAATTAATCGAATGACCCGACATGGGATCCTAGACATCTGCTCGAACCCCACAGGTTGTTCATAGAGCGGCAAATAATTACCCTGACAGGCCACTGGTGACCCGGAAGATAAGGTTGTTTGGCCCCCGAACTCAACAGAGTGACAGCGAGTAATTTGTCAAATGAGCGGCCACTTTGATTAACGCCTAATTTGTTTGTATAAAACATCATTTATTTCACAAGTGCATTATATTTACGCCATGTAAAGAAGGGATGACAGGTTCAACACACTCCTCTAGTACA
Source organism: Caranx ignobilis (assembly GCA_021432705.1). Taxonomy (NCBI): domain Eukaryota; kingdom Metazoa; phylum Chordata; class Actinopteri; order Carangiformes; family Carangidae; genus Caranx; species Caranx ignobilis. Next base: position 15,516,381 of record MU269986.1, on the reverse strand, counting down.
TGGGTAGGACCGATGAGTCCCTACAGTAACCACGTGCAGACAAAACCGTGTGTGAACATATTTCATCCTGACGAATATTCTCTCTGCTCAAAAGTGTGAACTTACAGCAGCATAATAGCAGAAGCAAGTCACCTCTCCCACTCTCTGGTTTTATATTTATATCCCTCTTCAGTTAATGTAGTGGGTCCCTTGCTAATCTTCCAGACTAGATGTAGATAGTGCCAGTGTATTATTGCTCTGTCAGCTACTTAACTGGGCCCTTTTTAGCACTGCATTACTGCTCTGTCTTTTACTTTTTTTTTTTTTTTACTTTCTATCTTTTATATATATATATATATATATATATATATATATATATAGTTGAGTTACAGAGCTAAAACACTTTCAACTTTGTGAATTACTGCAGGACCTTTGTAAATGTATGTTTGGCTCAGTGGTGTATGCGTGAATAGAGTTTGTAATGCGTGTGAAAGCAGATGATAACGGTGTCGGTACGTATCTGCGGCAATAATGCAGATTGAGTCACTTTAATGGAGAAATGGTAATAACCAGAGCCAGGTACAACGAGGAAAAAATGAAACGTAACCCTGTTTAACCTGGTGTGTTTTCACTATTTCAACATTACCGGAGGAATGACATTTAAGATAAAGACTAAGTTACAGTGTGTTTCATTTCCTTAGGGTTTGTTGGCTGCAGAAAACCAAAGATGGAGCAACTAACTTAACTTGACCCTAAACTCTTACAGCATCCCAGTTGAGTTGAAAAAAAGCCTTTTTTAAAATGCAACCTCTACAAATTAATGGCTTTTTGTTACCATGGGAGCAACCTGAACATTTGTGCTTGTGATCAGCAGATTCACCATTAATTACACTTTAGTTTCTGCTTTAGAAAGGTTGAAAAAAAAGGTACACCAGCAGTTGCTATGATTAGATATGCATTTTTTAGTGGGAGGTGTTTCACAAGTTGTCAGTCACATAATCCTCACTGTGCCTCTGTATCAGTATTGTGACACCGGCGCTGCCAAATCTGACTGTACCGGGTGATTAAGGTGATTGTGATTCAAACTGTCCTTGTCCTCGTCCTTCCTGTCTCCTGGTTAGCATCTGCTCGGCCCCTTGAGGTTTGACATCCATTACGCTGTGGCTCCGTGTGTCAGCACAGCCTCCTGTACTTCACAGCTCTCAGACAGGTCACAGATTTGGCTCCTAAACACGGCTGGCAGGCAGAGATCAGAGGAACGGCGATTGAATGACAGGGGTTTGATCAAAGTCCACGTGCACAAACACACAGACACAGACACAAGCACACACAAACACTCGGGATATCCTCATGTTTCCCCTGAGTGCTTGGAGATATTTCATGACGGCCCCATTAGATGAAAGGGGCCCCCACCCAAAAAAACCTGCACAGATGCCTGCTCGCCTCCTCAGCTTCCTCCGCCGTAGGTTGGTGGTGAGTGGATGACGAGAGATGTGAACGAGAGATGAAGACGAGAGAGCTGCTTTTATTTCATTTCTTCTGCAGTTTTCTGCACGTGGGCGCGTTTCTCCTGTGGCCCAGCATGCTTGCCCTCCCATGGTGAGGGGCTTGTTTGTTTTTGTGGGCAGGCTGCCTTATTGAGGGCAGGAGGTAGAGTGAATGGGCATGAGGGCCTCTGTTCAAGCGGATGATCAGGAAAAAGTGATGGTGTCGACGTTCTGGAAGCAAAATTCCTCTGACCAAAAATTAAAATTTACCAAAAATGAGTCTTTGCGTGCAGATTCAAAGTGTGAAGTCTCCACAGATGTGAAGGAGTGAGACAGTCGTATTTACACGGCTAATTATAACCCAAACCAAGATGTTGGTGGTTGGATCAGATGGCTGAAGTGATTTGGTGCAAGATGCCTGTGAACATCTCACTCTTCTCACTCTTCTCCGTCTTCTCAAACCGCCAGCCAGCCAGCCAGCCAGCGTCCTGGTGCGGGAGAGATCTGGTCACCATGGGGATGAGACAGACTGTATTATCTGCTCAGTGGCTGTCTGGCACGAGGGATTGCTTGATGGAGGGACAGACAGGCGGGCAGGCAGCAGGATAAAACATGTCCTCCTTTGGCGTCAGAGGCAGAGTTTGCCATCTACGATGCCATTTGATATGTCGTGTGAGCGTGTGTGTGTGTATGTGTGAGCATTTTTGCCTTATGTGTCTTTGGCAACACATATTTTAATGGATGATGCACTGAGCCTCTTAAAGCAGAATACAACTTTGAAATAACTCAAATATCACGGTGAGCCCAGAACTCGTTTTTCAGTGACGTTTTGGACATTTTGTACCCTTTGCTGTCTGGAGCAGGCAGCGCTGACCTTTTCTGGCACTGCTAACAGCAGGGACATCAAAGCAGAAATAATGGAGTAAACCAGAAGAAACCAAACAAGTGTGAAGCTAAACATGCAGCAGACAGCAGCTTTGAAAATCATGGTGAACCACACACAGGTTGTCGTGGTGATGACTCAGGACAGTATGGCAGGGAGAAATGCTGCAGCTGTTTCAACCTTAAACCTCAGTCACATGCCTTGATTTAAGTTGTTCTTTCTCTTCCTCTCTTGCAGGTGTTCCTAATAACATTGTTCCAGTTAGTAAGTAAACCGCTACAAAGAACTCTATGAATGCTTTATGCTTTGCTTTGCCTATTGTGCTACTGTTCACCATGCATCCCCCTAAACTTGGTGCCAAGTGTTCATTTCTGATTTCGATGTTCCTGCAAAGAATTGCTGAAAAAGTTGTTGACAAACCTTTCTTTTCTTTTTTTTTTTTTTTTGGGGGGGGGGGGGGGGGGGGGGGGGGTATGGAGTAGCTAGAGGGAGGAGGGTTGTATTGTCATGATGTGGGCATATTAATTTACTTTATCCAGATTCAACTCAACCAGATAACACTTGCCTGGCTCTGCATGCTGAATGTCATTTGTTTTTCCTCCCCTTTCTCCTATGCATTATAAATAAATGGCATCTAGACTTTATTAAACTGCCAAGACCTCTCTGCCAGTATAATGTCACAGGAGGTCATTTTAATATAAGCCGCGAGCGCCTGGGCTGGTATTATCTTCGTCAACCAGTAGCCCCTCAGGAGGAAGGAGGAAGAAGAAGAGAGGTGCCTTGACTCAAGTTACCGCTGCCTGGAAGCCTGTGTGATGCAGAAACCATAGGGCTGTATTGAACAAGTCAAAGTGCATTCACAGCCCGGCTCAATTCTCCTTAATCATTTCTCTCATTGCCCTGTTCTTAGCAAGTCTCCTCTGTTCCCGGGGCAGCGCATCGATCAGCAGAGTGGCCCCCTCCCTACACAAACATAGACTGGCTGGTTAAAGAGACATGTGAGTTTAGCAGAAACGGTGATTAACACACCTGTTAAGTGACGATCGACACCAAAGACGTGTGTTATTGTAGTTGCTGCCTCACATGCTCAGGTCACTGGCCAAAGTTTAGCAGGAAACTGGAATCGTTTTTATTTATGAAATCATCTCCAAATCCAAAGAACTACCATTTAACTGAGATATATAGTTCAGTGTTTTGAGATACACTCTCTGGCTGAGAGTTTGATGAGAGGACTGATCACCACTCTCTCATGTCTCTGTTAAAGATGAAGCTGAACCAGACCATTGTTAGCTTAGCCTAGCATACACATCCACATATATAAAGCACTTTTGTACTCTTCATTCACACACTCACACACTCACACACTCATACACTCCTAGAACTTGTGTCTTGCCCAGTGAGACTTGGACATGTGGACTAGAGGAGCCAGGGATCGAACCAGCGACTCCCTGATTAGTCCACCACTTGTGCTTCCTCCTGTCAGCATATTTATAGCTCATTAATGAACACATAACATCTTGTTTCTTTAACAAGAAGCTACATGGAAAAAGAGACAGACTATCTTTGGGACCTGGTTCAGCTTCATATTTAACCTGTGTGATTTTAATATTTTCAAAATACTCCCAGTGATGTCCTTGTCAGTTTTTTTTTTTTTTTTTTACCAAGGGACACATGCAAATCACATGCACACTTGTTTTCATCGTTTAAGGGGCTAAGATGTCCGCTGGGCAAGTTTCCCAAAATGGTGCTGTGAGAGACGACGTAGGGTGGAAACAGATTGTTCCCAGGTGGTTTTTAATCAGGCTTTAGAGCGGTGGCTTACACAGGAAGTGAACACTGGTTGTAAAGTCTGATGCTATGTCATGAATCAGAAATGGACATGTGGCCAAGAAAGAAAAAACCATCACCCTCCTCCCCCCCCTCTGCTAATCTCCCACCACTTCCTCACACCGTAGACTCATGCTTTAAGCCCATGCATGGCCGGGCTGGAGCATAATGTGTGTATGTGTGTGCGTGTGTGCATGCTCTTCATACATGCTGTATATATACAAGCATACATATTCACATCAGTCCTCCTCGTCCCATCCAAGTGCCAGGCTAGACCATGTCCAACGGCTGTCCTCAAATCCTTTGCGGGGAGAGTGTGCATGCTGATAAGTGTGTGGTGGTGTGTATGTGTGAGTGTGAGTGTGAGTGTGTGCGTGTATTGGGTGGGGGGGGGTGGTGGGGGGGTGACGCAGAAAGGACACTCTGACAAACCAAAGTCTTCGCTCCTCATCCAGATTGGCCCGTAGGGATTTAGAGTTCTCACGAGTGGCTGCTCGTCACAGCAGCCTCTCACACTAAAAACTAAACACCGACTGTTTTTTAAGGCTCTTCAGCAGAAGATGAGGATGTTTGCAACGCACAAACACAAACCACATTTATGTGTGCGTTACTAAGTGCGAATAATGTGGACCAAACGAAGGTTAAAACGTCCTTGAGCTTGTTAGAAAGAAGACGTGTGAGCAGAAAAGAGAAAGCGCTGCACTTTTCATGTTGTTGTTTGAAGGTAATTGAATTCCTTATTGACTTTTCTCAATTCTATTTCAAGTTTATTAAGCCAGGCAGAATTGCCTAATGCGGACCATTAAAGTGAAATTAATATTTAAAAAAAACAAAACACTTCTGGCTCTGCAAGATTGCATTTCATTATGCGTATGGCATTGATTAAAATCCGTCACCACTCATTTAGCTCGCCTTACCTGAATATTCCCCATAACAAAATAATTAATGGAACCCAGATGTGTATTACATCCAATCAATTGCGAACATGGAATAATTAAAAAATGAACGTACTTTACCAATTAGCCTTTATAGATCCAGACAGAGCAGTTTTGCCTGTGTGTGTGGGTTTTGTTTGGTTTTGTTTTCTTTTTTTTTTTTATCAGAAAACACACATGTGTGTGTGTCGTCACAGATTGTTCATGTCCTCCTCAGTCAGTTTTGTTGAAGTAAACCTGCTGCTCAACAAGAGAGAACTAAATCACGATCTACACCACAGATATGACAAAACGAAAATGATTCACAAGTGTGAGTGGTGATGTGGTGTTTCTCCAGCTCTTTATTTTTTTAATGTGTCGTTTTCAAAGAGCCTCTCATTATGTGACTCAAGTGACTTTAACCCACTGCACGTGTGTCACAGTCGTCACTGATGCCATGATCCCCAGACAGGATCAAGTGTGGCAAAAAAAAAAAAAAAAAAGAAAGAAAAGGACGAGACAGGAGACGCTGCATGTTCGTCTTTTGTTAAAGCAGTTTTTAAATCAGTGCCTGGTATCGTTAGGTGGGTTTAAATGTGAAAGTCAGTCTGTGTAGACACGCTAAGCTCAAAGCTAATATATTATTCAATTCTGATGCAGAGGAGAAAGAAAGAAAAGAAAAGGTTTGAAACAATTCCTCTGCTTCTATAATCATCCAGCCGCCGTGAGCAGCAGCCATCGCCAGGATAATAGGCCTCTCGCCAAGACACCACTGGACGTTAATTACCCAAGATTGCATGATTCATGGAGTCAATAGCGAAAGGACAGAAAGATCAAGTGAAGAGATGAAGGGGCACGATGAGGAAACTTATCCGTATTCCTCCCTTTGCTCGAGTCCTCTCCATTTCCAACCACAAAGTATTTCCCTGACACGGAAATACCGACTTGTATGTAATTATGAGGTTATGCTACCCACAGCAGTCCGTCATTCCAAGTCCCAACACCTGCCATTATTTATTCATTGTTATTCCTCCACCAGAAATACACTGTAATTAGATATTGATTGCATAGTCGATGTGATGAATTAAACAAAATGCCCCCTAACGACTTAATTTGCTATACATAGTTTAGACTCGCTTGCATAAGTCATGACTTAAATAATAAGTTTAAGAGGGTTTTATCTTTTTTTTCTCTCTCTCTTCAGTTTTTCACTCATCATTTTCATCGCCATGAACAGACTCATACACGGCAGAATTACATATGAATTACATACAACGTCTCTCCAATATCCTTCAAATGGGTCCTTGGATGCATTCTCTTTGCTCGTCCATGTCAGCCCCGCCCCATTGTATTTGCTGTTATCTGATTTACTGATTTGATTCATGCTGGACATGTCCGTGTCTCCAGTTGTGTGTTTCCACTGCCACCACGTAGTCCCCCACCACCCCCTTCCCCGCCCTCCTCCTCCTCCTCCCCACCTCTAGACTGATCTGTAACTAAGTGCATCGCACAAAGTGCACATGAATAACTGCTGGTTTCTCTCAATTGCACGCAGTTCAGCCGAATGTGTCATCCCTAGGTGTCGCTAACCGAAAAGAAGGTAGGCATCTAAGATTATGCAACAACTTGTTTTTTCACAGATGTCAGAGTATATGCTGGTAGCATCTCCCCCCCTGGGTTATTTTTTCCTGACAGACCTGCTCGTGTTGCTCATGATAAAGGGCTCCGGCTCCTTCTTGTGTATTCGTGTGGCACTCATGTTGCCACATGCTGCAGTGCCGCGCATTATCTTCTTCAATGTTCAATGTGCACTGTACATTTATGCACACACACTTGATTTTAATTGGGTGCGAGAGCTGCTCAGACCCATCACAAAGAAAAAGCAGGAGGTTTCACAGTGTGTTTTGCAGATTGATGCTAGGTTAGCTCAATCCATCCTGCACATGTGATGTGCAACCACCTCTCAGACAACTAGCTCACAACCACTGGGCTCTGTGTTTCCATGACTGCAGCCAAGTGCACACAGTTGTATGTGTCAGGGGCTTATGTCACAAATGCAATGGCAGAGGCTGAGCCTATTATTTCTTTTTTCCCACTGTTTGTTTTATGACCGGAAAGGAATTGAGGGATTGCTGTGTTCACTGCGAGTCCGTTTCCTTACCCACGCTCCTGTGCACAAATTTATAGGGTGAGATTTCTTGGCTGGCCTCCACTGAGGTGGAGAGTAGTTTATCAGGGGACGGTTTCTGTCTGGGGAAACACGCAGTGGCTTTTGAATTATATAAAGCACTTGTTAATGAAATGAAGCATAAACGAGGAACCATAATATTTGAATTGTTCGGCTTCTGAGGCGTCTGTAACAGATGCTGCTTCCGGCAGCCAACTTCACTTGGCAATGACACTCCTTATCTCCCCATGCCATCATTCATCATTATTGCGTATGTTTCTTTTATTTTTTATTTTTTATTTTTTTACAGTTGTATTTATTATGAAACACGATGCTCAATATTCTTAATTCTCTGACATCACATGTTTTATGTTATATTGCAATATCATGGTTTTTTTCTTTTGTTTTTTTGTCGTTGTTGTTTGTTTCTTTGAATTCGTCTAGTAGCTCCTCAGGTTGCGTTGTCCACTGCCCCTTCTGTCCACGTTGCAAACAGCAAGCGAGGTAGGAACTCTGGTATTAATTGAATACATTGCCCCCTAGATGACCCCCCCTCACCCACCCACCTCCTCCCATTCCCCAAGCCTGGCCTGCTCAGTGTATGAACTGATGTGTCTGTTTTTAAGTGTAAGCCCCATAACCCCCCCTCCGCAGCACTGACCCGATGCAAGAGCACTCTGTATGCACGTCTCCAGTCAGTGCTGGACTGTTGGTTTTCACTGTGGAGCACATACCATGGATCCATTCGTCTATGGAATCATTTCTAAACACTATAAACGTCCCTTGGATTTGTATCTTTTTCACTGAAAAATAAAGTGGGTGTTTGGGGCTCAAGTGTTTTTGGGAGAATGTGTTTCCAAGACTCAAGACTTTTTATTCCCTGTGTGTGCATGATTTATGACCTTAGCCTATTTCTGGAATGGGGAGATTATTTGTCTTGTGAGAGTATGTCTGTGTGAGTGAGGCATCTGATGGAGATAGCTTACACTTCCCGCTTCAGGTGAAAGGTACTGTAGAGTGGACTAGACTTGGCTGCTCCTTCATTTCCAAGCCTTGTCAGGCTGTTAGTGGCCAGACAGAGAGACCTGACCTCAATACAGATCCTTAATAACCACAATCCCTTGGACCAAAGCCCCATCAGCCAACCCTACTATTCTGGATCCGTGAGTGGGCTTTCTGTCCAAGCGGCTGCCAGTGAGGCTTAAGGGTCACATCTGTCTGCACTGTGACACATCGTGTCAGTGGTCACTCAGCATGGCAGACTGATCCTCACTCAGAGAGAGCTGAGCCGGGGCAGACCCTCCGCCCCCCCCACCCCCCCGCCCCACCCCGCCTGCAGCCCCTCAGAGCAGGGCTGCCCATGACTATTAGGGGCTTCAGTGTGAGGTTTTGCAGCCCAGC